>CAWUFW010012117.1:0-542500 GCA_963921515.1 Calotriton arnoldi
GATGACCTGAAAGCAGAGGGGACAGTGTTCAAAGTCACTTGGCAGTGACCCGGGGCAAGGAAGATGGATGCCCACCGTGCGTCGGTCGCTTCAGGTCGGTTGCGGGTGCCTTGACTCTTCAGCCACGTGGTCCAGGAGGCGTCGAGCGACGACCAGGAGCTGGATTCGGTGTGTCCTCGACGTCTGCAGCTGACTGCGGTGTCGGCAACTCGATCGGAGCCAACAAGCCTTGGCAGCCGCAAGTCTCGGGGAGATGGAGAAAAGTCGATGGCGCAGACCAGCAAGGTCTGTGGAACTCACCCAGCGAGGGTAAGTCAGGGCAGGCCTGGGGCAACCAGGGAGCCCTTTGGTTTCTTAAGAAGTCTTCTGGGGGCCCACAAGTCAGCGGGCAAGGGATCGCGAAGACACCTCGGGCGGAATCACTCAACAGGGGCCCACGGTCACTCGGGACGGTGTAGGCCTCTGATCTTCGGAGGGATTCCTGCTGGAGGTCGGGACCACACGTGGTCCAAAGCACAAGTTCGTAGAACGTTGTGAAGGGGTTGCACTCGACAATAGGTGCACGGTACCCAGGGGTCGCGGTTCCTCGTTACTCGTGGGGTCCACTTGCCTCAGCTTCGCTGGGGACTCACGATGGCCTGGGAGAGGTCAGGAAATCCACTTCTTGGGCTGCAGGGACTTCGGACTCCGGCGGGAGCGGCGTAGTTTGAGACCGTCGTTGTCGTTTTTGGTGCCTGCCAAGCAGGGGAGTCACTCCTTGACTCCAAGGGAGATTCTTCTGTCTTCCAAAGGTAGTGGAACGTCGAAGGGCCAGGATTCTTCTGTAGAGCGTCGTCCAGGGGTTATCTGCTTTGCAATGGCAAGGTTCCCCCTCTTAAACTAAAAGAGGGGATGGACTAGCTCTATGACCCCACCTATGGGAGGGTCAAGGGAGGGGGTGGCTACACCCACTTCCCTTTGTCCAGTTCCGTGCCAGAGCAGGGGCAGGTAGCCCCTGAGCTGGTTTTGAACTGGCATATGCACAGAGGAGCCTTCTGCTCCCCCAGTGCAGGACTTCAAAGCACTCTAAGAGTGCACCCACCCAGCCCCAATACACTAAACCCTGTCTGGAAGGTGGTTACACCTCCCTGTGACAGGATGCCTATTGTTGGGCTTCCTCCACTGCGAGTTTCGGTCATCAGCAGGAGGGCAGCCCAGTGTCTGTGACTGGTGGCATCCATTTTGTGATGCCAGGGCTCTTTAGGATTCTACCGCGTTTCCACAGCAGGTACATGTCTTATCCCTCTAGAAGGGTGGAATGCTACCCCCGCCGCCAAGATTGGCGGGGGGTAGTATTCCAAGATGTTTGACACCAAACACGACATGTTTTGATGCAGCCATTCCAAAGTTAGCATTTACCGCGAGGATATAATGCACTTAAGAGTATATGGTTTAACCGCATCCACAAACAGCACCAGAGAATGGACTCTGAGAACTGCAGAGGGGCCCTGCTCATGCAGAGGCACCCCTCACATAGAAGCCAAGCACCCTGCCCTCAGGATTGATAGGGCCTGCCTTAGGGGTGACTGATAGGTTTATATGTGTGTGTGCAGGAGAGATATAGGAAACCTATATCTCAGTGAGGGGTGCTAGCACCACCTCACCCAGGCTGCAGTAGCAGGCCTGTGGTGTCAGATTTAGACTGCTTCCCAGGGGTGGCATAAAATATGCTTCAGCCCCTGGGAGGCCTGTGAATACCTATGCCCTTGGCACCTAAGGTACCATATACTAGGGACTCATAAGGCACCACAGTATCCAATCACTAGTGCACCTAGAGTGCACTCCATGTCATTTAGAGAGAGAGCAGATAGACTGGGGCCCTGAATAGCAGGGTCCCAGTCCAACTAAGTCATAAACCAGCAAAACACCATAAAAAAAGTGGGGGCAACCATATAGTCAGATTCCACCTTCCTACAGTGAGTATAAGAGATATACCTCTTTCTCAGACTCATCAGTGGCAAGTGGATCTGACAGAGACACAGACTGAGTAACAGTGAAGGATTTTACGATCAAAACTATAGATTTCAGGATCAACAGCAGGTGCCTTTTTGTAGGGGACGACCAATGGACCATTCACAGAGGGAGAGGTCAACCTTGGAACAGGGGATGAGGGAGAGAACCCAACTGGGGGAGAGTCAGGGACAGAGCCAGGAAACAGGTCTGCCTCCCTCCGGAAACCCATGGAGGAATAGAGACGAAACGCCAACTCTACAGATATTAGATTTACCTGGATCCCAGAATAGGAATAAGAATTCTATTGAGAATCTCTCAGATTGCACATTATCAAAGAATGAAGAGAATATTTTGTGCAAATGCCCATCTTTTGTACCCACAGCTTTACCCAATGCTTTCAATTTAAAAATGGAACTTCATAATTTCTTCTGTAAGGGACGGTAGAGACAGTATGTTAGTAAAACTCCTTCAAAGCCCATATTCTCCAACACAGGTCTGAGGCCACCATCTAATTTCACTCCCTCAACACATGGGATGTCCCATAAGATTCTTGCCTTTGAGCAAGTAGTATTTAGGGATGTCATGAATCTCCTTTCTAAGAAAGAGTATTTTACATACAATCACCAAATTGGAACAGGAAGCATTGAAGTCACTTAAAAATAACAAGGATTTAGTGATAAAGTCAGCAGACAAGGGAGGTGCGATAGTTGTCCAGAACACCGCTGACTATAAAGCAGAGATTTTGGCACAACTAGGTTAGAAACTAATTTTGAAATGTTGAGAAATGATCCAACTAAGGAGATCTCAGCTCTCATTAAGAGAGTGACCGATCAGGGTCTGGAGACTGGTTTTCTTACTGAGTTAGAACATGATTTCCTCAACAGGATGCAACCTAGAATGCCCACTGTCTATACGCTACGAAGATTCACAAAAACATGGAAAAACCACCAGGGAGTCCGATTGTCTTAGGGTGTGGTTCTATACTAGAACCCCTATGTCATTATATTGATATATTTCTGAAGCCCATAGTAGAATCTACTGCAGCAGATCTAAAAGACACCATGACAACCATTAAGTTGGTAGATAACACAGCATTTAATCTGGAAGATCAACTACTAGTGACTACGCATATAATGTCACTCTACACCAACATTCCCCAAAGGTCTGCCTTAGCAGTAATAAGTGTAGTCCTAGACGCTAGGCCCGGACCAGTACAGGTCCCCACGGACTTCATTCTAGAACTTCTGGAAATTGCAATGACGAACAACTTTTCTTTTTCCAGGGGGGCTACTATCTCTAGACAAAGGGGGTGGCTAAGGGGGCAGGATTTGCCCCAGATTTGGCTATATTGTATACGGACCATTATGAAGGAAGCTATATTTGTAATGAAAACAATCCATACGCCAATAGGCTCAATCTATTGAAGTGACACATCGTTGATGTAATAATGATCTGGACAGGCAATGAACAAGACTTGTACGCACCTTCCATGGATGGCTTAAGGAGAGATCTGAGGACATCCAGTTTTCCCATGAGTTCAGCAATAAGGCCATCAATTTTCTGGACATTACCATCAGGGCCAATGAAGGTCAATTACACAAAACATTATATTGAAAAGATAGCGAAAGGAACACATTATTATTTTATTCTAGCCACCACCCCAGGAATCTGCAAGACAATTTGCCAATCTGACAATTTCTCAGGATTGGGAGAAATTGTTCTAAGAAACAGGACTACTTTAGTGAGTCTGATAAACTCATCAGCCATCTGACTGAAAGAGGTTATCCCAGAGGTCTACTACGAAAGGCTAGAAGGAGAGCATGGTTTTCCTCCAACGAGTCCCTGCTGGAACCTAAAGAACGCTCGGATACCTCACATGTTTGCATGATTTGTGTAACCACATTCTGCACACATAGCAATGCAATTAAGAAGATTATAAACCAAAATTGGGCTCTAGTAGCAGATGAAATAGACACTCCATCACATGCTTTCAAAAGAGGGAAAAGTGCGAAGGACCACATTGTGAGGTCCCTCCTGGTGGGCCCCACAAAGTCTGATCTTGTGACCCAGTGGAACTTGCCCAAGATTAAAGGTCATTCACAATGTGGGCACTACAAAGCCTGTTCACTGACTATAGATACCAAGACTTTTACATATAGGGAACATACTATACGCTACACAACCAGACTAATTGTAATAGTACGTATGTGGTTTACATAATTCTGTGCTCCTGTGATTTTCTATATGTAGGACAAACTAGACCAAAAGTCAAAACACGCATATTACAATATTGCAGTCGCATCCATTGTAAGGTTCAAGGTCCACCTCTGGTGGAACATTTCACCACTTTTGGACTTCAGGCTGAGACACTAAGATGGCTGGTCATAGAAAGGATCCACGTAAACCCTGGGGGTGGGGGGGTAATCTCACCAACCCCTTAAAACAATGTGAATGTAAATGGATTCCCAATTTGGACACAGTGACAAGAGAATAAAATGAATATGAGGAAATAACAAGGCAGGTAGCCACTCTTAGCACAGGCTGAATGTTTGTATATGACCTGACATTTTAATTGCACAGATGTCGGAACGTGGAGAGTATTGTGGATATTTTCAACCGTTCTTCTCTTTATAATTTGAGAGCAATACCATATAATAACTTAATTTTAATTTTTCTGTCTAAGACTGTGATGTTGTTTGGTATCATGTTGCCATTTTGTGTGCTGTATATACGTACTATAGATGTAAGTTTTTATCTTGTGATGTATTTTGTTGAAAGCAGAGAGAGGGATTTGGATCCTCTTTCAGTGTCGTTTCAAAATTAACATTGGATGTTAAATACCTGATGTCATGATCTTCTTTGTATAGACTCTCTCTCTTTTGTAAAATAGTCTGTCCCTTCTTCTTTACTTGTTTTGTAGATATTCTGTCTCTTTTTCATATTCACACCTTGATTTGCATGCACTAGCTCTAGCTATCCGCCTGCCGTTTTTTAGAAGTTCTTTTGTAGTTGTCCCAATAGAACTAGTTTGTCAGAAGTTGTCCTTATACTACTAGTATGTGGAGTGGCCATTTTGAAAGTATGCGTTTTGCATCCGTGCACGCAATAGGTACAATGAGCACGCAGGTGCATGCAATCTGATGGGGCCGCATCCAGTTGTTTAATTAATCCGAGTGAGACCGAATGTCCTGATGAAGACCTGCATGCCAAATCTGGAAATGGTAACAAGGCCCTAGTCGGGTCGAAACGTCAACATTCTTTCTGGTCTGGATTGTTTATCCCTATTCCGTTTGGTGACGAGTCTAAATCCTTGGACCATCTACCTTTACTATAGACTAGAATTCATAAAAAAACGGTATACAAACAGGTTTTTATTGGCTCTTTGTCAACTGCTTGAGCCAGTTTTCAACTTTGAAAGAAAAAATAATATATTTTTTATATATATGTTTATGATTCCTTCTTCGGTCTTTTTTCTAAAAGCACTCTGCACATGAGCACTGCCACTTTGCACACTTGATCACATCTACTGAGCAACCGTTCAGCAATTTATTTATGTATGTTTTTTTTAATTCTATTGTAAAATATAAAATTGATTTCATTTCTGAAAGCAAACCGAATGTTGTATCTCTTTACTTTCCTCCGCTAAGATCTAGTAATAGGATCATTTATACCTAATTCAATATTGTATACTTAGTCACTAGGACCATCCTGTTGTTTGTACAGGATATGGAGCTAGACACAAACATAAAGAAAATAAAACAAATTGACATAACGTTGGTAAATGACACAGATGTGCCAGGTACAAATATCAACAAAGAGGAGTACTATTTAATTAATACTACAAATAAAAGTGACCACAAGATAAATAACAAGTGGGATGTCAATACATTATCAGTCTGGTGGCCTACATTAGACGCATTGTTGTCATTACTCATTCAGTCTGTCCAGACGCACTCAGATAAGATGAACAGTCAGATTGATGTGTTGCAAACGTTAGCAACCTATACAGCAGCAATTGATTCTAAATTAAATATGTTAAACTCAATTGTATATAGAATACAGAACGACAACAGCAAATAGGAAGAAATATGTCACTATCCCTCCTTTATTCATAAGTTGGCGTCATTGCCTGTTATAATGCAAACAGTAATATGTGATCTAGAAAAAAGAGCTTATGGAACTGAAATACCTAAAATAGATAATAAGGAGCAGATAGTACTAACAGCTATCACACAGGTGCCACAAGTAGGAGAAACAGAGTACGACAAAGCCAACAAGGTGGAATCTGTGGCTCCTCCTATTGAGGGACGTCAAAAGGCAAAAAGTGGGAAGAAGCCTGAATTAGAGCTAGGGAAAATGTCCAAAAAGAATATTGTTTCTTGAAAAAAGTAAACAAAAAAGAACATCAGGCCCAGAACAATCATACTCTATGGCTGCAAGAAGGACTACAATTATAAAAAACTGTTGAAATAGACTCTGCTACAAAGTCACAAAACTCCCTATTAAGAATGAGAGGCCAACATCGACACAGAATGTTCTTCAAACAGCCCCCAGATGTTACCTAAAATCTTGATAAAAGATCTAGATGCGGTGACATCAGCCATGCCAGATGAAAAGATAGAAGTTCAAACTGAAGAGTTTAATCAAGGTTCGCTAATACAATCTAGGCATCAATGCATACTGAATGCAACAGATCATAAGGAACCATTACATGAATATAGGCAAGCAATAGTAGGGCTAGAACTGGAAAGGAGCAGCGCCCAAGGTCTGAGCAAGGCCCAGTTTTGCCATCAATAACTAGGGGAATTTGTCAAATGCCTTACTCTCTATTAATAATATAGATCAGCAAAATTCATTGGCCAAGGAAGTGACAGTTATCGCAGGCTTCAATATGCAAAAAAGAACAAGGCCGGCTGGCATTGGCGAGAGTAGGGAAGTGATCTTTCATCCACTATAGATCAGAGGGCGAAGGTACATGTTAAACAGAGGTACCATCTTAAATGTCTGTAGGCCCTCCTGGAAACCGGTCCCAGGATGCTTGTTTCCGGTCCATGGAGTACCCGGCTTAGCAGTTCGGGCTGGACAGTTCCCATGAGTAACAGGGTCAAGACTGATTTGCATATGGCTGGGTCCAAACTGGGGAGGCGCAGTGAGCAAAAGAACAAAGGATTTAACCCAGATCTCTTAACTGGGGGTGAATGTTTGATTCCTTCAGCATTCCATCCATCATTTGTTGCTGCAGCACTCTTTGCCCTAAGTGGGATGGGTATTCCCAGACGTGGGTCCCTTGCTCGCTGTGCCACTGGATTCAAGCTAGCCTGGCTGATGAGGGCTGTTACCCCAAACCGGTCCCAGGATGCTTGTTTCCAGTCCAGGGAGGACATGACTTGGCAGTTCTGGTTGGACTGTTCACATGAGGAACAGGGTCAAGACTGATTTGCATATGGCTGGGTCCAAACTGGGGTTGCTTTGTGAGCAAAAGAATGATGAATTTAACCCAGATCTCTTGATTGGGTTGAATGTTTGATTCATTCAGCATTCCATCCATCATTTGTTGCTGCAGCACTCTTCACCCTAAGTGGGATGGGTATGCCCACATGTGGGTCCCTTGCTCACTGTGCCACTGGATTCAAGCTAGCCTGGCTGATGAGGGATGTTACCCCGAAACCGGTCCCAGGATGCTTGTTTCCGGTCCAGGGAGGACCATCCTGTTGTTTGTACAGGATATGGAGCTAGACACAAACATAAACAAAATAAAAAAAGTTGACATAACGTTAATAAATGACATAAATGTGTCCAGTACTGATATCAACAAAGAGGAGTACAATTTAATTAATACTACAAATAAAAGTGACCACAAGATAAATGACAAGTGGGATGTCAATACATTACCAATCTGGTGGCCTACATTAGACGCCTTGTTGTCATTACTCATTCAGTCACTCCAGACACATTCAGATAAAAGGGACACTCAGATTGATGTGTTGCAAATGTTAGCAACCTATACAGCAGCAATTGATTCTAAATTAAATATGTTAAACTCAATTGTATATAGAATACAGAACGACAACAGCAAATAGGAAGAAATATGTCACTGTCCCTCCGTTATTGATAAGTTGCCGTCATTGCCTGTTATAATGCAAACAGTAATATGTGATCTAGATAAAGAGCTTATGGAACTGAAATACCTAAAATAGATAATAAGGAACAGATAGTACTAACAACTATCACACAGGTGCCACAAGTAGGAGAAACAGAGTACGACAAATCCAACAAGGTGGAATCTGTGGCTTCTCCTATAGAGGGACGTCAAAAGGCAAAAAGTGAGAAGAAGCCTGAATTAGAGCTAGGGAAAATGTCCAAAAAGAATATTGTTTCTTGAAAAAAGTAAACAAAAAAGAACATCAGGTCCAGAACGATCATAATCTATGGCTGCAAGAAGGACTACAATTATAAAAAATATTTGAAAGAGAAACTACTACAAAGTCACAAAACTCCTTATTAAGAATGAGAGGCCAACATCGACACAGAATGTTCTTCAAACAGCCCCCAGATGTTACCTAAAATCTTGATAAAAGATCTAGATGCGATGACATCAGCCATGTCAGATGAAAAGATAGAAGTTCAAACTGAAGAGTTTAATCAAAGTTTGCTAATACAATCTAGGCGTCAATGCATCCTGAATGCAACAGATCATAAGGAACCATTACATGACTATAGGCAAGCAATAGTAGGGCTAGAACTGGAAAAGGAGCAGTGCCCAAGCTCAGAGCAAAGCCCAGTGGTGCCATCAATTACTAGGGGGAATTTGTCAAATGCCTTAATCTCTATTAATAATATAGAGCAGCAAAAGTAATTGGCCAAGGAAGTATCAGTTATCCCAGGTGTCAATATGCAAAAAAAAACAAGGCCAGCTGGCATTGGTGAGAGTAGGGAAGTGATCTTTCATCCACAATAGCTGTCCAGAGGGCGAAGGTACATGTAAAACAGAGGTACCATCTTAAATCTCTGCAGGCCCTCCTGGATCTCAATAAGATCAGTTTCACACACATTGAAAGAATTGCATTCCAACCGTTGCAAAGAAAAGGCAATGAGAGCACTGTGGTAACATTTTGAAGTAACAATATAATCTAATCTCTGATGGATAATAGAGCACTACTAGCATAGTGGCGGATAATACTGTCTCTTGCCTCCCTGGTGAAATATCTAGCAGTCGTCTTTTAGGATCAGAAAATTAATTGTGGGAGGAACCCCAAAGAAGCTGGCCAGAATTAATTATTAACAGAAAATTATAGTATCCTGCAAGTGGTGATTGGTCATGAAATGGATCAATGGCCAGATCTCAACTTGAAGGTGACCACTTCAGTAAACAAAAGTAAACATTATTGTAAGGTAACCCTCAACTATAATCTCCCAATGATTGGAGACTGGAGTTGGCTGCCCGGGGCTCTTTCTTGTAGAACTTTACCATGCCAAACAGGCTAAGCGTCTACCAGCGTGTGAAATCAGTCTATGTCCATGGAATATACGGTGGTTAAAATCGGCTTCACAAAGTATTGAAATGCTGCTATGCTGAAAAGAAAAGGTTTCCCATTGTTTGTGTTCAAGAAACTTGGACAGTGGAACCATTAGCTTTAGAAGACTTCACAGAATATTCTTCCCCTGCAATAGCATCAAAATGTGGTGCCCACCCATCGGGGAGTCATCACTTGTATCCATGATTTACTTAAGGTGGGGTTAATCTAAACTTGGATTAATATGAATGATCTTATAATTTTGCAGGTCAATTGGTCAAGTGCAAAATCAAACATTGACCAGAAGCACATGATCATATGTAACTTTTACATTTACCCATGAAGTAATAAGAAAAAGTGAACAGTTAAAAATGTGACCAGTCCTATTTAAGAGACAATGAGCAAAAATCCAAATGCAATGTGGATGGATTGCTACTGGTGACTAGGGGTGGATGCAACTCACGGAGGTTCACTCCGCGGAATTCTGTGGAGTTACATGAAAACTCTGCTAGAATCTGCGGAGTTCTGTGAATGGGAAGAATTAGACATGTTGCGCTGCTCGCGCTGATTTTGTTGCGCTGGGAGCTCATTCCACACTGAAATATCAGTGCGAAAAACACCATGGGGCGCACCATAGGGCGCTGCTTCTTGAGTTGATTTTGCTGGCACTCAAGTAGATTTTCTATTCAAGCAGCAGCTTTCTGACCATGAACGGTCACAACCGCCCGTGACTGCCAGTGTTGGGGGAATCTCGCTGGGTGCCCTCCTAGTGACCGAAAATCACACTAGGGGATGCAACTTACCATTTGCAAGTCACACACCAGAAAAAACTCTGCCACGCGGCAGTTAGCGGAATTTGGTTGGAACTCGGAGTGGCCAAAACTCCGCCAACTCCACCGGTAGACCGGAATTCAGCACCCACCCCAACTGGTGACTTTAACTAATTCTTATTGCAAGATGACATTGTGCAAGAATTTCATGATATTGATGATGTATACTGGACTATCCCTGGGTAGTTTTTATTGATCCTTTGACAGAGAATAGAGGGAGTATTTTAGTGAACATTTAAAGAATTTTGGTCTGTGATCATTGAATAGGTGGTTTAAATTGGATAGGCCAGCAGGATATAGTTACATTTGTCCCTAGAGACCAGCTGTCTTGGACTATACATGGGTGACGATTAGAGGTTTTAAATATGTTAAAGATTCCCCTCTTGCAAGTGACCTCTTTATCCAAAAGATCACGTTAACCTGGGATATACAGTGTTACTTACTGCAAAAAATGTTATTCCCATTGACAGATATGGAGCAGATAAAAAAACATAAATGGCAAATTGAAAACACAGACCATTCAGATGAAATATCTAAAGGATTACAAGAATGTATACAGAGGTTCTTAAAAATACCAAAGAGGACCCCCCCCCCATGCTTATTGCAATATGGACTTATTGTACTATGGAAGTAAAGGTCTTTGCTTCAAAAATTATAGACAGGTCGATAGCTGTAAATAAGATTAATCTCTTACGGGTGCACTTGAAGGTGGATTTTGAATTAAGAGTTTTAAAGACATTTTTGAACCAATCCATGAGGCAACGGAAAGGTAGATACGATAATAGAGCACTGGGACTGAAAGTTAAACATCTCCATCGCACTTACAGGAAAAAGCTTTGGGGTATTAGGAAAAATAAGGAGGAAAAGCAGCTGATGTGGATGCATGATGCTGTCAAACATAAGGATTCTAGGAAATTCAAATTCATCTTTAACACATATCCTGAAGCAAAAACAAAGCCATCCACTACAACTATCGATCCAGCTTCTTGGAAAGACCATGGGGCATATTCTCAAGGAGCCATTGCCGATTTATCGGCACTTTAGCGCCGCAAAAGTGGCGATAGACTTATTGCCCCATTCACAAGCTGGTGCAAACTGCCGACATCGCCAGTTTTACCGCGATAGCTGCCGCAAAACACATCGCCACGGATGAGAGCGACAACTAACGCTAATGATATGTAGAGGAGGCGTTCCCGTGCAAAAACACGATAACACCACTTCGCGACATTCCCAACGAGCAGCCAGATCAGCGATGCGATCCGAAAACAGGCGATAAGGCACGTTAGCAGCAGTAATTCAACACCTGCCTCTCACTGGTGTTAAGCAGAACTACAACCTGCAGCATGAAAGGGAACCCAGCCCAGAGCCACATCTGAAGACCAACAGATGCCATGGAGACAATGATCATGCAGCCTGGAGACCCAAGCGGGCCACAACACTCACCGCAACCACCCCCCGGACCCTCCCCCCCAGGTCATGAAGTCCAGCAGTCAACGGTAGTGGAAAAACAGAACTTTATTACAAATACATAAATAAAAAGACGAAAAGCTCAGCCAACGCGTTCCATTCCCAACGGGGAACTTCACCAGGGCAACGTGTGGATCCAAAAACTGTAAATGCTGCGGGAACTCCCGAATACCATTCCATATCCCGAAATCAGTAGTCAGAAACCTGTTGGAGAAATGGTGACAATGGTCAAGCGTCCTCATAGTCACAAACATAATCTGGCACAGTGTATTGCACTTGGACAAACCGGAATGCATACAGGTACGATGAATCCAGTCCAAACATACCGTAACAGAAGTCTGTGTGCTCGTAACCTCCGCAGGAAAGAAAAGGAAGGTTACGACCACACAAACATCTGTTACGGTCTCATCGTGTAGGATTCATCATACCTGTAAACATCACGGTTTGTATCATCTTGATACCCCTGCACCTTCACTTCCCCCACGCTGTGCATGAACAGCTGAAGACCATGCAAGGGAATTACACCATAGCTGCCTTACCGCACGTGTCGGGGGCAATTGACTGTACACATGTACCACTTGTGCCCCCTGCCGAACCTTCACACAATAACCGCCACAGAAAGCACACGCATTCCATCAATGTGCAGGCAATAGTGGACCACCGGGGACAGCTCCCCAATGTCGTCGCCAACTTCACAGGCAGTGTGCATGATACATACATCTTCTGACAGTCCATCATCAACCAGCGCTTCCAGGATGGCACCCATGGCAATGCACTGCTCATTGGTAAGTACTAACTGAACACACCACACACCTCAACTCCACAATCACACAACTCACAACTGTGGGAGAGCACACGTAACAAAATCACATACAACATGCCAACCAACAGGCCCAACTACCGGACATGACAACACAAGTAACCATGGTAACAGGGGACAGACATGTAGACAAACCATCCACAGAGGCAGAGCCCCTCTGCCACACAATTGCAGAATGTGGGGAGAGGTGGGAACCAAGAATGTGCGAAGGAGGCAAGTGACCAAGCAATAAGAAAGGACACAATGCCAAGTGTGGCAGAGATGTGCTGGACAGACTGCAGTATGCAGAGCACAGACAGGTCCATGTGGACATCTACTGCTGGTGTTTGCAGTGTAGTGGACAGTGGACGCAAACAGGTTACCCCAGGCAGTGTGGAAGACCTTGGACATGTAGCCATGTGGTCCCTCCCTGTAAGCCTGAACGGAGCGGCCTTGGCTGGAGTATGTCGCGAATGAATAGCCCGGGGCCCTGGGCGTGGTCCACTTCCGGGACGTCCCAAGCCAACCCACGTACATCTCGTCAGCGCATGCAGGCTCGTGTCTGTCAGGGTGGCGCCCCCCACCCAGCCACGTGGCCGCCATTGTGACCGGTGGTGCCTGCGCGATCCTGTGCACCTGCTGCACCCCAACCCTGGTCCCCAGACCGGTCCACCGCCCAGCAATGACTGCCCACCTCTGCGCACCCAGGCCTCAATGCTCACCTGCAGCCACCGGCGTGTCTCCAAGAGGGCCCTCCACGTGCCGGTGCAACCTCCTCAGCCGATCGCTGGATTCCGCACCACAGGCCCCCAGCGCACCATGCGGCACCGCACCGCGGAGTCATGTGTGTGCTGACTGCTGCCTGCGCGTACACTGCAGTCCAGCAGGGCTCACAATTCTATTTGAGTCTTGATTTGCTGGACGCCGTATCAAGGCCAATGCATCATCGCAGGCTGCACACCCGCTCAGCTCTTCAGGTGCCCCTACCTCAGTGCAACGCAAGTCATCGCCACGTGGCAGTAGGCCCGTGCCGGACGCAGGCCATCGGGTGCCACTAACTCTGTGCAGCGCAAGTCATCACCACGTGGCGGTAGGCCCGTGCCGGACGCAGGCCATCGGGTGCCACTAACTCAGTGCAACGGAAGTCACGGCCCCCTCATGATTGAGTTTCATGGTGCGGACGCCATCATGTCACCTCCGGCAGTGGGGGATGTGTTGTGGTGGGCCCCTTTTATTGGCAGGGTCACATGTCCCGTGACGCCTGTGCTGGATGGGTGTGGTGTGGGTGTAAACCAGCCCTCAGGGAGTGGCTGTGGCATGCTGACAACTAGACCAGTGATCAGCAGATCACTACAGGGAAGACCTGGGACATGTAGCTGTGTCGTCACCCCCTGTGAGCGTAAGCGGAGTGGGCTGGGCTAGCGTATGCCAGTCCAGCGTAGGGGTGTGAACAATGAGCCCAGGGTTCTGGGCGTGGTTCAGTTCTGGCCTGGACAAGGAAGTAACCATTGCGTTTGTCTCCATTGTAGTGTCTGCGCCACCCAGACCGCAATCGGCAATGTTGCACCATGTGACCCAAGCCCCACAACATGTGCAAAATGGACATGAGGGGGAATCAGTGACCCGACATTCATCCATAATGTCATACTTGAAGGTTCATAGACATGACACATCTGTGTGAATTTGAATGTTTTCTTCACATTCATTGGAGTGTAACAGCTGGAGCAGTACAGAGCCATGCACACCCCACTTGACATTGTTGCCCCTTTGGAGGGCCAGCCAGAGTCCATTAGGGAAGGACAAGTTCATCGGAAGAGGAAGAGTTCAGTCCGCAGTCTGATTGCTGTGTCATTGGTAACCAAACAGTATATGGCAGTCCATGTCGAGGTCCAAGGTGAGTGCCGTAGAGTGTATCGGGGGACAGTGGAAGGTGAGGATGCAAAGGGCCGAACCAAGCAGAAACAGGCCATATGGCGGAGATGAATGCTACAGCTTCCTCATTACCACAACGGCAGTCTCATCCTCATCATCGTCCCCTGATGTGTGATGTGCCTCACCTGGCGGTGGTGGTGTTTCGGCTGCAGCACTGTGTGGCACTGACACATCAGGGGCCGGAGGTGGATTGTCGGCCGCACTGTGTGGCAGTGACACATCAGGTGCCGGAGGTGGAATGTCTGCCGCACTGTGGGGCACTGACACATCAGGGGGCAGAGATGTGGATGGTGTAGGAGCAGCAGCATTCATCTGCGCCAGGCCTTGTGGCAGCAATGCCATGATGAGGATCTGCAGGGCATGGTAGATCCCAGCTACATCTCGCTGATGTGCAGCCGTGGCAGCCATCCTTTCCGCCTCCATCCGCATCATGTCCTCCATGAGCCTCCACAAGTGTCCCATCTCCCGGCTGAGATCGCTGGAGCCACTCTGACCAGACAGGTGGTCTTGTCTCCGAGTCAGGACTCCAGCGATATCAGCCAGGGCTCGTTGGAGACTATGGAGTGGACTGTGGGTGTCCGTTAGGGACTGTAAGTGGTCCCAGATGGGATGTAGACACCCATGGATGGCATCTAGTTTGGCTGCCATGAGGTCGAACCCCACCCGCACCGAATCAGCCATCTCCTTCTGGCCCTCTAACACACGGAGTTGGAAGGCCATGTGTTGTTCGTGGGGGGCCTGGGAGACAGCCGGGGTGGTGGGTGCCTCCTGCTGTGTGGTCTGTGCAGGGGGTGGGGTCTCCTCAATGCAGCTGGGCTGCCCTGCTCCTGGGGGTGGTGTGCCGAAGCTGTCCATGAGCTCTTGGAGGGCATCGGTGTCGAAGGTGGGGAGGTCCTCCTCGTCATCAGTGAGGAGGTGTTCGGTCTGCTCTGCAGGAGTAGATTATTCCCCCTCTACAATGTAAAGGGGAGATGCAGTTTAACAGTGTGTTCCATGTATGTTCACGCATTGGCCAAGTTTCAAAACAGGCTGCATGACAATGTACATTGTGACTGTTTAGGATGTGCTACCTATTTGAAGTGGGACAGTGGACATATGTGCACCATCAGGGATGTAGGGTTCTACTTGTCCATTATCATGTCACAGTTTCCTGCTATGCCAAATGTGATTGGCCAGTTTCTACACACAAGCGGCAGCAGTTGTGTCCTCTGTTCTGTTGTGAAAGTGTTGCAGTTTGTACCACATTGTTGTCAATGTTGATGAGCTCTGATTCTTGTGTGTCTGCTGCATTGTGGGAGAGTCGCCCCTGCAGCTCCGACTTTGCTTGGCCTACTCCCTTTCAGGCAGTGTGCCTTTGACTTCTGTGCTTATGCAGTGCTGAGATGTTGCATACTTGGGTAAATTGGGCTCTTGGTGGGAGTTGGGACTCTTGGGCATGGTTTGTCCGCAGATGTCTTGTTGCCGTCAGGGGTTGTTTGTGCACGTGGATGTGTCAGTGTGTGACCTGCTCCTATCCGGATGTGGACCACACTCAGCCACCTCGGTGTCGTGGCACGCAACATGTCATGATGAGTGGCCTGCAGACATGCTCATCATCATGCAGTGTCACTTGCATTGTCAGTGAGGATCACAGATCCGCAGCTTTGCTGGGTTCAGCACATGTGCATGGGTTTGTTGTGAAATTGGTGATGTGTGGGGAGGGCCCCCTCTGGGTACATTGTGAATGGGGGACTACTTGCTGTTACTATGTGTGCTGCAGTATGGCAAGGAGATCAGGGACATGATCCATAGTCATTGTGGTTGGGCAGTGTGCTATACTCCATTGTGCATGTGTGCCATTGTGTCCATCTCCCCCGTCCCCCCAGTCCCTGGTGGTTACTCACCCTGTTGCTGTTGTGTTAGGTCATGTTGAGCAGTGTCCGGTCCCACGACTCCTGCCACTGTCTCCACACTGATGACTGTGGACAACAATTCCTCCATCTCAGCCAGCTCCTCCTGTGGCGCAGGACTCCCACTCCCAGTCTGCATTGCTGCTTTGCGGTTGTCTGCGAGCTTCTGCTTGGTTTTGCGCTTCACATCATTCCAGCGCTTCTTGACCTCGTCCATTGTCCTCCTCAGCACTCCGACTGCATTCACCTTGTCCACGATCGACTGCCATATTCCATTTTTTGTTGCCAATGACACAGTGGAGGTGATGAACAGATGTTGATGGTGTTCTATCACCGCCGTAATCAGGATCCTGTTTTCCTGCGGACTGAACCGCGTCTTCCTCTTCTTCTTCTCCTTGCCCTTCCCTGACCCCGAGGTCCCAGGCTGGTCCTCCGTGGGGCTTGTGAGGTCCGGGTTGTCCTCTGTACCTGCTCCTGCTGCCTCCATTGTGCTTCGCAGTTGTTATGTGTTTTTTTTTTTTTTTTTTTTGCTGCTTTTATGGTGATTTTTCCCGCCTGATGTGGGAATTGCAAGCCTGGCGCTGCTTGTCGACGATTTTTCTATCGCGGATGGGCCCATCGCAAATTTTTTCACCTTCGGGTTTCCTTTTTTATCGCCGTCGCGGTGGTTGTATCGCGGACATTTGAGGCGTTATCGGGATACTATCTATTGTTACCGCGTGTTGGGAATACGACGTTGACACGGAGTTATTTTCCCGCGATAGACGGCGATGTGAGAAATTGCGTTAGCCTATTGTGGCGATGTTTATCGCACGTTCTTCTGAATATCCCCCCATATTTCAAAGCTATACTGAGACAGCAGAATCCCAATTGACAAGATCCCTCCAGATTTGACTGATGACAATGGGGAAGTGAAGGTGGATGTTTTATTGCAGTTGGATATAGAAACACTTGTTAAATATACTAGCAACAACGGAGCTCTAGGCGCTAATGGCATTCCAGCCTCCTTTTTTAAATTAATGATGTGATCGCTGGCTGACAATTGTATGCCCTCTCTACAATGTATGCTTTGCAAATGACATGATCCCGCATTACTAGAGAGGCTCGCTATTGGTCCCTATACACAAAAAACGTCAAATAGATCGCCTCAGAACTTTCGCACTACTGAATTTTTAGATGTTGATGGCAAAGTATCTGCAAATCTACTTTAAAAAGAACTGGATAAGTGGGCTACTGAGGAAAAAAAATTCTCTTTTTTCAAACAGGATTTGTTAAAGGATGTAGTGTTGAGGACAATTTGCTTGCACTTTCAATTCTTGTGAAGAATGTCCTGGCTTGTAAAGAGAGCTTGCTTTGTGCGGCTTTTACCACATCCTTTGAAAATGTCAATAGGAATAATCTCTGGGCAAAATTTAATGAGTGGGGCATTCCGCAACCCTTGTTAAAAGCTATCATTGGTCTATACTCAAATATGTGGCAAATATGACTTACGTCCGAATGTGTCACCTCATGGAACGTTTTTACAAATAAAGGGCTGAAGCAAGGTTGCTTATTGTCCCTCTTCTTTTTAACTTATATTTGGCAGATCTTTTATAAAGCCACTCTCCCAAAAAGAGCCTGCCCGCTTAAGTTAGCAAAATTGAATGTTAGAATTTTATAGTGTGTTGATGATACTATTCGGTTGGATTTAACCAGAGTGGGACTCCAAAAGGCAATTAGATCAACTTAGAAAATACTGTATGAGTAATGACATTAAAATCAACACATCTAAAAGAAAGATAATTGTTTTTGGTATTAAAAAAACAAAGTCCACTAGCAGATTGATAATGAACCCATTGAGAAAGTGTCTTGTTACAAATATCTAGGGGTGTGGTCTGAGGAGAGGATACATGGAATGCTGCACAAGACATCAATTTGGAATGAAACCGTCTTTTTAAGCACAAAATTCTGCCATCTACTAAAGAATGTCTCATGTCCTGACACAAGTTGACTGTGTAAAGTAATGGAGTGTATACTAATGTCAAGAATCCTGTATGGCATGATTGTGTTTACAAATAAAATGGGTGACTGGCTTGAGATAATACTCTGTATGTGCTATCGCCAAACATTCAGACTTCATCTTCTCCTCACAGTCCCAGGATGCTTGTTTCCGGTCAAGGGAGGACCCTGCATGGCAGTTCAGGCTGTATTGTTCCCATGAAGAACAGGGTCAAGACTGATTTGCATATGGCTGGGTCCAAACTGGGGAGGTGTGGTGAGCAAAAGAAGGATGGATTTAACCCAGATCTCTTAACTGGGCTGAATGTTTGATTCCTTCAGCATTTCATCCATCATTTGTTGCTGCAGCACTCTTTGCCCTAAGTGGGATGGGGTCCCTTGCTCGCTGTGCCACTGGATTCAAGCTAGCCTGGCTGGTGAGGGGTGTTACCCCAAAACCGGTCCCAGGATGGTTGTTTCTGGTCCAGGGAGAACCCGGCTTGGCAGTTCAGGCTGGAATGTTCCCACGAGGGACAGGGTTAAGACTGATTTGCATATGGCTGGGTCCAAACTGGGGTGGAGTAGTGTGCAAAACAACCATAGATTTAACTCAGATCTGTGGACTGGGGGTGAATGCTTTATTCATTCAGCATTCTGTCCATCATTTGTTGCTGCAGCACTTTTCGCCCTAAGTCGGATGGGTATGCCCAGACGTGGGTCACTTGCTCGCTGTGCCACTGGATTGAAGCTAGCCTGGCTGATGAGGGGTGTTACCCCGAAACTGGTCCCAGGATTCTTGTTTCCGGTCCAGGGAAGACTCGGCTTGGCAGTTCGGGCTGGACTGTTCCCATGAGGAACCGGGTCAAGACTGATTTGCACATGGCTGGGTCCAAACTGGGGGGGGCATAGTGAGCAAAAGAACGATGGATTTAACTCAGATCTCTTGACTGGGCGTGAATGTTTGATTAATTCAGTATTCCGCCCATCATTTGTTGCTGCAGCATTTTTCGCCCTAACTAGGATGGTATGCCCAGACGTGGGTCCGTTGCTCGCTGTGCCACTGACTTCAAGCTAGCCTGGCTGATGAAGGGTGATACCCCAAAACCGGTCCCAGGATGCTTATTTCCGGTCCAGAAGGACCTGGCTTGGCAGTTCAGGCTGTACTGTTCCCATGAGGAGTAGGGTCAAGATTGATTTGCATATGGCTAGGTCCAAACTGGGGTGGCGTAGTGAGCAAAAGAACAATGGATTTAACCCAGATCTCTTAACTGGGAGTAAATGTTTGATTCATTCAGCATTCCGTCCATCATTTGTTGTGGCAGCACAATTTATGTATGTGAAGGCACAACTGCTTTTTCTGCCCTCTGTCCTCTGTCCTATTCAGCTGATATGATAAATTCTATTTGTGATAGCCTTTTTAAATGAATTTTATGTATTTGATTGTATGTTTGTACTTTTGGTCCTTTTGTCGGATAATCGATTTTGCCTATGGTGACACTTCTAAGTAATATTATGTATGTGATCGTATGATTGCAATTTTTGCGCTGTGTCCAACTCAGGTGATAGAATGAATGTTAATACTGAGCCTTCTTCCTTTTAGTTTTATTATTTTAACTCATGAAATTCTACTTGCTGACTCATGTTGCTTATAAGCTTTGCTATGATTTTTTTAAATCCTTGCAATAAATATCATTCGTTCATTTGGTATTTTTTTTTTAAAAGATAACCCTCTTGGGGATTGTAGGAGATATATATACCAATATCATTGATTAACATGGATGCTAAGATGTACACGGTAGTGATCACCATTCGGGCTCCAGGTGGTCTTCTACGCGGATGACACCCAGCTTATCGTGTCAATTTCAAAAGACACGGTAGCAACTGCAGTCAATTTTAGCCATTGCATGACAGCAGTAGCTGGATGGATGAGGAGAAACTATCTGAAGCTCAATGGGGAAAAGTCTGAAGGCTTGCTTTTTGGAAGTCAAACCTCCATCTGGAATCACAGCTGGTGGACAGAAACATTAGGAACTATACCTATGGCCACTGTTAAAGCGAAAAATCTGGGGATCTTGTTTGACTGTCACCTCTCATTGGACCTCTAGGTTATTCATGTGGCTGCAACTTATTTCTGGTTGATCAGGTTGTTAAGAAAGATTTTTCCTTTTATTCCCCTTGTGGCATGGAAACCAGTGGCTTTGGCATCAGTCATGACGAGAGACGTTTACTGTAATGCTCTATATTTAGACACCAACAAGAGCACTCAAGCTAAATTACAGCTAATACAGAATGCACTGGCCAGGCTCACTCTGGACATTCCTCAACAACAGTCAGTGAATAAGGGGCTATGGCACCTTCACTGGCTCCCCAAAAAGAAACAGATCATGTTAAAATCTGTTTGCTTAGTGCATAAGGCCCTCCATCAGAGCTGTCCGATAGGACTTAGGACTATGTTTCATAGCTACGTCCCCATCAGGATTCCTTGATCTGCTCATCTTAATCTGGTGAAAGTGCCTAGATTTCAGAAGAAGTGGGGAAGGACAGCCTTCTCAATTGAGGCAGCAAGATTATGGAACTCACTGCCAAGTCATTTGACTGGCATGAGAGCTCATGCCCCCTTTAGGAAAGCTTTAAAGACCTGGTTCTTCACACAATAGTTTTTATTATAGACAGTGTGTTCGTTGCTCTGGGGTGGACCTTTAACACTGCGACCTTAGCACCTTGATGCCTTTGGGCATTTGCAGTGCTCTACAAATACCCTTCAAATCATATCATACTAATCAGGTTGCCTCCAGTATCGGGCATCTAGTTAGTGATGCCCAGCATGGTTTTATTCCTGGGCGAGATATAACTATGCATATTAATAATGTGATTGCTATAGTTGATGCCACCCAAACGTTGTATAAAAAATTCAGTTAGTTATGCAGAAGATAGGACTTGGAAAATGGTACATAGGAGGAGTACAGGCGTTGCATAGACATTCAAAGTGTAAGTTGTTGGAATGGAGAAAATATCTAATATATTTACCTATCTTGTAGTTGTCCGGTGTCTCCCTTGCTGTTTTCTCTTTATCTGGAACCTTACGCATGTGCTAAAAAAAAAAAGTTCTGCTGTTGAACTTGTTATTCTTAATGGTGTTCACATAAAGGTGTTTGCATATGCGGATGATGTTGCGGTTTATTAAACTAATGTTAAGAATGCTGTGACGGGAATTGAGATAGAGACAGAGAAATATTTAAAGGTTACTGGATATAAATTGAACTAAGAGCAAACACAGATTCTCTTGAATTATAATGATAAGGCAAATGATCCATAAGCGGTTTGGAAGCTATCTATCTTGGTATCAAGATAAGAAGAAATGTTAATTAAATACTCATGATTAATTAAGAACCTCTCCCTGAAAAATGTGTTTTACATATTTCCAAGTGGCACCATCTTCCCATAACTATTGATGGTGCCACTTGTGCTGTAATTTTATAAAAATTGATAATCTAATAAAATGTATGCTTTTTTCACTCAATTGCCCTATTTATTCCTAATGTAGTTTCCAAATGCCTTGATGCTGCTATTACTAGCTTTTTATGAGGGTATCATACTGCCAGAAGAGCAATTTGTTTCCTGACATTGTCATGGCCTCTTAGGGGAATTTCATTGCCAGACTTTCAATATTATTATTAAACCTCAATGGTGCAAAGAGTTACTTGATTATTAGGCAAGACCACTCATGATCCATATTTCAAATGAGCTTACTTATAGATACTAGTGGCATTTTGTTAAAGTGTTCTGACCCCAATTACTTCAAAAGATTCTGGTTTAAGGCATTATATGTGATTAAAAATGTCTGGGCTAAGTGTGTAAATCTTTTGGGGATTCCATCAATTAACCATCACATCTCATTATGGGCAAACCCATGGTTTCATACATATTCCATGATAACATTGGTGTTAAATTGGCACAACTAGGTTTAATTTCTGAGGGTCAACTAAATGAGGATGGAAAATTACGATCCTTTGCCAATCGTCAAATACAGTTTAATTTACCATGTACTCGTTTTTTAAAACTATTTGCAGATATACAATTATTTATTCAAAAATAATTAGACCAATTCTAGGTTTGAAAGAATGGAATTAATAGAACTCCAGAAACAACCAAATAGGAAGGTCAAAATTCAGGAATTTTATACCACTTTTCTTAATACTCTTGAGGATGGCTAGGACAGTCTGGAGATTAAATGGTCAGACAAATGTAACTGTTATAGCATTTCATTTAATTAACTTTATTTCGGTTCACAGAGCCATAAAAGTGCACAATAACAAACATCTCATTATTAAATAAGATACATAGTCAATGATGGATACATAGTTACATTACAATACATCTCAGTAACAAGTAAGGTACATTATAATTGATGATCTTGTCCCGTTAAAGCTAAAAAGATCCCAAATCAAAGAAAGAAACCCCTGGTTCAACGGACCCCTCAATAACGAAAGGAGAGCTCTCCGGCTAACAGAAAGAAACGGGAGACTGCACCCCTCAACCTCCCAACCAAAACTTCTCCGTCAGACCAGAAATACATACAACAGAAACATCCTCAAATATAAAAAAGAGTTCTTCAGATCTGAACTGAAAAACGCTAAGAACAGACCCCGCAAGCTCTTTGAAATGGTCAAACTCCAATCAAACAAACTAACCAAAACCTCCAAAGAAACTACAAAATCCCTAAAAACCTGGGAGGAGTTCTCCTCCTTCTTTACAGCCAAAATTAACTCTCTAGGAAACAAACCTAATGTTGCCTCAAACTTCCCACCTCCTCCTGCCGGGACCAATCTCTCTCCTCATCCCCCCCAGGCAACACCCAAAAACCAAGCTCACTGGTCCAACTTCAAGGCATATGACGACCTCTCCATATCGAAAATTCTATCCTCCTTAAAACCGAATAGCCACTTCAATGACCCAGTCCCCTCCAACTGCTTGGCAGCAACCTCCCCATTCATCATTCCCATTTGGACTACAATCATCAACGCCTCCCTTCTTCAAGGGTCTATACCTGACTCCCTAAAAACTGGGCAAGTCATCCCCATCCTAAAAAAACCCACTCTGAATCCCGCTATTCCTGACAGCTTCAGACCAATATCCAATATCTTCTTGCTAAAGTGCTGGAGAAATGTGTGCAACTTCAACTGAGCCAACACATCGCTAATTTCAACCTATTAGACGAATTGCAATCTAGTTTCAGGCCAGAGCACAGCATTGAAACAACTATTCTTCACATTGTAGACGATGCTCTTCAAGCCCTTGACCAAGGCAAAACCTGCCTCAATCCTACTGGATTTATCCTCGGCATTTGATACAGTCAACCACGAGAAACTACTTGAACGCCTCGAATACAGGATGGAAATAGGAGGTACTGTCATCAAATGGTTTAGTTCCTTCCTCCGGAACCGCTCCCAGAGATTCTTAGTTAACAGCAACCTATCTGCTCCCTCCCCGATAACAATCGGTGTCCCTTAAGGCTCAACTTTGTCCCCTACCCTCTTCAATCTCTACCTCAGACCGCTAGCTGAAATACACCGCACTGCCAACATTACCTTCCACATGTACGCCGACGATACCCAGATCTACATCAAAATCTCATCTCTAGAGGGGATTAACTGTTTGAATGAGGCTCTGAAGTTAACTGTTCAATGGCTCGCCAGCAACCAGCTCAAACTGAATGCACAAAAAACAGAGTTCCTTCTCATCTCCCCCCCCCTAAAAATACTACTGACATCCTGAAATGGACTAACTCGATCACAGCACTTAACTGCACACCGACCATAGTGGAATCTGCCAAATTTCTCGGCATAACCCTGGACAGCAACCTGAATATGCATGACCACATCAACTCGATGACAAAACTGCCAGGTTGCACCTGAGCTATTTGAGAAAGCTAAAACCCTTCCTTGAAGCTGCAGACCTAAAAATCGCAGTCCAGTTATCTCCAGGATTGAATGCGGCTGCTCAATCCTATCAGGCCTACCAAAGATCTCCACTGCCCCCCTAAAAGCTTTCCTCAACGCCGCAGCAAGACTCTTAACAGGCTCAAAAAAATTTGACCACATCTCTCCGCATCTGAAGGCACTGAACTGGCTCCCCTTTGAAGCCAGAGTCCAGCTCAAACTGGCCTGTATCATGCACAAAGCACTATACACGAATTCCCCTGCATATCTCGCCAAGAAACTCTTGGTATCTGGGGAGTCTGAAACTCCCGGTCCACAGAGACCTTGTGCTCCAGTCACCCCGCTTCCGTAAGGATAAAACCTATAACCGTGCCTTCTCTGGGGCCGCACCTAGAACATGGAGCTCGCTGCCGTCCTCCATCAGAAGAATCCCTTCTCTGTCAACCTTTAAAAAGGAAGCTAAAACATTCCTAATGAGCAAATTCCTCCCATAATTCTCTTTCACCGTGCACTCTGCTCTGCAGCATTGCTCTGGTTATTCTGAAAAATCTCTTGTCTGCTTGGTTGCTCCTATTCTTTGTACTGATTTATTATTCCCTCATATGTAACTGTGGACTCTCTCTGCATATCGCTGACATGTCACCCCTCATATGTAATTGCTGGTTTTCACTGGATTTTGCTGACTTGTCGCCCCTCTGATGATTGTATATACCCTGGTTATGTCCGAATGTAGTCACTTCCCTCTATCCCTATCATGTTTTTTGCCTGTGTCAAACCTGTATACAACGTGTTATCCCTATAAAGCGCTCTGATACCCTAACAGGTCACGTCCGCACTCTATAAAACCTTAAATACATTAATTCATAAATAAAAATAAGATAAAAACATGCAGGTCGTGAAACGTCCTTGCACAATAGAACACAAGATTCATCTCCCCTATAAGACAATTCCAAATGGAAGAGTACACATTGCATTACAACACATGAATAAAAAACTATTTAAAAAATATTACATCTATTGACAATAGAGCACATAAGAGTACCACCGTACTAAGACAAATTCCAGAAAAGCAAAAACCTCAGAGAGAACCTATAAATAAAGTCTAATAGGGTCCACTATGCCAACCATGATGTCTTGGAGCAAGCACAAACTCGGGGATACTCAGGCATTATCTAGTGTAAGTAAATGTAAAGTACACAGTGCATTAAATCAAGATACTTCAAAATCAGTAAAACCTTAAAACATTTCAAGTATCTAAAGCTGCACATAGCATTTGTATTTGTATTTGTATTTCTAGCATTTATAAAGTGCATTAGACCAGTCAGGCATCCAAGGGCTATTTAAGGTGTTTCAATCAGCATTCACTCTAATGCGCAGAATTGAGCCTTAAAAGAAAGAATGGAAATTGTACTTGCAATGTTGCCCATGCTGTCTGCCTTATAATTTTTCAAAGCTAACTGTCAAGTGCCAGGCTCAAGGTCCTGGACAAAACCAGGCATAGAATAAACAGACGATCAGAGAAACCTTTTTTGCATGCACCAGATAGAAACGGCAAAAATAATAGGTTGGTGTGTGTCTGTTTTCAGAATTCTAAGTGCCTCATAGAAATGTGTTGTTCCTAGATTTCTGCAAATTCGGCATAGTCATTTGGACCTAAATTTCTTATAGACTGGGCAACAAATTAAGGCATGGGCCTCTGTTTCCTCAGCTATGCCACAAGATGGACATTTCTGAAATGGGTCATAGCCCTCACCTCTCCAATGGTTAGTAAATGAGCGCAGGGGAAGTGATCCATGCCTGAACTGAATATAAAGCTTCCTTGCTAAGGCCTCCAATCTATAGATGTCTTTTAGCCCTATAAATCTTGCTTTCAAAGCACCCAGGGAAGAGCTCATCAGGAGAGAAGCTAGTTTGAACCCCTTGTAACATTTCACAAGTTCCTTTTAGACATAATTGAGCAGGCCTCAGCAGGATCATCCCACAAGCTCACTTTAACAATGCTTTTTAACGTTTCTCTAATATAGTGGAGCAATGGCAACCTTCCCACCCCATGTAGCCCTAGAAATTCCTCCAGGGCCAATCTGTAGGAGATCAACTCAGGAGTGGCCCAGATTCTTCTCCAGAAGAGAAGGGGTCTAAGTCCAATTGCCTCCGAAATAGGTCTAACACCTATCTGAGCAGAGCAAATGGAGCACTGCGGGAGACTAGCTAATTGCCTAATAAAACTATTCTCTATCTGCATAATATTTTTTGCAGAATCGTGTCCCCAAAGCTCAGCCCCATACATGGTAGCACCTATGGCTTGTGATTTGTAAATCTCAATAGTGGGGCTAATGGGTTTGAAAAAAGACCCCTATACACCCTGGCAGGCCCCCGGTATGTTGTGCAAGTTTGAGACTTTGTTTGACAATGTGAAATGACCAATTCATATGGTCGCTAAGGGTTAGTCCTCAATAATCAAAGGTAGATACCCTCTCAAGGGGAATTCCATTTATTGGATGTATGGAATAAGATGGATTAAAGACCATAAATTTGGTTTTAGTAATGTTAATTTCTAATCCCCATAGTTTGCAAAAAAGCATTGAAATTATCTAGTATCCTTTGAATGGTCATTGGAGTATTTGAAAGGAATAGGGTTTCATCAGCAAACATCAACGCGGGTACTTTGTTAGATGCAATCCTAGGTGCTTCATTGTTATTAATGATATTCAGTGAATCCATAAGGCCATTAATATACAAACAAAATAATGTGTGGGCCAACACGCATCCTTATCGGATTTCCCTGCTGAGAATGAAGGGTTTGGAGAGTTACCCCAATTTGCTACAGCGGACCTGTACAAAACTCTTCTTGTGGAGTCTCTTGATTATGTGGCACAAGTAGGAGGGAACCCCATATTAGCCAACACTGGCCAAAGTAAATCCCTCAGGACTAAGTCAAAAGCTGACTTTAAGTCTACAAATATCAAATAGAGGCTGCCCCCTCAAGAGTAACAGTTTTCCACTGTAGAAGTTGTAAACCTAAAAACCTGATCTATAGTGGATGTACGTTGTCTTAAACCTGCTTGAAAGGGGCTGAGAACCTTATGTTACTCTATCCAATCCTGTAGTCCTTCTAATATTACCCGGGAAAATACTGTTTGCATCATGTCTATCAGACTGATAGGGCTATAATTGCCAGGCAACAATGGGGAACCTTTCTTATAAATAGGTAAGATTTCTGCCACTGCCCAAGAGTTGGGGATGTGCATTCACTCCATAATGACATTAAAGATCATCCACAAGTATGGACCCCAAACGTCTGGTTCAGAAAGATAGAGGTCCACAGATATTTTATCAATACCAGGTGCCTTGTGGGGGGTGATCTTGCTAATGGCCCTGAGCACCTCCTTCAAAGTAATCACCGGATCCTTCTTACCGGAGGAGGACAGCTCCCTGCTAGATGAACCCTTTATCAATAGGCACGTGAACTTCCTGACCCTCCTGGGCACCATACAGGGACTGGTAATGTCCGTTCCAAATATCATCTGCAATGTTGTGCTCTACGTTAGCTCTACCCTCGCAATTACCGTATGTGACTATACTCCAAAATGCCTTGGAGTCTTTAGGCTTAGTAGCATGGAGACGGGAATCCCATTTTGCTAAATCCCACTTTTTTTTGTAGAGTTAATAGCATTTTAATAGACAACCATCACTGTGCGAATCAAACTGCTGTCCTTGGTTTTTTGTGCCTCTATTAAGGCTAATTTTGCAGCTCTACACTGTTTATTAAACCATGAGGGTTTATTCTTCCTGGGGCCCCTGGTCCGTGCTTCTATAAGAAATAAGTCCTTTAGTTTACCAGCTAGCGATGCATGAATCTCAGCCACCCTAACGGGGTAGCAGACTTTACCGTCAAGTGAGATTACTTTACTCAAATCTGTTTGGGAGTTATCCATCGCCTTGTAAGGGCATCAATTGAGTCTGGGGTCTGCTGCATTGTAGTCCAATGTATGATATGTCTGGATGAGGACAATCTAAGTCTGCCGCCCAGCTGGTCGCTACGTGTTTCCGATACACTTCTGTTGGGTAAAACTAAGTTAGGGGACAGAGCATTGTGGTTGCTATCATGTCTGGGCAATATTTCCAAATCTTAAACCAGGGGCCATAACCTTATGTCCACAAGGCTGCAATCAATTAGAGATGAGCACCCTATCTGATTAAATGTATAAGACCCCTGGCTATCTGACTTAGTCCGCCTGTTGCAGGCCCGTATTTAGTGATTCAAAGTCAGGGCATTAATTTGCAGTACCGGGGGGGCCATGTTTTAATAGGGGGTATAGACAGCACTGGGATAGTCCACAATCTATCTTCATCACACAAGGTGTCAACATAATTGGTGTCAAGAGGCACAAAGTGGCAGTTAAAATCGCCCCCACCAGCTTGATAGCACTCTCAGGTAGTGAGGACAAAAAGATAGATAATTGCTTTACGACAGGAGATTCCTGACCAATACCAACTGGTCTAGAATAGGCATTGACCAAATATACATCAATTGTAGGAGCAAAAGTTAGTAAGACACACAGAATAGCAACAAAAGAAGTCTCCACCATCTTGGCCAAGCAACCCAGATGAGTGGCTACCCACGTGGACAGCCCCCCTGACGGCCTGTCCCTGCTGCCTGAAATAGTAAAGTAAAGTAATAGTAAAGTAATAGTAGAGTAAAGGCCTTAGTAAAGGCTGCATAACCTGGGTGCCAAACTTCTTTTATTAGCCAGGTTTCCTGAAATAAGCAAATATCATACTGGTGTATAAATGATCCCCAGTCACTACCATCCAATTTTCCCTTGAATCCAGCAACATTCCAAGACATTACCCTGAAAGATTTTAAAATGTTCTGAATGCCCGGTGTTATCACAATATCGTGCAAAGCATAAGGCCCCTCCACTTGTATGGGCGCCTGGCTCAGCCCCACTGTTCTGGAAATTATTGCACTGCATAAGGGATCACCAGGACCTTGGTCACACCCCTCCCGGCTATTATCCTTAGCTTCAGAATGATCTTCTAAAGGAAATGATTCTTGACAAGGATTATGGAGATCTAAGGGTGTAAAGGGGTCTCCCTCCCACATACCCTTGCCAGCTACTAGACCTGGGCGAGTTGACAGACAAGTTCCACCCCACTGATCACCAACCAGAGTAAGGGGCCTGGCTATGCAGGGTGGATTCTGGCTTATAGAGTAAATAGAATTGGTGGATTTTCTATGTTCACATGTCCATCCTCCCAGGCAATCCCCCGCAGATGACCTAGGAGCCTTGTCAAATCTATCGCCTACAGGTACCATGTAAGACAAATCACAAGGCACCTGGTAATCGGAACATCAAGACTTATGAATCAGTTTCAGAGGGTTCCGGACCCACTGGCGGAATTCACCTTGAGGTGACGGTCTGTAAAAGTAACCAAGTGGTAAGAGTGTTATGACCGAGCCCAGTTCCTGTGAGATGGTTCACCTGCCAAGAGACCGTTAGCCAGCTTTGGGTTCCTGAAATCAATAATAACACAGTCACCGGACCTATCTATGGGACCCTTCCCAATCCAGGTCACCCTACGAGTCAAGAGAATGCAGCCAGCCCTGTCGGGGGAAAGTTCCTGTATCTCGTGAGCCAATGCAAAAATGTATTTTTTAGGTCCTCGTGGGATTCTCTCTGGCCCGTTTTTATCTCTGGAACCCCTAAAAGGATCACAACATAGGGGCATGAGGTGAGGGGCAGATTGATAATTGGGGGTTTTATAACTCCAGAATTGGTAGCCTCAGTGGGGACTCCCTGTAGCCCACTCGGGCCCAAACCAGTATTTTCTGACATAGGGCCCCTCAAGCTTGTACCATTTGGCTCCACACTACCCCCATAGTTGCTCACACATTAATTCTCCCCTTTGCATTCGTACTGTTGGCCCTTGGAGCAGCAGCCGGTGGGACAAAATTAGTTGGGCTGCCTCTGTCCATTAAACCCTTTGATCCCCAACGCACTGCTCCAAGGGCATCCCCGCAAAATTGTCCCAGCATGCCCAGGCGAGATATTAGGGGAGTGAGTTCATCAAGAAGGACAGATTTGACCTGGGCTATGATGTACCTAACTAGGCACGTTACCCAAAGGGGCTGAGAGACATTCCCACCATCCCTCTCAGCACATACAGGGGCTACATCATCAACCATGGAGCTGCAAATTTTTCTCTGACACTTTTAGTGGACTTAAGGGTGCGGCGAGTATTGTACTTCTTCTTAACAGCCATATTTGATCTTGTGCTCCTTTTCTCTGTCAGGGAACAATCATTGTCCAGACCCCGCCGTGGGCCATTAACTCCGCGCAGGTCAGGGGCCCAGAGAATGTCATTGACAGGCTGCTTAGGGCTGTGGGATGAAACAGACTGGGGCCCCATTGTGGTGCAATGTGCATTAGTGCTCAAGGAAAACCGCCTCTCCGTTAATCAATCTCATCAGCCGCCTATGGCCCTTTGTAACATTATGTCAATCGAGGTGGGCTTTGGGGAGTGTACTGGCAGCTGAGCCCTCCCTTGACTTTTCAGCTTCCCCATGGCTAGGAACAAAGACCACTTTTGCTCCATGCTGGCTTCGTAAAAGGAAGGCCCAAGATCAGAATGTGCGACTATAAGGGTCCTCCTCACTCTCAAGCCCAACAAAGCACCTCCAGATCAAATGGTGGGCTTAGTAAATAAACTCAAAATATGCAACCACTCACCCCAACAGTAACTCACACACGACTGGGGTCCAATAGGAGATGAAAGAGACATGGCCCAGCCCGGCCTCCTCCAGCAACGGACGGAAGCAGATGGGCCCGCGCTATGGGACTTTGATGGTGCTTAAGAGGGCATCATCCCGGCCTGGCCTTGCCCACAGCAAGCTGTACCACAGATGGCTGCAGGAGAAGTCAAGGCCCCCGCTGCTGCTCTCAGCCGCACTGCGGAAAGAAGTTCAAGGCACCTGCTGCAGTTCTCATCAGCGCTGCAGGACTTCGATGGCGCTTATGAGCGCGTCATTTTGGCCTGGGCCCGCTGCCAGCAAGCTGTACTCTGTTAGACGAAGTCCCACACCAGATGGCCACAGGAGAAGCCAAGCCCTCCGCTGCTGCTCTCACCCACGTGGCGGAAAGAAGTTCAAGGCCCCTGCTGTACTTCTCACCCATGCAGCAGAACTTCGATAGTGCTTAAGAGTGCGTCATAACAGCCTGGCCCTGCCCACAGCAACCTGTACTCTGGGGGATGAAGTTCCACTCCAGATGGCTGCACGAGAAATCAAGGCCCCCGCTGCTGCTCTCATCCGGGCCGTGGAAAGTAGTTCAAGGCCCCCGCTGCAGTTCTCACCTTTGTTATATCAGTTAAAGGAAATCTCAGCCACAACTGGTAACTTGCTGAATGTATTTGTCTGAAATAATTTTGGTCTTTTGGTCTCTGGTAATTGCTGCAATTTTACAGCAGCTTAAAAGTGACGTAGTATCAACTACCAAAAGTATTATGCTTGGTCATGACTAAGACATACCTGCCAAACATGAAGGCGTTGTGTTTAATTCCATGGTAATCACTAGACAATGTATCATTTTAGACTACAATTGTTCCTTATCTCTGTGTATTCAAATATGGTGGAGTTTAATTTATAATGTGTATGAACTTGAGAAGACTATCCAACTGGTTAAAGGCCCAGTGGTTCGCAATTTGTTCAGAACTGGTTTTCATTTATATAAGTTAAAATACACATGAAATTTGGTAATGCATTAGAAACATCAGTATCCTTGATTGAAATTGCTTTATATATGTGATTGTTATGTCAGCGATTGATAACATATTTATGTAAAATGTATTTGGGTGTAAAAATGTGCTCAATTATTATTTTCTCCAATAAAAAAGGTGTGAAGACAATACTGGTGAGGGCACCTAAATAAATTATATATTTCAATATAGGAACTGCAGGGAGACAAAACCAGAAATAATGAACGGCAAGCCCAATTATTGGCCAAAAGAGAGAAATATGCCTTTTATCAGAAGGCCATAATTGATCAAATTAATTCAGACCAAAACAAAAATAAGCAATAAAATTAAACTATAAACAAATACATTGACCATTATCTTAGACCTTTCGTTATAGTGTTACCAGCTTATATAAAGGATACAAGGCATTTTCTTACTAATATAGAGGGCATCCATTGGGAGGATGAATACACGTTGGTCACTTTGGATGTCAGTAGATTACACACTTGTATCAAACATGACCTAGGGAACAATGCTTGCAGACACTTTATGATAGCAAGACTATATTTTCTTCTATATTCTGAAATTATATTTGACATGATTTCTTATTGCCTGAATAATAATGTATTCCTTTTTAATCATGAGTTTTACAGATGGCCCCAGGACACTGTTATGTGCACCTGCTTTGCCCCCAGTTACGCTAATTTATTCTTGGTTTGGTAGGAGGAGCAGGTGGCAAGTAACATCAGTGGCTTTGAAGAGCAAGTAGTGCTCCAGGTAAGATATACTCATAACATTTTTGTAACATGAAGAGGTAGTGAAAGATCTGCTGTTTAACCCTGGGCAAAGCACTACGCTACGCTCGCGTAGTTTGCGAAGTTTGCGCTACTTCGCACAACGCGAATTGCACGTAGCACAGTGCAAACACGCGTAGCGTAGCGTAGTGCAGCGGTCATTTTTTGCTTGCTCGCGGTCCTCAATGTCAAGTTGGCGACCGCGAGCAAGCAAAATGACATCCCGGCGAGACTTTTCCTCGTTCGCGATCAGCAACATCAAGTTGCCGATCGCGAGCGTGGAAAATAAACCTCCGGCGAGATTCTCAACGCGGGGAGGTCAGGTTTCTCATTGCGAGTGGTCGCGTATGCTCGCGACCGCTCGCGATGAGAAACTACCAGTCCGCGTTGAGAAAGCTGCCGCTCGAGTAAAAATCTACTCGAGCGGCAGTAAAAGACAGCTCGCACTGTGCAAGATGCCGTTTTCAATGATTGCACAGTGCGGACAAGCATCCGGCACTGTGCAATCATTGCGAACAGTGCACTACGCAGTTCGCGTAGTGCTACGCGTAGCTCGCGTAGTGCGAACTGCACTTTGCGTAGCTTCGCGTAGCGCTACTTCGCGAACTACGCCCAGGATTACTGCTGTTGAAGTTGTTAATAGCTTGAATGTGAATGACTTCAATTTCCAGATTACTGCCCATACTAGTAAAGTCAGTATGGAATTTCTGGATTTAAAAATAACAGAAGTTAGTAAGAAATTGGAGACCAAGCTCTTTCGCAAGAAAACAGCAGGTAACTGTCTCCTTCATGCCACTAGTGCAAACCCTGCTAACCTGATCTACAACATCCCACATGGAAAGCTCTTGCAGGCTATGAGAAACTGTAGTACATTTCAAGGCCTTTGCTTCAGAAAGCAAAGATTTGGTATTACGTTTCAGAGAAATGGGATATAGCCAAAAGACTATGAATAAGGCTGCTGAAAGAGCTAAGCAGTATCCCCAGATGGGATTTACAACATCCAGGCATTAGATCCAGGCATGAGAAGTGGGAGGAGCCTGCACCCGACATGGCCGCTCGGAGCTGAGGCTCCGTGGTGAACACTTTTTCCAACCTCTTGAGCGGCGTTCCGCCGCACTGTTATCCCACCTTAATCAATGATTCCACTACCGGAATACAGACGGATCACCTGAAGCCTTTTATCGCCCTTCTCAGACTTGGTTCCGCAGAGTTATCGAACCGCGAAGTCCCTGCCTTTGATTACGAGAAGATGGCGCCCAGGGAGCTATGAGAACTCGCCCAGTGCCGTAAGAAGTACGCCGCCACTGGCCTCCATTTTTCTTCAAGCAATCAGTACCCCCACCTCTTGGTCCGCCTCTTGAAACGCCGACCTGCCTGCTGCCGATGCGCTCCTTAAAGTGAGGATGCGGCGCTGACTGCACGAGGTGACTGCCATTGCTGTCACTCACCGAGGAATAACAGACGGTGAGCGAGGGCACTTCTGATGACCCTGGGACCCCTGATGACCGGTATGGGCAGTGGGGGGCTCCGGTGTCCTGTGCCCCCTTCCTTTGGTCGTAATCCAATAGTGCTTTCGCAATTTAGCAATGCTCTCGGTGAGCCCTGGGATAGACGCCTGACCCCAAAATGGCGTCCGCAGTCAGGCGACCACGGGAGGCTTAGCGGTGCACCCTGGGGGGTCCCCCATGCACAATACAGCTCAGCTTTCTCTATTCTTGGCAAGAACTACTCGGTGGAGGGCACAGGGGAGTTGCTGCTTACCTTCCTGCAGCACTCCGTGATTTCGTCCTTGTCCTCTAGAGAAAGATGGAGTCTTGCTACTTCTACCCCACGCTTCTCGTCACCAGCCTGGCATCCGGGCCGTCTGTGGTCTCTCACGATCAGGGCTTCATCGTGGTGGAGTCCAATCCACCTCATCTACACCTACACAGGGATCTACATAGGCCCGGTCATGACGTGCCTCACTTTAAAATGGCGGCCTCCGCTGCCTTCGTTTCTCCGGCAGCCACTATGGCAGACCCCAGCTCTTTCTCCGAAACCGAGCTGGACTACACCAAGCATCGCCATCTGTGCCTACAAGTGGATTTCAGCAGCAGCGTTGTCCAGGGGGGGTGTTTCCCTGAGCATGGAGTCCCAGCAGGGTGGCCTCTCCTCCCCTAGAGATACTGTTCTTCCTATACCGGTCTGCCAAAACTAACCTCCTTCCCTGCCTCTTGTTTCTACTACCCTCCCCCTTTCCCTCTATCCTCTATTGGGGACTTGTTATTCTATGTTTGACTATGCAACTGTAGCTAATATACCTACTCAAAATTGTTTATTCTTGTTTTTCCCGACCGCTGAGACCTGAGCACCATGGCTGATGCCCGGTGGAGCTGCTAGACAGCTGTAGAGGAGATTGGCCCCGGTTCACCCCCTTGACCGTCACCTACCCAGCAGGACATTGGGCATAGTTCACCTTGTCTCCCCGTTGTGTCTCCTTCCTCCCCCACCAACCGTTTCCACCGACCGTTGAGACCCTGCATTTTGGCCGATGCCCGGTGGAGCTACCATGATAGCTTTAGAGGAGATGGGCTGTGGACTTCCCCCCTGGCCGTCACCTACCCAGCCGGACTTTGGGCAGACTTCTCTTCGTCTCTCCGCCATATCTCCCTCCTTCCCTCTTACCTTACCCTTCTATGCTCCTTTTCCTTGCCTTCTATGCTCTTTAAATGCTCTCCAACAACAGATGTAATTTGTAACTGATGTAACTTCGTAACAGTGTGGAACCTCATGTAAAGCGCTTTGATACCTCCGGGTCTAGCCAGCGCTATTTAAAACTCAAATAAATAATAAAAAGATCTGAGATCACTACCTTTTTTAATAAATCTAATATGGTGAGGCATTTTCTCAAGAAGCATTGGCATATTTTGAATACTGATGATAATCTAAACAAACATGAGATGCCTTTTCCTAAAATTACATACAGAAAAAAGATAATTGCAGGACAATTTGAGTCACAACATGATTACTGACAAAAGTTTAAGCAGAGGTATATGCAAGGATTCTTTATTCTGCTGTAAGCAGTGTAAGGTGTGCAAGCATAGTTCTACTATGTCTAAGCTCATTGTTCCTAATACATTTGGGGAGTTTATTATCAGAAAGTTTCCAACCTATGATTCTGATTATTGTGTCTACTGGTTGATCTGTCCGTGTAATAAGATGTTGTTGGACTGGACCTCTCTGCAGGGTCATTCCTAAACTTTTTGCCTTTACTCCACCTATGTTTTTGTTGGCCTTAGGACTCTGTGTACTTTACCACTGCTAACCAGTGCTAAAGTGCTTGTGCTCTCTCCCTAAAGTATGGTATAATTGGTTTACACCAGTTTGGCATATCTCATTTAGTTTTAAGTCCCTTGTAAAGTGGTATACCATATACCCAGGGCTTGTAAATTAAATGCTATCAGTGGGCCTGCAGCACTTATTGTACAACTCACTTGAGTAGCCCTTCAAAACATGTCCCAGGCCTGCCATTGCAGCCTGAATGCAGTGTCACACAGCCATGTCGACTTGGCATTTAAACTTCATTGCCAAGCCTTAAACTCCCCTTTTATTACTAGGCCTGGGCGGAAAACTACGCTACGCTCGCGTAGTTTGCGAAGTTTGCGCTACTTCGCACAACGCGAATTGCACGTAGCACAGTGCAAACACGCGTAGCGTAGCGTAGTGCAGCGGTCATTTTTTGCTTGCTCGCGGTCCTCAACGTCAAGTTGGCGACCGCAAGCAAGCAAAATGACATCCCGGCGAGACTTTTTCCTCGTTCGCGATCAGCAACACAAGTTGCCGATCGCGAGCGTGGAAAATAAACCTCCCGGCGAGATTCTCAACGCGGGGAGGTCAGGTTTCTCATTGCGAGTGGTCGCGTATGCTCGCGACCGCTCGCGATGAGAAACTACCAGTCCGCGTTGAGAAAGCTGCCGCTCGAGTAAAAATCTACTCGAGCGGCAGTAAAAGACAGCTCGCACTGTGCAAGATGCCGTTTTCAATGATTGCACAGTGCGGACAAGCATCCGGCACTGTGTAATCATTGCGAACACGCACTACGCAGTTCGCGTAGTGCTACGCGAAGCTCGCGTAGTGCGAACTTCACTTTGCGTAGCTTCGCGAAGCGCTACTTCGCGAACTACACCCAGGGTTATTTATTACACATAGGTCACTCATAAGGTAGGCCCTAGGTAGCCCATAGGGAAGGGTGCTGTGTAATTGAAAGGAAAGGTTGGATATGTACTCTTAAGCTTTACATGTCCTGGTAGTGAAAAACTCCTAAATTCGTTTTTCACTATTGTAAGGCCTACTCCTCCCATAGGATAACATTGGGGATTCCTCATTACCTTTAATAAACTGTAATTCTTAATTGTGAGGAGGCAGATATACCATGTTTGGTATCTATGGAATTGTACTGATATACCCTCGTTGATGGTAAAGTCAGATTATTATTGCAATTCTGAAAAGGCCAGTTTTAGAAAGTTGGCATTTTTCTGCCTTTAGCTCTTAGTGCCTGCAACCTGTCTTGGTTCACATAACTTTGTGAATTCCTCCCAGACAGTCACACAATAGAGGGATCAGGTGTGCCTCAATGGGCCATCACTGGCAGGATGAGCACAGACCCACTTAGACCTGAGTAGGCTGTGTCCTGTCCCCACACAAAGGGCTTCACAACCCTGTATTGTCACTGCAGCCAGCTTGGAGCCAGGACAAGGGTGTCAGGGAATTCCAAGCACTTCAAAGAGCCTTTCCAGAAACTTCTGCCACCTTCCAGAAGAAGGGCACCAGGGTATAAAAATAGTAGGCCTGGGTGTAGTTTGCAGATTTCCGCTATGCCCAACTCCACAAAGTGACCAAAAAACTCAGCAAGCAGAGGAGTGGGTTAGGTCATGCTGTTCTTGCTGATTTTTAGCACCAGGTGTTTGCCCCGCATTGGAAAATCAGCGCAAACGGCACCATGCGCAGTGCAAGAGGGCGCTGCTTCCTTCTGGCACTTGAGTACATGTCCTACTCGAGCAGCAGCTTCCTCAACGCAAACGGAAGGTTTCTCAACGTGAGCGGTAGTGGGCATTCATTGAGAAATGTTGCCGGGAGGGGGTCTGGAGTAAGATTTTCTGTGGTCGTGCTCGCCAACTTAATGTTGGCAAGTGCGAGCGAGGAAAAAACTCTGCTCCGCTGAGCAACGTTTTGCGGAACTCCACATGCTAAGTGGAGCACGGAGTGGGAAAAACTCTGCAAACTCCACAAGCACAGGAGAATTTCACACCCATGCCTAAAAAATAAGACCTTCAGACCCACTCTTCAGTTCACTACTTGACCTGCAGAAGGACTCTTGGAGGACTGCATGCTGCTGTGACCTGCTCTGCACTCTACCAACCTGCTTCTGTACCTGAAAGGACTACTTTGCTGCCTGGTGTGTGCCTTGAACCCTCAGAAACCAGCCCTGCTGTTTAGCCTTGTATCTATATCTGCACCCCGACTACCATAACTGAGTCCAAGGGCTAGTTTGCTGGCCTCCGGTTCAGAGCCACCGGGACATAACACGCTCTCACCATCTTCAGCCCGCACCTGGTCCCAGCCTGAGTGAGTTCTGAACCCCCAAGAGATCTCCATCTACTCCTGGACCCTTGGTTGTAGAGCTAAAGTTGCCCAGATGGCCAATTTTCAAAACTGAGGACAACATTTGGCCAAAAAGTGCTCTGAGAACCAAAAGAAGACTGAGACCAACCTGCTCGCCTATCTGCCAGAGGTGCATCGCCGGTCGGATTCACTTCACGGCTTCTCCCGCAACGCTCTTCTCTCCAGCAGAAAATCTGTTTCACAGGTCCTTTGTCAAAGGGGTATCCAAACTTGTGGAATTGTCTTCGGCAAAAACCTTCTGCTTCGTCCCGCTGGAGATTTTCGGTATCCATTTCGTCAGCTAAGTCCAAAGGTAAAAATCTTCTCTTCGGCTTCGCTCCATGGCCATCCAATGACGACGCACCCTCCTCCGACACTCATTTAGCCTTGCCCTGCTGAACTTCTACCTTCTCAGACATTTTTGTTCAAGAATTTTTATAAGTCCGAATATAAGCGCTAACCATGCCCAACCCACTTCTTGTATCCAAATCGTGCTTCATCGCAGTTGGCCTTAACTTTCGACGTGGACCCGGTCTCGCGCAAATAGATTTCCACGGTTGACGCTTTCATCTTTTAGTCACTAGATTTCAATAAAAACTTTAAAAATTAATAACTCTGGTTCTACTAATTGGTTTTTAATCATGTTGATGTCAAATATTTAATTAAAGTGTACTCTATTGTTCTAAATTGGTTTGGGTATTTTTTTGTGTTGTGTTTTTAAATGTATTACTGTTTGTGTGCTGCATTAATACTTTCCACATTGTGTCTAAGCTAAACCTGACTACTTTTTGTGGCTAACTACCCACGGTTAAGCACAGGTTAATTTAGTGACTTTTTGTGGTTCACCTTGCAAGGGATTGTGGCTGTTGCTTAATCAGAGATCACACCTCAGTCAACCAACAACCCAAGTTCTCACATTGATGTTCAGTGGTGTGGATCAGGACTTGTGTATGTGCAGCACCATACAGTGATTTGTGTTACACAAAAATCCAATATAAATAATTTGACATCAGAGTGACTCCTTTTTAAATTCTTCCTTAGTTTTTCAAAAGGCTATGTTTCTTCCTTCTTCCTTTCTTCCCTGCCTTCCTTTTTATACCATAGAGATGTAGCCATGAACCCTTGACACCCTCAGCAGGGCTAAGCAGCTGAAACTCTGCAAACAGAAGGCAGTGAAAGCAGACAAGAGGGCTACCAAGGTGGATCTCCAGGTAGCTCTCAGGGCTTTGAGGAGGTGCAAAGGTGGTAGATAGACTCAGAGGAGGATGAGGTGGATGTTAAGGAGGAGGAGGGAGCACAAACAAAGAATGAGGCGAGAGAGGACCCACCCCAGGGTCTTGAGCTTCCAGGAGAGCCTAACTTGACCCCAAAAGATGACCTGTTTTCCCTGGATGCCCAGAATGGACCAGGGAGCAGTGTGTCTGCCGGGGGCCTGACCCCACAGGAGCTGGAGGACAGGAAGGAGGAGAGGAAACAAAAACTGGAGCTGGCCAAGCTAAGGGTGGAGGAGAAAAAGATGCCACATGAACTCAAACTCAAGGAGATGGATATAAAAGTCAAGCAAGTAGAGTCCAGCAGTAAAAGTGGCAGCATACCATCAGTGCCCAATGGAGAGGTGTCCACATACCCGAAGACCTGGTGCTCAGTTATGTGTTGGGAGAAGATATAGACAAATGGCTTTCAGCATATGAAGTAGCTCTGAGGGCACAAAAGGTCACGGAGGATTAATCGGGGTAGCTTGTGGAGGTACATGCCCACAGTGGGGAGGGACATGCTCCTGACACTAGAGATAGAGGACCAGATCAAGCATGCCCCCATGAGGATCATAGTTATGTTATGTTATGTTAACTCTTTTTATATAGCGCACAGCTGCCTCAGCAAAGAGGCGTCCCGGCGCTGGTAGCAGTGTAAGTAAAGAAACTAGGGACTAAGCCACAGGAAAAAGGTAGGTTTTGGTAGCCTTTCGAAATGTCAGCAGGCTATCCAGACAGCGAATCTGAAAAGGCAGGGAGTTCCACAATTTAGCCGCTAAACAGCGAAAGGACCGTCCCCCAGCTCGGAGACGCTTCACTCGCGGGACCGTAACCAGATATTGCCCTGCAGAGCGTAACTGGCATGTAGGTACGTACGGTACCAACAAATTGGACAGAATCTCAGGGGATGAAAGTTTTAAAATTTTAAAAGTCAGACACAGGGTTTTAAATTCGATCCTTTTGGTCATAGGCAACCAATGTAAACGTCAAATAGCCCCTGTCGCAGAGCAGCTTCTGGGAAGCCTCAGCAAGACTCGGGCTGCCACATTCTGAACTCGCTGCAGACGAATCACCTCTGCCTTATTTGCCCTTAAAAGGAGCGAATTTGCATAGTCCAGTCTAGACAAAATAGCCGCCTGGACTATCATCTAGCGGGTAGATGGATCGAAAAACCCCAACAAGGGCCTTAATCCCCGGAGTAAGCCAAAGCAAGTGCCTGCTACTTTCTTAGTTTGCTCCTGAAACCTAAGAGTGGAATCCAACCATACCCCAAGATTTTTTACTACCAACTTGGGGGTGGGAGCGCTACCCAACGTCTTGGGCTACCATTGCTCACTCCATAGCCCCTTATCTCTCCCCACCAACAACACCTCTGACTTATTGGCGTTAAGCTGAAGGCAGTTGGTGGTCATCCACCCCGCGACTGCTGCCAGGCCACTCCGAAATTTGGAGGCACCCTGCGTAGGGTCGTCGGAGAGGGCCACCACCAATTGCGTATCATCGGCATACAAGACCATGGTAAGCCCATTGTCCCTGGCCAGCCGTTGCTATTCAGAAAGCACGTGAGGGTGTTATTGGTGTGTGCCTCAGCAATTTTAGCTACCCATGGCAATAATGATATAGGGCGGAAATTTTCCAATTTTGCTGGATCCAGTGAGGGTTTCTTGAGTAGAGGGACTACCCTTGCCTGCTTCCACAGCCTAGGGACAACTGCTGTGGTAAGGGAGGTGTTAATTACCTACCTGGCACAATGGTGCAAGAAGCATAGGTAGGGAATCCCTAAACTGGGCCGGCTTCAGGGGATCTGTGGGAGAGCCAGATTTAACTTTCCTACTTAATAGGAGAAAGTCATCCTGTGAGATGGGAGGGATGGCTGCCAGAGTATGAATGGGAGGAGGACCGTGCAAAACAGCAAGACCAGTAGTGTCCACAGAAAAAGACCTATAAATGGCTTCCACCTTCTTAATAAAAAACGTAGCCAGGTCCTCACACTGCTGCCCAGACGTAATCACAGAAGTAGAGGAGTCTTTCCTACTTTTAAGATCGTTGAGTATTTTAAAAATACACTTGGCTGGATTATTGCTGGACTTAATTTCATTGGTGAAGTAGGCCGCCCGTGCAGAGTGTATGGCCTTGTGATAGCTCTTGATCGCATCCTGGTAGCATTTCTTGGCCACAAGGTCATAATCCCTTCTCCAGGCCCGTTCCAGTTTTTTACAAGATTTGCATATGGCGGCCAGAGAATCGTTGAACCACGGGTTAGAATTAGAGCAACGGCCCTTAGACCATTTAGCTGGAATGAGGGAGTCTAGAGCATGGAAAATCCAGTCGCAAAGTGTTTTGTACGCCAAATCGGGGTCACTAGACAGAATAGGAGGACTAAGTGACAATAGGGCATGTAAATCCTCCAGATTCAATCTATGCCAACGGCGTCTAAAAGAAGCCTTTGGATCAGCTCTATACATAGTTCATAACAAATTTGGGCTGATCCCTGAGAGGTATGGATCGAGGTTCAAGGACAGCCACAAACACCCAAACCAGTCCTGGGTGAACCTCTTAGATTACTCCAGCAAGGCACTGAAGGGCCGGGTGAGGGGCTGCAAGGTAGATGATTTTACTAGGCTATACAACTTGATTTTGAGGGAGCACATGCTCAATACCTGTTTTACAGAGCTGCACCAACACCTGGTAGAGAGAAAGCTTGTTGATCCCAGGAAGCTGGCTGAGGAAGTGGACCTATGGGCCAACACAAGAGTGTCTGAAAAGGTACCTGGGTATGACTCCATGAATCGTGGTTCAGGGTCAGGCCAACAGAGTGAGGGGGAGGTGAAGGGAGACACAGACACGTTTCAGGGTAAGAGAGAATGAAAGGGTCCCCTTGTCCCTTTTGAAAAGAAGGAGGGAGGTTCTGATTAGCTGTGGTCTAGGGCACTCCATTTCCAACCCCACTGCTTTGATTGTTCCCAGCTAGGACACACACAGGGGAATTCTGTCGGTCCAAAGAAACAACCCACTGGTGGGACCTCTACAGGAGTGGCCAATATGGCATTAGGGGTAGACTGTCCCCAGGGGCAGAAGATAGATCCTGCCCTAGTCTCCCTTAGTTAGGTGTTGTAAGATTCAAAAGGACCTGAGCACAAAGTTGACATTTTAGTTACACATTTAAACTTGACATGTTTTCTAAACAGTGAATTTCTACATGCTTTGCACGTACATGATAGCATACTTAGAAATGATTCTGCATTCAGTATATTTCTTAGTAAGCACAATTTCAAGTTGCCTACTACACTCTGTCCAAGGTTAGGAACATTGAGCACGATACCCTTGTTTTTGATTGTCTGCCTGGAGACAGCTCTGAGTCGCAAAGATAAACAAACACATCAGTGCTGTACCTCTGACACAGTGCGATTGCAACAGTGGTTTTATTATATAAACCACCTCTGAGCTATATGCTCCAGAGGAGCACTTTTATGGAATATCCTGGACGCTGTGACTGAGATGTAGCCCTGCTGACTACAATCCCTATCCTGCAAAGGACTAATCCTGGGTGGGGAACTCCACTCCAACAGCGGAGTTTGCAGAGTTTTGCCAACTCCGCACTCCGCTGGGAGTGCGCAGTTGGCAAAAAAACCCTGACTCTGCCACATGGTGAAGTTCCCCCCTGCCACCCACACCTAGCCCCTGCCCGTGTCCTCACCTTACCTGGATCTCAGCTCGAGGCGTTGTCCGTGCCCGGGCTGCCTCCTCAGCACAGGAGGATTCTTCTTCTCCTTCAGTGGGCTGTACAATGGAAATCCATTCATGCAGGACTCGCAAGGACTGCGCAGGCATGTGCATGTGTCTCCACTCTCCATGCACGCGCATGCGCAGTCCTCAAGAGTCCTTCAGGAAGGGGTTTCCATTTTACAGCCCTCTGGAGGAGTAGAAGAATCCTCCTGCACTGAGAAGGCAGTCCGGAGTCAGGAAGGACCGCCGGCAGAGCTAAGTTCAGTGTGGCCTAGGGCGGAGCAGAATTCCACGTAATGCCACTCCGCCAACTCCGCCCACCCTTACAAAGGATGGCGGCCTGCTCTACACCAGACTGGATTCTTCATACAGCATACACAGGTATTGGGAGTTTGGGTGTCTCAAGAGATCTGGCAGAGGCTACTCTCACTATGCTCTTGATAGTGTAGATAGCATTAGGTAGGAATATCTATATATGTATTATCATATAATCATATAATCACACAATATTGTCATATGGTTGAACTGTTTATCTTCTTACCATTCTTATAATGCTGGTAACAATGCTTTGTTTCCTCCTGGTAATAATTGCAGTTCATGTTTTTTACACAAGAATACAATTGCTTCAGTAAATGTTTGACAAGCCAACTTGTACATTTCTTGTGTCTTCCTTTGGGCATGCCTAAGTAACAAAGAAAGGGTAGATCTGTTTCCACAATTTTCTTGGAGAATTAGAGTGGTCATGTTCTGAGGTTTCAGATACCATCTGTTACCCTGTTATGGTTAGGGGTCCGGATGGGGCATTGTAAGCTAGCTAGTAATTGGGGAAACATACTCTGGTGATATGGATGGACTCAGTTCCCATATTCTGACATTTATGTTGTTCGGATGCACAGTCGTACTTAATTCATAGGAAACGTATGACATGGCACCACTAATGTTCTAGGTCAGGTACTTATTTAATGGGTCTCCTGAGTAGTTCCTAAATGTGCCCAGAGTCTCTAGTCACATTATACGGAGATGTTCATGGTGTTAGGGATCAATCCTCGTAACCTCTACTTTTGTCTGTAGGTAGTTCAAGCTTGAACCTTTTAAAAGGATCACCCCACTATAGTTTTTCCCTTCCTTGAGTTCCATTCATTAAATATGGTGCACGTACCAGTGGGTGTTCCACTTAACTGCAGACATGCAGTAACAAAACTGTTACAACAGCAAGGGCTTCCTGTTAAAGGGGGAGATATTACCTTCGTGGTAGAGGCCCACAAAGCATACAAAACAGAGGTATTCTATTCATGGGTCACTTTTTCTGCAGCAGATGCAAGTACACAAACATTTCATACATACACTGAAGCAGTAACACCAGGCTAATATAGAGCCTATGAAGACTTACAAATAACATTAACATTTCAGGAACATAAAAATTGATTTCAAGGCGCCCTACCACATGTACTAAACAATGTAACACTGGGTGCCCTCAGCAATGCTGGAGTGACCTGTCAAGTCCTAGAGGCTATACACCATACCTAACATTAGGACCAGTAACAGCTGTAGAGCTCTGTGCTCTATAATAAGGTCTAGTCAGACTATACAGATGTCTAACTCAGTTCGTTATGCGAACAATAACAGTAATAGCAGTGAGGGCTGTTCAAGCTGCGCAGACACATATAGCCATACCTGCAATTAGTCCAGTCACTATTAACACAATTATGGGTAAAGTTCCTACCAGACCGGAGAAAATTCCAATCTGGATTGCACAAAATACAAACCAGCTTGAAGCAGTATTTCCCTATATGGAGTCCCAAGATAAGCATAGATTTCATGCAATGTTCCGCCAGTAGACGAATGTGCCACTAGGGACACAGTTTTTGCTGCAATGCATACCATAACAAATGGTACATAATCTATCACTGTTTTGCCGGATGTGCTAAGACAGATTAAAAATAAATATGGGGACTTGGGGATGAAACTTAGTGGCAACTATGCCACTGTCACCTCAATTATTTTAAGTAACATTAAAGGAGAAGCAGCAGCATTGGCAGTACACCAAATCCTTGTGGAGGTTCCGTTAGCAGACCAAGAGCGCAAATTACTGAAAATTATTGCTGAAATCTGTGCATCTATAGGTAGAGCTAATTTGGGAGCCATAACAAATAAACCTCAACTTAAGGGCAATTCTGAAAAGGATAACTTGAAACAGGCACCTGAGGCTTCTAAAAAGCACTGGGATAAACAAAAAGTAAAGAAAAACAAAGTGATGAGGTGGATCACCCCAACCAGAGTCCACTGAAAAGCACTATTACTTATGTAACTGTGATACACTTAAACAGCCTGATAGGTATCAGTACACTGATATACGTCCTTCTCTTTCCTTTCAGGACTCACCCAACATATGCTTGGAGAGAGGAGAACGATCAGAGCACAGACCAGAGGAGTACGTGAAATCGAGAAAAGACTCACAATGCTCATCTGACATCATCATAAACAAGCATTGGCATAGCCAATAGGTCTCGCCTTTGGGGCCTTATAAGTGTTTAGCCAGAGCTATTGACTTTGTCTTCAAGCTGTGCTGTAGAGAAGTGTGGCTGCTGTGCAGCATGCTGAAAAGTTATAATAAAAAAGTGTCAGAAGCATTTTTGTTACTTTATATATGACCAAGAAGGCATTATGTAAAACTGAACGACCATATTAAAAAAATTATTTACAATAAAAAATGTCCTCAGTTTTCTTTTGTTCTTGCAATGCTGGCAACTTGTTTCTGCTTATTGCAATGGTTGTTTGTTAAAGCTTTTTTTTTTGAGGGGGCATAAACAATCGGAGGGTGAAGGTTGAGAACTAGTACCTGTATTATAACACTAGCAGCGGCCAGACGCTAGGGGAGAATCAACAGATGCCAGATTCCGAGAGCAGGCTGTGGTGGTGCTGAGTGATGCTGAGGTGGTAGTGGTGGTGGTGGTGACTGTTGCGGAGACGATGCTGAGGTGATGCTGAATGATACTCAGGTCTTGCTGAGTGATACTGCTGTGGTGCTGAGTGATGCTGTGGTGGTGCTGAGTGATATTGTCTTGGCGCTGAGTGATGCTGTGGTGGTGCTGAGTGATATTGTCTTGGCGCTGAGTGATGCTGTGGTGGCCCTGAGTGATGCTGTGGTGGCCCTGAGCGATGCTGTGGCGGCGCTGAGCGATGCTGTGGCGGCGCTGAGCGATGCTGTGGCGGCGCTGAGCGATGCTGTGGCGGCACTGAGCGATGCTGTGGTGGCGCCGAGTGATCCTGTGGTGGTGCTGAGTGATGCAGTGTTGGCCCTGAGTGATGATGTGGTGTCGCTGAGTGAAGCTATGGTGGTGCTGAGTGATGCTGTGGTGACGCGGAGTGATGTTGTGGTGCTGCTGAGTAATGCTGTGGTGGCGCTGAGTGATGCTGTTGTGGCGCTAAGTCATGCTGTGGTTGTGCTGAGTAATGCTGTGGTTGCACTGAGTGATGCTGTGGTTGCACTGAGTGATGCTGTGGTTGCACTGAGTGATGCTGTGGTTGCACTGAGTGATGCTGTGGTTGCACTGAGTGATGCTGTGGTTGCACTGAGTGATGCTGTGGTTGCACTGAGTGATGCTGTGATGGCGTTGAGAGATGCTGTGTTGGTGCTGAGTGATGCTGTGCTGGCTCTGATTGATGCTGTGCTGGCTCTGATTGATGCTGTGGTTGCACTGAGTGATGCTGTGGTGATGCTGAGTGATGCTATGGTATTGCCGAGTGAGAGATAGAGTGAAGATATAATGCCCAATTAGAGAGGGTGGTGAGAGAGAAAGAGAGAGAAAGGGTGTACATAGAATAAAGAGTGGAGCGGGATAGAGAGAGAGAAAGCAGGGGAGAGAGAGTGAATGAAGGAGTTTGAAAGAGAAACAGATAAAGGGGTGAGAGAATGAAAGGCTAAAAAAGATAGAGAGGGGAGAGTTAATTAAGTAGAGAGAGAATTAGAGAGGGGAGAGAGAGAGAAGGAGAGAGACAATAAGAGTGGGGGGTGTGGAGCTTAAATAGAGTGAAGAAGTGACGCGGAAAAAGTAACCTTAAATATAGCTTTGTGCTTTGCGCAAATAAATATAAAAAAAAAAACAGTGAGACAAAAATACTGGTAATTAGACTGTGACTCCCAATATAAAACAAATAGCGATATAAGGTGAAATCAACCCACCGAAGCAATATTTCTAACTAGACAAAAAAAAGCTTGCATTTCAATGCTAATCCCTGTTGTTTTTCATGTGACCAGGGCCGTCAGTTGGTAATGTGAGCTGCTGCTGCGATTGAAACATCAGAGTCCAGAGAGTTAATGAGCCATGACGAGGAAATGAGGAAGAGATAGGAAACCCAGATGGCAGCTGCGCGCGTGCACGCCTTCGTGAACGCAAGCTGGTCGCCAGCCGAAAGCCAGTGGGTTTGCACTTCCAAAACCCGCTTACTAAAACTATCGGCCAGACCAGCGCAAGCGCTGGTGCAGGCCGAGACCTAAAAATCGGAGGCGGTCTTCACACCAATGTGATACTCAAATTCAAAGACAGCAAAATCATCTGGCTGGGTTCATCCATGGTATGAACTGCACATCCTAAATCTCATCCGCACCGACGTCACTTTACAGACTTCTCATGAAACAAAGGGCGCTATTCAAACACTTAGGTGGCAATAATAAGGCCTGGAACAATCAAGAACCCTAAAACCTAGTGGTACTGTACCAACTGACATGACACCAAAGTAGACCGCAATAAAAATCTTCGAAAACCAGACAATGTTCAAACCTTTTGGGTCAGGACCCCATATATTCAAGGTTCTCAACACCCCAGGAAAGTATGTCCTCCAATCACTCATCTCAAAGAAGACTTCCTTACATTTTGCAAAACCCTGAAAATACCTCTTTTCCGACTTTTCAAATACATCAAACTGCCATTTTCAAAACATCAATGAACATACGTGCTTCCTTCTTGAAGGTTCTTGCTGCACCTCGACTGAGATGCATATTAATTGGCTACATTTTACAGTTACTATTTTGCACATATATTTATGTTTCTGTGACGGTATTACTATTAATACATCTTACAATCTTACACTACAAAGAATTCCTCTGTGAACTTGTGTGTCCTTTCACAAAGTTATGGTGCTATAAACTTACTTTTATTTCCTTATTAAAATTAATAGAATACAAAAATAGACAGGGTTAATAAAGAACCGCCGGTATAAATGAGGTATCTGATAATAACATTTTATTGCTGTTGTGGTAGAAACTTATCTTCTGTACATAGACATAAAAAAACAAGGGAAGCATGCCAGTTTTGGAAAGTTGGGTAAAGTGACCATAAAAACATTGTCGAAACCATCACAGAAGACTTGCAAGAAGCAGTATTCAGATGTTCCAAAAGGGAACGAGAAAAGATGTCCAAAAAGTGGGTACCAGAAGAAAGGACAGGACAAAAAACAAACCAATAAAGATAAGCGCCTGCAAGGGCTATTGCAGAGCAACGGCCATGGTCGCTACTGTGGTACCAAGTTCAGGAAAATGCAATATTTTTCAAAGAGGAAGGAAAACTGTCTGATGCAATTAGAACACTGTGCTACCGTAATCAGTTTTCGAAGTACAGAAACTAAAACTGTCGAAATGCTGCAACACACTATTTAACTTAACCTGCATTTAAAAAAACAAAAAAAAAAAACGTTCTTTGGTAGCGAAAATGAATATTAATTAAATACAAGAAACCTCTGCTGAGGTACAATAATGAACAGCATATCCTGGGCGACAAGAAAAGCCTTACAGCAAGGATGAGACATCCTCATCAGTTGGTGTGAGGAGGGTGGTATACCTGTGGGAAGTCTCCATGCTCCGAGGAAAGTTTTGTCATGTGCATAAAGCCCAGTTACCCTATGTCTTATACCAGTCCGACTATTGACTAATGCTAAGGAACTTTTCGGTTGGAGCTGAAATTACTCCCCCCTGAACAATGGAACAAGATGAGTCAGTGGACATTAAAGGCCCCTTAAAGCGAAACTAATTCGGCTGCCTGTTCACATGCTTAAAGCCTCCAGTAGTCGATTCTGACACCAGCAAATGCTACCGCCAGAACACTGAGCAGCGAACACATTTTACAGGGCCCCTTGGAGGAAGTGAGGGGGTTGGCCTTAAAAATAAATCACACACCGACCTTGAAATACCCATCAGAAGAGAGCAAGTGGGCGTAAGACTTTCAGTGATCCTTTTTAACTAACTCTTAACCACGGGTGCCCGGGACAAACATAGATCTGTGAGAATATTGAGAGGGGTGGGGGTCCTGATAACGGAAAGGGCGAGGGAAAGGGAAGAGGATTTAGCAAGATAATGATAACGCCGATTCTTATCTAATTATCTATAAGAACCTTCTGGTCGCCAAGATCTTTTTACCTGTTGAATAGTGTAAAGGAGAGAATCTCATCTGGTTATATAACAACATTCATTTTGTCTGAAAGGACCACTGACTCCGAATTCAAGTTTAAGAATTTATTATCGCCAAAAATAACTGAACGTGCAAGCACCTCAACACGAGGTTAAAGAAATAGATGGGCACTAATACAAATAATAACCTACGCAGGAATCTCATCCGACTCAAGATAAAGAGAATAGAAAGTTCTAGAAGGATCAACCAGACTATGATTGCTCCAAATTCTAAATTGCTCTTCATTGGACTAAACAAGCTTAAAATCAATTGCTGTCCCTACACTAACGCTAAGTGACATCCCTATCTTCGATTTTCTCAGGCAAGAGTGAATAAAAGGTGTCAGCTGTGAAGACTTCCTCAGAAGTGCAATCACCTAGTACCTATGCTCAGCTCTGTCCTCCTCTCTGGTCTCCCCTACCTCTTCTCTGGCCTCCTCCCTCAGGGCACTATCCCTAATACAAAACCCCAATACAATTGTACACGCCTTTGTCACGCCTCCTTGGCCAGGTCTTCTTTCTTGTATTTTTCCATCGAAACGGTTACTTCATCCTGGACGGTTGCGATGGCCTTGAGTCCCAGGCACCTTCTCCGCTGAAAGTATCATCCCTAAATTCCATTTCACTCCCCGTACCATGCCTCCCATCTCTCTAACTTTTGAAAACAAAGAGTTAGTCTTTACTAACCAGACATGTGTCCTTGCACCTGCAACAAGAGATACGTTCAACAGAAACCCTCTACTGTGCTAATTAAATCTACCGTTTGTGCCCAGAGAGCCTTACCAAGAGAAACTTTTCTCTGCCTACAAAATAAGCTAACATAAGAATATACCAGGCCTTCCCTAAGCATATATGTAGTCAGGCCTTTACATATAACTTTTTAAACACACATTTCTTTCTATAAGCATTTCCATTACAATTCATATGCGAACATGAATTACATGTGCAACTTTAATATGGTGCACGTTTAAACTACTGCAATTAGATTACACACAAACTAATTTCTCTATGCATTATTTCACACAATTCAATAAGCATTACATTACATCATTATCCTAACACAATTATACTGCTGCGTTCACTTAATATTAGTGAACTATTCACTCTTACTAAACATACATGAATACACAACTGAATATATGCGAATATATGTCTGATTACATGCGGGTGCGGCCTATCAGTGATTATGATGCACCCCTACAATTCACAAGAACATTTCGCTCTATCAGTTCCCCCCTTTGATGACTCCTGTCATCATTTTTCATTCTACTCCCTTGGAGAAAGAACCGACCTAAACAGAACTTGTTGCCATCTTCCCTGGTCTTAGTTTCTCCATGCTCTTGAGCCTTTGATACTGACTGTCCCGCAGTCTTGCCAATCTCATCTCATTTTCCCTCAAAGCTCTCTTGACTCGGCCTGCCCGATACCACCTGTAGGCCTTGATCGCAATCCACAACCCAACCACACAACCCACCAAGATAAAGAGGGGTCTCAGAAAGTACCCAAGGAATCCCTTTCCCAGATTTGCAAACCAACCTCCCACTTGACCAAAACCCTCGCCGACCTTTTCCCAGGCCCCCTCTTCGGTCAAATCCGCTATTTTCGTGTGGATTGTAGTGATGTTACTTATATATTTCTCCAGATCCTTGCTACGGTCTGGTATATAAGTGCAGCACTCTTGAACCTTCAACATTTTACAGACTCCGCCCTCTTTTGCCAATAAGACATCCAAAGCAAGGCGATTCTGCAAAACCATTCCCCTTATCGACAACATCTCTCCTTCCACCAACACCAACGACTTTGCTGTATTCATTGAAAATTCATCCACCACAGTCGCTAACCTCCGAATTTTCACATCATTCAAGACTACTCCCAGACTGGGTATCATAGCTCCAAAGATATCTCCCACTACTATTCCTGCACTTGCAGCTCTTCTCGCCCTTGAATGCTCCCCACCTTCTAGAAGATCTAAATCTTCTGTATGGTAAATCTTTGGAAATATTATTGCCAAATAACATGTTCCATACCAATTTGCAGGCAACCTCACATAAGCATTCTTCCCACATATGTAATACACCGTTGGTATCACTTGTACAGGACCTTGGAGAAAATCTTTTGCCACATCTGCCATGGTGAAAACGTGATCACAAGTACTTTGTCCCACTGCTACCTTCTCGTAGTAAGTCTGATAACGCCGTATACACAACTTACCCCTCTGCTCCTTATCTAACGCTATAGGACCATAGCTTCCCCTGGTCTTATGCAACTTTTCTTCCTCTGTCCAATCAGTCCTGTGATGCCCCAAGTCTCGGGAGTGAGTCAGCTTTCTATACCTATCCTCAACCTGATCTACAAACTTTCTCTCTACATCCGACATCAAACAAGTCAGATTGTGTCTGTGTGCAAAGGCTGTATCCAATTCCAAACTCGGTATGAAGTACTTCCTGAGTCTATCTTCCGTCTTATAATAGTCATATTTATTCAAATGCTTGTAAGCTGGGACTTCAGGAAGCACTGCGTCGAAATTGGAAAAGAAATACTCAAACTGATCTCTCTCATAAAATAAACTAAGCAAAAGACTACATGAAATACCATAAGTCAGTGGAAGATGGTGATACCTAATACCCTCGTCCACTGAAGTAGGCAACTGCATACACACATAACAATCTTTCGCCTCCATCACATCAACATATTCATACAACAACTTAGCATATGCATTCAACTTAAAATCACCTTTAGATAAATCTACATGTAACCTACGACTTTCTTCTAATAGCAAAGCTCTGTCAGCTGCCCTGTCTACCCCCTTCTGGCTAGGTGTAATAGGTGTAGGTGTCCCTGTCACCCCTTCTACTTCTAGCTCGTGCGAACCAGTATAGGAAACTATAACTACTATGATTATAGAAACTATTACACTACTTATAAGGATGCCTACAATCCATTTAGATCTACGATTGGGATCTCCCGGCTCCATGGTTTCGAAAGTTCTCAAAAAGTCTTGGTTATAGCAAAGAACCCTGAAAAAGTCTCTGTCCTTTATTTGTGACTTGCTTAACCAGCTCGAGCAACCATGAAATCTCCGGATTTTCCCTTTTCGTTCACAATCTTATTTACACAGTCCAGAAAAAGACTTCCCTAGTTTTCTTTCCTCTTCTGTGGAAAGTCCCTAAGTTTATTCTTCTTCCACTCGGACCTAGGTTATCTTCTTCTTTTAGACTTTTATTTACAGTTTATAGTTGATCCACAATGAGATCCTCATTAAGCAATACCAGAACGTGATACAAAAGTTCAAGACGCAAAATCAACACTTCATGTGAAAACGGCTCAACTCCAAAAGGCGGGAATTCGAGTCGATGCAGAACCAAGTTTCGGACTTCACTCAGAAGCGGGGGATTCGGAACCGTGAGAGTCAGTGTTCCTTCTATCTCGAGCCCTGGCAACTGCAGCACCACCTTCACCACCACATTCGGGCTCCGACTGACCACTTGCACTGACCTCAGTCTTCCCGTACTCACCACCCCCTGCATCAAACACAGTGTAAGTCCACTCAGGGGTAGAGTATCTGCGACAAGGCACTCTTGTTCTCTTTGACCTTCGCCGACTGTCTCGAGTCTGATCTTCGTCACTTGCCTCTGTCTCAGATGCTTCAGACATTGGGGCAAGGTCTCTTTCAGGTGCCAACCTCAGGTTCAGTCGCCTCTGTCTTTCAGGCCAACTTTCTGCATTTCTGTTCGTTCGTCTGCCTTCCCCTTCTATACCCAGTGCACTACTTCCTCTTTCTGCTGAATCTGTCTCTTCTCCGCCCACTGCACCGTTTCTGTCTTCGGTGTCTGAGTCAGGGTTCGAATTGTGGAAACCCCCTTCGGCTTGCTCTAGTGCACCACCAGCTGTGTCAGCGACCCTTACAGCTTGACTTGTCCTCCCATGTGGCCCTGCCACATCAGCTGGATTTTCATTTACGAGAGGAGCTGTTTCTTCCAAGGGTGCTGAAACTCTGCGGGTATGGGAGGCATGCACCCAGTTCGGCAATCCTCCACACTTCACTGCTGTGTTCGTGATAAGTATCACCTGATACGGGCCACGCCAGCGGGCATCCAAGCAACTCTTCCTCACGTGCTTCCGGACGAGCACCCAGTCACCGGGGCACAAGTCGTGGCATAGATCACTCGAGGCTGGGACCACTGCTGCTTGCACCTGCTGGGATACAGAACGGACCACATCAGAGAGTCCTTTACAATAATCGAGAATCAAATCATCAGTGATGCTTATCAAGGCTGTAGCTGGTACTGCTGGCAATCTCATTGCCCTTCCCATTAGGATTTCGTGGGGGGACAACCCGGTCTTTCTGTCTAGGACACTTCGCATGCTCATCAGCACGAGCGGCAAAGCGTCGGGCCATTTCAGGGATGTCGAAGAACACATTTTTGCCATCCGGGCCTTCAAAGTTCCATTAACTTATTCCACCATCCCAGAAGCCTCTGGTCGGTAACTACAGTGGAGTCTCTGGTCAATATTCAATGCAGCACAAAGTAACTTCATGATTTCACTGTGGAAGTGCCTTCCTCTATCTGATTCCAAAGAGGTCGGGATCCCGAATCTAGGGATGAGCTCCCTCAACAATAACTTAGCCACTGTGAGAGTGTCACACCTGCGTGTGGGGTAAGCCTCCACCCACCGTGAGAATACACATACCAGCACTAAAATGTACCTCAACCCATTACACTTAGGCATTTCCACAAAGTCGAGCTGTATTCTGTTGAAAGGCCCACCTGACCTCCCAATGTGACTCAATGTAACTACAGTTTTCTTTCCAGCGTTCATCTGCTGACACGTAACACACCTCTGACATACCGTCTCAGCCATTGCTCGGAACCGTGGGTTATACCACGTCTGTCTAAACACTCTCATCATTGCGTCTCTACCAAGGTGTGCCTGTCCATGTATCAGTCTTGCCATCGGACTCAACAATTCTTCAGGCAACACGGCTCTCCCATCGTTGGATACCCACACATCCACATCTCCTTTCTCACAACCAGCTTTGATCCATCCCTCTCTCTCTTGGTCTGAAACTTCATCCTGCAATCGCTTAAGCTCTTCCCAGGTGTCTGCCATGGCCAACATTATGCTGAGCTCGGTTCCTTCTTGGCTCTCCCCTGCGTATCTATCTGTGAATATACATCCTTGTTCTGCACAGAAGCGGGCAACCTCAGCCGCATAATTGTTACCCAATGATACAAAGTCCTCCCCTTTCCCATGGGCGGAACACTTTACAACAGCAATTTCTTTCGGATGCTGTAGTGCATCCAACAGTTGTCTTACATATTCTCCATTCCGAATAGGTGAGCCAGATGATGTCAAAAATCCCCTCTGAGACCATAACTGCCCGAAGTCGTGCACCACGCCAAACCCATATTGGCTGTCAGTGTAAATCGTGATTCGAATTCGATCAGCGGCCAAACAGGCACGGGTCAAGGCAATGATCTCAGCTACCTGCGCGGAACGTACTCCTTCTAGGCAAGCAGCTTCGACCACTCCTGAAATGGTACATACAGCAAACGCTGCTCTCAATTGCCCCACACTGTCTCTTAAGCATGACCCATCGACAAAGAAAATTTCATCTGGGTCAGCCAATGGCTCATCGACAATGTCAGGTCTCGGTTTGGTGCAAAGCTCGGTCACATCAAGACAATCATGGTCCGCACAATCTTCATCATCTGCGTTCGGTGTAGGCATTAATGTCGCAGGGTTCAAAACAGAGCACCTTTTCAGAGTCACATTCTCTGCGGCAAGTATGACTTGCTCGTACCTCGTTAACCTATTGTTCGTTAGGTGCTGGGTCTTGGTCCTGGTCATCAATAACTCAACTGAATGTGGCACATGTACAGTCAATGGATGTCCCATTACAATGCTTTCACATCTTTCAATTCTGACACCTGTTGCAGCAACGGATCTTAGACATCCGGGCAACGCAGAAGCTACTGGATCTAAAGTAGCTGAAAAATAGGCAACTGGTCTACGGACACCTCCATGGTTCTGAGCTAACACTTCTAATGCACATCCTTCCCTCTCATAACAGAACAATGTAAAGGCCTTGTTGTAATCTGGCATTCCCAGTGCCGGAGCACTGCACAATTCCTCTCTCAGTTTCAGGAATGATATCAAGCACTCCTCGTCCCATGGTACCGGATCACTCACATCCTTGTGTTTAAGCCTCTGCAAAGGCTTTGCTCTCAAGGAGAAACTAGGAATCCACTGTCGACAGTAGCCAACCATTCCCAGGAACATCCTAACTTCTCTCTGTGTAGTGGGTACTGACATACTCATTATTGCCTCAATTCGGTCTGGTGACACCTTCCTCTTGCCTTTTTCTAATCTGTGTCCCAAGTACTGTACCTCGTTCAAACAGTACTGCAGCTTGTTCGGGGACACCTTATGTCCATTCTCTGCTAAGTGGTTCAACAGAGCTATCGTGTCAATTCTGCAAGCATCTTCTGTTTCTGAGGCAATGAGCAAGTCATCTATGTATTGCACGAGAACTGAGTTCTGCGGCAACACAAGACTCTCAAGGTTCTTCTTCAGGATCTGGTTAAAGATCGATGGACTTTCCGTATACCCTTGAGGGATACGACACCATGTTAACACGCGATTTTCCAGCCTGAACGCAAAAAGAAATTGGCTTTCCTCGTGGAGCGGTATCGAAAAGAAGGCTTGACACAAATCGATGACCGTAAACCACTCGGCTTCGCATGGGATCTGGAACAGTATTACTGAAGGATTCGGTACCACTGGACAACAAGGGATAACTATCGTGTTGACCTTTCGCAGGTCTTGCACGATCCTGTATTTCCCGCTCGGTTTCTGTAGTCCCATAATAGGTGAATTACAGGGGCTACCTCGGATCTCTTTTAGAATGCCTTTTTCAATGAAAGTCTCGATCAGAGGTTTTATCCCTGCAATCGTTTCAGGCGACAAGTTGTATTGAGGTGTCCTGGGGAAATCAACATTTTGCTTCACCTCAATCCGCACTGGTTCAACCCCTCTGATCAAACCTATTTCATCGCCTGCGAAATCCCACACCACAGATGACACTGCGTCTCTCAAGTCAGGTGGAAGTTCTTCCACAGTCACCATTGGGTACAGATCTATACATAGATGCTGATTTGTAACCTTAAAGTCAGCATCGTCATCTCTCGTCTGGACCTCCACTCCCTGAGGCGTACAATAAATCGTGCAGTTCAACTTGCACAACAGATCTCTTCCCAAAAGGCAAACTGGACTCGTATCACACACTACAAACTGATGTCTAGTTTGGAAAGAACCTATCCTTACTAAGATCGGTTCTGTCAATGGGCTGCTTATTCTCTTGTTCGCTACTCCAACGACCTGGATTGATTGTCCCGAGAGGGGTAGGTTAGGGACTACTGCTGATCTTACAGTAGACCGGGTAGCACCAGTATCAACCAAAAGTGTGGCAGGATGACCCTCAATATCTGCCTCCACAAAAGGTCCTCTCTGGTCTACCTCCAAGACCGCTCCAAGCGTGCAGTCTTCCTCCCCCCTCAGGCACCGTCAGGATAAAGGGTCTAAGCTACTCTCGTCATAGTCTTCGAACAGGGGCATCTGTTGGTACGTTCGTATTCCTTGTGTAATCCTTGGAGCCTGGGGTACCTGGGCGTGAGAGCTGTATACCCCACCTTTCATCGTCCCAGGCCTCATTACTGTGTTAACTACCTCTTGCGCGGGTGCCTGAGCCCCCTCTTCCTCTTCCTGCAACTGATTAGCTGGGTTCAAAGGACACTCGCGTTTCCAATGTCCGACCTGGCGACAAAGATGACACGCCGTGGTCTTCTTCAGTGTGGCTATGTCCACTCCTGTCTTGGGGTCTACTGGTTTTCCCCTTCCCTGTCCTTGCCCATTCTGGTTCCCCTGGAAATTTCCTTGTTTTCTTCCTAAGGTCCCTCCACTAGGCTGACCCTGTGCTGTCTGCATCTGGACAAGCATCAATTTATCTTTTAACTTCCGATGTTTTGAGTCCACCTCATCACTACAGTATCTCGCATACCTCAAAATTTCATCTAACGGCTTGTTCTGCCAGCAGATCAAATGATGCTGTATCATGAGGCTGATTTCCATCCTCAGACCCATTACAAACTTTGAGACAAACTGTCCCATATCCTTGGGGTCCAAAATATCCAACCCACTATACTGTTTAAAAACTTGCAGAAGTCTTTCGTAATATTCATGCACCGTTTCTTTGGGTTCCTGTACAGTCCGATCTATCTTAACCCAATCTATATCTTGGGGTGAAATCTTCAGTTTCAACCATGTAATCACCTGCTCATACTTTTTCATAACTAGGGGTGATGGGCCATTTGTAACCGCCTCTCTTTCCGGTTCCGCAGTCGGCCACTCGATAGCAACTTTACAAGCTGTCCACAAATCTCCCGGTACCACTATGTCAAACAAAGTGTTCAAATCAATCCACAATACTTTTGAAATTTTCACAAACTGCTCAACCTGCTTGTACCACTCTACTGGTTTCTCCCTCAGCCGAGGAAAATCATTTGTAAATGCAGCCAAATCACCTCTATTCCACGGCACATGCACGTACCCTCCATTCTGTACTTCCCGTAAAGGAAAATTTCCAACACCCGTCGCCCCCCCTGGAGGCGGCGTTTCCCCTCAGCTTTCTTTGTTAGTTTCTTCTTGGACCACCTTTCTTCCCATTTGTCCAACAAAATCCATATCCTCATCCCTACGATCAGATCTCTGGTATGTGTCCTTAATCCTGTTAGTCTTTTCTCCTCCAGCTCCTGGTCACTGTACTGTAGTCTATGTGGCCCCTGCAGCGCTTTAGTTTTATTCAAGTCCACCTCATATCTTTTGGCCAATTCCTTCAATCTATCATGTGCCATCCTAGCTTTTCGAGTCACATCTTTTGCTACAAACAGCAGCTCATCTGGTCCATAAATTTCTATTCTTTCCAAGGGCAGACCTCCATCAATCATCTCGTCTACCTCTGCTTTCAATCTCACTACGTCTAGTAACCTTGCCTGTACCGCACTTCTCAGTACATCTCGACAACCCGAGCCATCCCGCTCATCACAGTCACTATTCTGTCCTTGTGACCTATTCCCTTCCCTCATATTCCTGGAACTTGGTCTGTCTTCCGAGACGTTCTGTGCCCTATCTCCTTGCATCCTATCACTTTGGGTTGTCGCTGTTGGTGTCCACATCCTCAAAGCTGACCTAGATTCACGCAAAGACCTTGGTCTTTCTGGTCTCTCCTCTTCTTGTCTAAGGGAAGAGTCTGCAGTAGCCGGTAATGGCGTACTTGTCTCCACTGGCCTGGGGAAATGAACCACTCGTACTCCAAACCCATTCCCACTTTGGCTGGTTACCTCTTCCCTTTCCATCTGTACGGAGCTCCCTTCTCTCACTCGGTCTGGGTCATATACCGGTACTATAGGGCCAATGGTAACCGGTACTGTCAAGGAGTCCGGTAATCTTGTGTTCCCAACAGGAGGCTGTGTTATCATAGACGCCGTTGCCCCCACTGTTCCTGTGGAAATCCTTCCCACTACTCTCATACTAGTCTGATTCTGGCTCCCATCGATTGTTACTGCTGGGGTCGGCTTTCCCTCTTCTGAGTCTGGATTAAATGGTGGTGGCCTCTCTGCCAACATCCTATCCAACAAGCTGTCATCTAGATCACTGTCGTCCTCATCGATTCTTATTATTTTCCCATTTTGTACTAACAATGGGTACAACTTATCTCCTTCGATCGTTTCCACTCTCCACCTTTTCTCCAGTGCATCCCACCTTGCATCTTGAAATGCCCTGACCGATTTCTTCACCCTTTCTTGGCTTCTGTCTTTCTTCCTATCATACGCTGCTCTTATCCACGCATGTAGTGCCTCAAACTGTGTTGGTCTAGGTAGTGGTCGTAAGGAAGCCATTATACTTTTTAGCTGGTACAGCACCTCTAACCTGAAAGTACCATAGCGTGGGAACGACAATTCTCCTTCTGCTTCCGTCATTTTATGCCAATTTTCAAGCCAAATTATAGTATGCATTCCGACATTCTTTTCCATATAATGTGCCGGTGTATCCTCGGGAGGAGCTTCCTCTCCTTCCCGAACAACCACATGTCTATCACCTCTACAAAGTTCCCGTAAAACTTTAAAACATTTCATGATGAATCAACTTTTTATTTGCACTCAAAATGTCAGCTTTTACTTCCTGATTTCACTCCACCAATACCAGCGCGGCTCACACCAACCGGCCTATCGCAGCGCGGCACTTGTCTGACGTCACTTTTCCTCCGCTCGCAGCAGTTCCCCTCCTTTCTAATTCACTCGTTCTCACTCGCACCTGTCCCAATCATACTCTGAAATAATGTCCGTCCTACCGAACAATTACCTCTCTGACTGTCAGTCCACCAATGACCGATCAGCCTCTTGAGCTTGTTGACCTCACTCTGGCAACCGTCTGTCCGCGAAACGACCGGACAATCGCCTCTAACACACTCGATAGGATTCAATCACTCGATGTTCTGCACACAATAACCTACGACCTGCGTTGGTTATTCACACACTCACTCATGTGTTCCCTATCTTCAGTGGGTCTGTCAATGACGTCTCGTGACCCCCACAACCTCTGGTCAACGTTCTCAACTCTGGGTGTATTCTACACCACAATAAATCTCCCGGTCCCGCGCGCGCTCACGGTCGGGTTCTCAATCACACAACTCTCTTTCCAACTCCGCAAGACATCACACAACAATAAAACACCGCAATCTACCAACCATCACTCTTTTCATACTCACTCTCCCACGAACTGCTACTTCCGCCGCACCGTCACTCTCCGTCAGTTTTCAACGACCTCCGACATCCTTCTCCCGCGGTCCTCTGGATCTGCGTCACTCGGGCTCTATGGGGCAACTTAGTCTCCTATCTTGCTCTAGATCTCCCCTTACCATCAAAGGTAACCATCCTACTCTGCTACCAACTGATAACGCCGATTCTTATCTAATTATCTATAAGAACCTTCTGGTCGCCAAGATCTTTTTACCTGTTGAATAGTGTAAAGGAGAGAATCTCATCTGGTTATATAACAACATTCATTTTGTCTGAAAGGACCACTGACTCCGAATTCAAGTTTAAGAATTTATTATCGCCAAAAATAACTGAACGTGCAAGCACCTCAACACGAGGTTAAAGAAATAGATGGGCACTAATACAAATAATAACCTACGCAGGAATCTCATCCGACTCAAGATAAAGAGAATAGAAAGTTCTAGAAGGATCAACCAGACTATGATTGCTCCAAATTCTAAATTGCTCTTCATTGGACTAAACAAGCTTAAAATCAATTGCTGTCCCTACACTAACGCTAAGTGACATCCCTATCTTCGATTTTCTCAGGCAAGAGTGAATAAAAGGTGTCAGCTGTGAAGACTTCCTCAGAAGTGCAATCACCTAGTACCTATGCTCAGCTCTGTCCTCCTCTCTGGTCTCCCCTACCTCTTCTCTGGCCTCCTCCCTCAGGGCACTATCCCTAATACAAAACCCCAATACAATTGTACACGCCTTTGTCACGCCTCCTTGGCCAGGTCTTCTTTCTTGTATTTTTCCATCGAAACGGTTACTTCATCCTGGACGGTTGCGATGGCCTTGAGTCCCAGGCACCTTCTCCGCTGAAAGTATCATCCCTAAATTCCATTTCACTCCCCGTACCATGCCTCCCATCTCTCTAACTTTTGAAAACAAAGAGTTAGTCTTTACTAACCAGACATGTGTCCTTGCACCTGCAACAAGAGATACGTTCAACAGAAACCCTCTACTGTGCTAATTAAATCTACTGTTTGTGCCCAGAGAGCCTTACCAAGAGAAACTTTTCTCTGCCTACAAAATAAGCTAACATAAGAATATACCAGGCCTTCCCTAAGCATATATGTAGTCAGGCCTTTACATATAACTTTTAAACACACATTTCTTTCTATAAGCATTTCCATTACAATTCATATGCGAACATGAATTACATGTGCAACTTTAATATGGTGCACGTTTAAACTACTGCAATTAGATTACACACAAACTAATTTCTCTATGCATTATTTCACACAATTCAATAAGCATTACATTACATCATTATCCTAACACAATTATACTGCTGCGTTCACTTAATATTAGTGAACTATTCACTCTTACTAAACATACATGAATACACAACTGAATATATGCGAATATATGTCTGATTACATGCGGGTGCGGCCTATCAGTGATTATGATGCACCCCTACAATTCACAAGAACATTTCGCTCTATCAATAATATCTTGCGCTCTGTATGGCAAGCCCAGGTGACAAAGGGAAGTGGGCGTTTTCTCAAGAGTAAGAAAAGGAGCAAATTAAAGAAAAGCGGATGTTAGGGGTTAGAAACTTGGGACTCAACAGACAGCAGCCTAAACCATCATGAGCTAAACAAGGAAGGGATTGTGACAAACCTGGCTTCAAAGGTTAGGACATAAACTTAAGAGTCCAGAAACGGGTGTGTGGGGAAACCAGCTTTGAGAGATAGGGTGAGTTGATGATGCAGCAGAATTCCACATTTTGCGAGGGTGGGGGGCTGAAGCAGGAGAGGCTGTCCGAGCGGCCATTACAAGTGTGTGGACGGTGCTGCAAATGAAAACAAGCGCGCGCGCCTCGCACGGCAGCAGGGGGGGCCTGCGCGATTCCCTTGCGGGAGCGAGCGGCGCCAGGAGCGATAATTACTACCATATGGCGCCGCTCGCTCCCGCAAGTGAATTGCCAAACGTGCACGCGTTGCCATTGAAGGCAATGGAACGCGTGCACGTTTTAGGCTGAAAAGCCGAATCGATGGCAAAAGGTCTTTTTGCCTAAGCAGCGCATGCGCGCTGCGTAGGCGAGACCTAAAAACGGAAGAGAAACTTCCACAGCAAAAGCCTCAATTCAAAAAGAAGAAAGTGGTAGGTATTTCTGTTAAATATGCATTACATATTGAGGACACTTCATCAGTACAAGGAGGGGGCACTGACACCGCTAGACAGCATGGCAGAGGTCACAATAGTTTGCCAGACTCTTCAAGAGTTTTTGGTGGTGAAAGCAACTAATGCTTTCAGTCAGGTGGAAACACCAGATCAGTGGGTTAGCTCTCCAGACAGATTGCTTGATTTGGATATCTAAAATTTAGGGTGATATACCTCGTACCATTAAAGCAATTTTTTGGGGAAATTTAACACTAATTTATGACATTCTCTCTGCAGAGAGGGATTGGCCACCTGAGTTTATTTGGAAAGTCCCACAAGGGGAAGATATAATAATACCAATCTTCTCCGTCCTCAATCCTGAAGCAGTTAAACAAGCATATGCCCTGGAGTGGGTTCTTGCACACGCCCCAGCATTATACCGCAACCATGTAGGCTGGGATAAAGACTCACCTTATCTTAATATACCTATAAGGTCCAGCCCACAAGTGCAACCACAAAATCCAATTAACAGAAAGCTAAACGCCTAGTTAGAGAAATTCTAACACAACTAGAATATCAATGCATCATTGAGCCTTTTACCTCACCAATGAACAATCATTTGTTTCCAGGAGCGAAACCTGATCATTCATACCCTTAGTCTTAGACTACAGAAATTTAAACAGTCATACTCGCACATTTAAAGTACAAAATGCACATAGTGCAGCAATAATGATCAGCATAGTGTGCAAAAATACAAAACTACTTTGGACATTTCAAATGGCCCTTTCTCCCAAAACATAGTGCCTGAAAGCAGGGATTTAACCTCATTCACTGTGTTAGGGTCCCAGAAACGATTTTGTCGAGTCCCTCAGGGGTATAGGAACAGCCCTGGTCTGTTCTCTGCCCGAGTAACATCAGTTTTACACAAAATTGACTCAGACGCATTGTCCATGGTCAACGACATATACCTTATGGATGATGACTTAAACAGACATCTAGCCAGAATAGATCGCATAGTTGTGGGATTTGCTGAACAAGGCTACAAATTAAACTTCCCAAAAATTTAAATTGCCTATCTGTGTGTCCTGTTCTTTGGATACGAGTTGTCCAATGGGTGCAAAAGCTTAGCACCACATTTCCTGGAGGAATGTACACTCCTACAGCCACCAAACACAATAAAAAAGCTAAAAAATCTGTTAAAAAAGGAAACACATAATTGTGGTTACTTCCATCCCAGTTTTAGAGGCTATCACAAAGGCCAGCATTCCTAAAATGAAAGTCTTACATACTAGATGGATACATTAGGCTAGTTTCTTAATAACAATCATTATTAGGGGTGGGCAGAACTCCCAGAGTTTTACTCAGCAGAATTCCACGGAGTTACATAAATACTTTGCAAAATTCCACGGAGCTCTGCCCACCCCTATTCACCAAATCACCACATTTTAGTGAAGGACTGTGCACTTCTCTACCAAACTGCACAGTTCACCCATGGACCGCATGCTTCCGACTGCTCTCTTCAGTCCACCCATGTCTACTTCACCTCACTTCTTCCCCGGACTCATTCTCCACCTCAGGATTTAGGACCATAAGCAACGACAGCACACTTCATCTCATAACTGCGTACTACACAATCTAAGCTGTGCACTTCAGCCCATAGTTTGTGCCCAATCGTGCTTTGGCCAAGGACTGATCACTTTAAGTCAAGTACTGTGCACTTCACCACAAGACTCCACTTTCCTGCAGGACTGCACACTTCGGTCCAAGTCTGCGCACTGCATCCAGCACTGCGCATTGAACGCAGGACTTCACACTTTACCGAAGGGCAACAGACCAGGGCTGTGTACTTCAACCCAGGTCTGCACAATCGGTTGAAAGACAATGCACTTGGGCCCTGAACTGTGCACTTTGACCTAGAACTGCACTCTCTACTGAAGGACAACTCACTTTTCCCCCAGACTGCGCACTTCAACTTAGGTCTGCAGTGCATATTCCATTTAAACAACTCACTTTGGCCCGGTTTATACGCTTCATCCCAGGACTGTGCACTCAACTTAAAACCAGGCATTTTATCATAGTGCTGTGCATTTCACAAAAGGGCATCTCACTTTGTTGTAAAACAACACATTTTCCACTTAGCACTGGAAACTTCACCCCAGGACCACTCATTTCATCCTAAGGCTGTACATTTCACACAAGGGCAGCTCACTTTGTTATAAAATGACACATTTTTCATCAGCAATGCACACTCCACCCCCCAGGACCACGCATTTCAGCATAGGACTGAGCAGGGCAGTGAACTCTGTTCTAGAATGACATACTTTGTTCAGGACTGCATACTTCCCCCTCAGCACTGCTCTTTGCACCCCAGCCTGGGTGCTCCACCAGAAGTGGGAGCACTGCACCCTTGGATCGCTTGCCTCCTCGCCCAGCTTTTGAACCACAGAGTACTGGACAGGTGAGTGTAACCCATGTTTATACTATTATATGCCTGTGCCTTATTTCGGCTGTTTTACTTCACCATCTTAAAATTTTTAGTTTTGGGTTTGTTTGAACCTGGCACAAAAGCTCGGTAAATGTGCAACTCACAGTTCATAGGTTCGAATAAGGATACAGCTGACTCATCCTTTCATCCATCATAGGTTGATAGGACTGAGTAGGGTAATAGCAATACCTGTGTTTACAGAGCTACGAAGCTGCCCGACAGTGGAAGCAAGTTTGTAGCGCTATACGAAAGTGCGTTATCTAGAGGCATGCACTTCTCTTATTCAAAGCTGTTATCATTCATGGCAAAGAAATACATTGACAGGACATGAATTAGATATTTCTTGTATTGTGAAAGCCTAAAATAAATGCTAACATTGTAAGAACATTTGTTTAAGGAATATTACACATACTACACCTCTTCCGGTACAATTCTCATTTTCAGAGTAGTACAAGAAAAAACTGCGCCATTATGAGACATGGGGAGAGCAATCAAGCACAACTTTGCCAAATGTTCACGTAGGGACAAAATCAAATCTATGTGTAGTAAACACATGAAGTGATGTTAAGTACGCACAAGGATGCTATGCACACAACAGAGGCCTGCGATTAGTGCCCAGCAACAAATACATAAATATATGTGTGATAAAACCTTGGCAAATAACACACGCATCCATCTTGCAGCTAAATGGATTATTGCAACAGATGATGACATAGAGAAAAAACACAGTGCTCTAAGATTGACTAGGCCCAAAAACTCCACAGCGCTACGCAGAGTTCCACAAGCAGTGGAGTGTATTAGGTTGCTCCGTTCGTGCTGATTTTTAGTGCTGGGTGTTTGTCCCACGCTGGAAAATCAGCACAAACGGTGCCATGTGCAGCGCAAGAGGGAGGTTCTTCTTTCTACCGCTCGAGTAGATGTTCTACTCGAGCGGTAGATTCGTCAACACGAATGGAAGATTTCTCAACGTGAGTGGTTGCGGCCATCCACGACCGCCTGCATTGAGAAATCTCACCGGGAGGTGGTCTGGAGTAAAATTTTCTTTGCTAACGTGGGCGAGCGTGGATAAACCTCTGCTCCGCTATGTGGCGTGGAGTTTTTCAGAACTCTGCGCGCTGCGGGGAATAAGAAAAACTCTGCAAACTACCCAATCAGAGCAGAATTTCACACACAGGCCTAGGATTGATGCAGAAACACAGTGCCCTCCTAAATCAACACAGATACAGAAATCAACCCACTCACGCAGCAGTACCAGGACACAAGAACATGTATCATTTGTTCACAAACACCAATCCTTGTGACAAATGGCAAAGAAATGAGTGTAGCTTTGAGTGATAGACCCACATGCAAAGCAAGAAAGATGCTGATATAATTTGGGAGCATTGACCACGAGCCTGGGAAATGGAAGAGAGCAATTAACAAACACCCTGTGCAGGCTGGACTCAGCCTTCACTGCGACGACTGCAGACTCACCAAAAAGAGTGTTAGCCTGAATGTAACTTTCTTTAAGCTGGCAAATGTTATCCGCATAGCTGTGCAACAGGAGGACAGACTATCTGGACAGCATGCTGTCCTGTCCTCTAAAGACTTCGGGGTGAGTTACATCTATGTAGTAAGCTCTGAAGTTCGTGCTCAGGCAGCCCAGGCCAGGAGTTGTTGCATCCCTCGTTATGAGGAAGCCCTGAAATGGCCCTGAGAATGGCATCAGCACGGCCATGGAAGAATGCTGGGAAACATAGATTCAGTGCCTGGCAGCACTTGAACTGCTATGGGACTCACTAAAATTAGTACATGGACTGGTTGAAAATAGGGGTGAGCAGTAAACTTAGCCACATGGCGGTTGGTGGAAAAAAAATTCTGAACTCCGAACTCCAGGCTCCAAGCAGAGCACGGAGTCTCAAACTCTGTGAACTCCACCCGCGGAGCAGAGTTTACCACCCACCCCTACTACTGATGTAGACTTTGGGCCTGATTACAAGTTTGGCAGTGTGGGAGCAGGCCACCACTCTGGCGCTCCGCTCCTACACTGCCAAACTCGACCGCCAGCCGTCCGCCAGATGATGAGTTATCCCGTGGTCTGGCGGGTGGCCCTTTGGCGATCCCACGGCAGTGTCTATTAAAAAGGCACTGTAATGGGAGCACCAAAGCCCGTTGCTGACCGGCATGGACTGTACAGTCCATGCTGTGCAGAAAAGGGGGTTCATGCAGACAGGGGGGCACACTATGTGCCCCCCTGTAGGCATCCCAAAGCCCTGAAGCACAAGGGGCCCTGTAGGGTGTCCTTCGTTTCTTTACCACTGCACTGTTATTGGCAGGCTCACCGCCATGAAAAGTGAGGTGGTCAGGAAACTCTGAATATGCTTGGTGGTGCCACAGTGGCCCCGCCAAGCATATTGCGGCCTCACACCACTGCAACACTGTCGAGGGATCACCGATCCTCAGCAGCTGCTGCGGTCCTATGGCAGTCCGACCGCCATACTTGTTATAGGGCGGTCAGACGGGCGGTGCCCGCACTGACACCATAGCTAAGGCGGTCCATCAGACCATCGGAGTTATAATCAGGCCCTATGTCTTTGACCCTACACTTCAAACACAAAAAATATTCCAGTATGAACATTAATACTCTGTGCCCAGTGATGTTTTCCCTCTTGATCAGAATGACTTTGTTGTCTATACTGATAGTTCAGCCCAGCCTGCTGTTGGAAATAAACAGCAATACTCCGCCTGTTTTGCAGCGGTGCATGGAGTCAGGAGAAATGGCAAATCCCAGTCTCAAAAACCATTTACACAATCTCTAGGTGATTGTACTGTCCAGCTGGCTGAAGTCAAAGCTCTAATTCTGGCACTAGAGAATGCTGATCCTGAATTCCCCACAATCATACTGTGTGATTCGTATTATTGTGTCCAGTCTTTTAACTAGCATCTACACTATTTGTGCTTGAATGGATTCAGGGACTCAAAAGGGAACGCTATCAAGCATAAGTTGTTTTGGGGAAAGGTAGCACATCTGAAAAAATGCTTGCCATGGGCTAATTTAATTCATACATTGAGCCACCAACATGTTGGAATACATGTTGCAGGGAGTTCATTGGCTGGTGAAGCCTCAAAAGCAGTGGACCAGACTGCTGTAGTAGCTGCAATTACTTATTGGCACATGAGAGTGGATGGAGACATCATGGTAGCTGCCAATGCTTCATGCACTGGCACACCATTACCTAAAATATTCCAGCAAAATACTCCTACCTACTGAGTGCCCAAAACATACCTTTTGCTCAGATTTCCAGAGTGGGGAATCGAGTGATACCAAATTCAGACCGCACATTAGAATTAATCATAACTGCTCATGAAGGGTTACCATCTGCCAATGCTGGTGTGGAGGCCACAGTTTCACTACCACAGCAATGCTATTGGTGGCATGGTCTTTACAAACAGACTAAGCAATATGTCCTCAGTTCTGACATTTGTCAACAAATTAAAAGTTCCACCGCAGCTCACCCACTGTAGACACCTCTTCGAGTCGCAAACAAACCAATGGCTTGTGCTTATCTTGACCACTGTGGATCTCTATACACAGATAGTTCCTTTAAATTAATTATTTTGGCAGTGGATTGATGCTCTAGATTTCCATTGGTGTGGCCACAGTGATTGGCTGGTGCTCAAACTGTTATAAAGGATAGCTGAATTCCATTCGGACCAGGGACCAGCGTTTGCCTCTAGGGCTTACCGGGATAACATGGGCATGCTGGGTGTGGCTGTGCATTATTCCTCCCCCATCATCCTGAGGGAAATTTGATAGTAGATAGAAGAACCGTAACTTAAAGCAGTCTTTACCAGCTAGGGTATCAGGTTTGGGTCGTGGTTGGATCCATCACTTGTATGGAGTCCAGAGAGCTTCACATAATCTGCCTAGAAGATCCTTCGGTGACCGGACTCCTTATGAAGTCATGTTTGGCATCCAGATGTACGTTCCAGACCGTGATAATCCTGGCACAGTGGAGGCAGATACACCTTTTAACATCAATGAGCATTTTGCTGTTTTACAGGAACTACAAGATTTCCGAGGTGAGTGCTCAACAAAATTACTAAACATTCTGCCACTGAAGAAGTGAAGGTGCAACCAGCAACTCCTATCTGGATTCCAAAGATTGGGGATTTGGTCCAAGAAAAGATTGTCAACAAGAAGGAGTTTGGAGCATCATATAGAGCACCGGTGCAGTCCTGGCAGTTCAAGGTACCAGAACATTGCTTTTTCCAATTCTTGCTGGTTGTAGAAACAAATGATTTTTCAAACCACATCATATAGCCAGTCCTGCACAGTAGGCCACAAGGGCTGCTATGTAGTTGCCTGCCTCCTGTCACTACCATTCAATATATCCAACTACAAGCATTTAATGATACAGACATTGCTACTCCCCGTCTCGAGATATCAGATTCTGAAGTTTTGCTACTTCCTGTTACTACTGCTAACACCCTAAACACCATTTTTGTGAATTCACAGACTTCAACGGCTATTCCTAACAACAAAGTTGTTTATTTTCAACCACCTTTGGAGGTACCAACCAGGTCCACTTTGCCCTGTGATATCCCTTTTTTTGCACAGACTACCTTTGGCTATTATGCCGACACTGTTAATTTTCCTTGGATACGTCACAAACATCATTGTGTGGTTACGGCAGAGCAAGATGGCGCCTGAATAGTTTGCAGCGCTACTCGCCGCTCGCACCGTGTTCTTTTGAAAGGTTCAGCCATCAGCTATGCGCCCTGGAGCCTGGCCCTCGCTGATCAGCTGCTGCTCCTCGCGCCAGGTGGAAGCCGGAGTTTCTCCCGCCGATCCGAGCTCAGGAACGGTAGCCAGATTCCTTTGGACTGCTTCTTTGCGGTTGTGGCCGCGGCCGTCTCCCTGCTGCATCTAGGGGCCTTTTCAGATCCTGGGCATGCTACCCCCCAAAAGGACACCGCTGAGGATGGCAGCTGAAGGCACAAGGGGCACCAAGACGCAAACTCTTCCCATATTTGCCGGAACTACTGGCACGACCGCTCCTGCACCAGATCCGGAAACCAACATCAAAGGTAAAAGGGACATTGGAGGCGGTGGCAGGAGAGTGGCACAAAGGGTGACTGGGGGCCACACACAAAGAGGGGGGAGACTTCCAACCTTCGATCGCTAACTGTTTTCCCCCTTTAGCTCTATGAGCTCTAAAGTGAGGAGTACCTATGACCAAGGCAGCACGGAGGTAGCTCATGAATCTACCATTGAACCATTGGAATCAGATTCGCGACCTGAGCCGCGATCCGAGCCTGATCTGGGCCCCCCTCCCTAATCCTGTTGGTGGTCCAACCCCCTTGCTTTGACCCAGACTGCCAGGCAGCCTCATCCAATGCAGCTGCTGCCCCCATGGTTCCAGGGGCTCTATGGGACCTTAAGGGAAACAACAGCGGGATGGCGTCAGCTGAGGGGGCGATCACAACCCAGGTGGATCCAGATGGGAGGTCCCATGCAACACAGAGACATGAAGGTAGCATTCTCACTTCCTTAGCAATGGAAAACTGTCTGGCAGCAGGGGGGCAGTATTTACGTCCGACCGCATCCCCAAAGTTAGCGGGGGAGCATTTTTTTTCTGTCACCGACGGATCTGACTCCTCTGCTGGAGGGAACCTGTCTTCAAGCGATGATGCACAGTCAGATTCAAACTGTAGTCGTACTACGAACGAGGTTGGCACCTCGCAGCGCAGAAGGACCTCACCCAATAAGCGAAAAGGGAAACGACATGAAAGCCATAGCCATCTAAAGTGGGACTGTTGTGGTACACAGCTTACCTGTCCTAATGGAGAGGCGCCACCTAGGGTACCTGGGCTGGACAGAACTTGTACAAGCAAGGATATAGAAGAACCCTCTTTGTCCTCGATCTTACTATCAATCAAACAATTTCAAGAAGAGGTTCTGGTGGACAATAGTGAAGCTAAGGGTGTAGCCAAGAAACTACAGGGTGGGATAATGAAGCTGAACAAGATGTGCTTAGACATTGCTGAACGCACCACGATGATTGAAAATCGCACTGAGAGCCTGGAAGTTGAAGTTAACTCTCTAAAAACGCAAAGCATTTCTCAAAGCGCTTGCATGACTGATGTTTTGTGGAAACAAGAAGACCAGGAGAACAGGCAGCGCCGGAACAACCTTCGACTCCTGGGAATTCCCGTAGGGGTGGAAGGAGATGACCCCCGACAGTTTATTGGGAAGCTTCTGAGAGGTGCATTCCCTGATCACCCAAACTGGAATTGGGACACAGAAATGCAAAGGGCCCACCGATTTCCTTTCACGATCAAGAAACAGCGCTCTAATGAAGGAGAGAAGCCCAGAGTCATCTTGGTCTATTTTAGCAACTTTTTGTTAAGACAATTGGTTTATGAACACGCTCGCCCAAACTAAAAAAAAATGTTTGAAGGGGTGCCTTTTTTTGCGAAACCAGATTTTAGCCACGCTACAGTCAAACGCAGATGGAGTCTTTGCCAGCTGATTGACCCCTTTCAGAAGCTGGTAGCCCAAGCTTATCTAATGAACCCAGCTAAGCTCAAAATTTATTTGAATGGCACTTCTCGCAGCTTTACGTCAGAAATTAAGGCTCAGGAGTATCTTACTGAAATTAAGGCACAAGCTGGGCATAACCAGCATGCTTAGCAGATTTCGATTCAGATGCTGTGGCCCGATGTGGCTCCCTTTCACGGGGGAGAGAGAGCAGGGGGGTTGGGGATAAAACAAGATTAGCTCATATCAAACTGAGTCTTGTCAAGTTGGGCCTATGGTCTAAACTATTTTGCTTGGCTAACACGGTGGGGTCAGGTGGCGGGCCCTATTCTGGCTTCCATCATTCAGGCGTGTCCTGAGTGCTTGGCTCATGGAGGGGGTGGAGAGGGTGGCTTGAGGGGTGGCTGGGGGTAGGGTGGGGGGTGGCTGGAGGCTCCCACACTAGGAAGTTTGTCTGTTTATATGCAGAAATGTGGCTTTTTCATTGATATGTTGCTTGCTATTTGTTTGGATCCTGTTCATTTTTTGGGGTATTCTTGGGTTTTTGTGTTTTTTTTTTTTCCTATGCTTTCTTATCAATCATAGTGCAATGGAGAATTTGATAAATTAGAATGTCAAAGACAGCACATTTTAGAATTGTTACTACTACTGTTTGCAGATTAAACAACTTGCAGAAAAGGCAGAAGGTTCCCCAGGGTTTACGATTGTTGGGGGCATATCTTGTCTGCCTTCAAGAAACACATATTGAAGGGACACAGAGGGCCCTCTTAAACACTCTGGGATTTACTTTGATAGGAGGGACTTCACAGAGTGCTCGCACTAGAGGGGTAGCTATTTTAGCCAGACGCAGTAGCCCATTCTAAACTATTCAAACTAAGACTGATCCCCACGGGAGATGGGTTTTAACAGAGTGTAGGCCTTCTTCCAAGACTTCTTTTACATTATGTTCAATATACGGTAGCATTGTAGACGACCCTGGAGTAATTAACTGGCTTACTGGGGAACTGGAGCATTGGCCCCTTCCCATTATAATTTGTGGGGACCTGAATATTAATCTACCCTGTGATTGGGCCATGGATGGCCAACAGCCCTATAAAGGTAGAAAACCCAAAGTTCTGCAGGCTCTTCAGAACTTATGTCAAGTACACAGGCTACTCGATGTATGGTCTCATTTTAAACCGCACAATTTTGGATATACGTTTTATTCTGCCCCAGTCACACGCTCAACTAGATTATTTTCTAGTATCTGCCTCATTGATTTAGGCTGTTAATCTTGAGCTTGCATCCCGATTTATGTCAGATCATAATCCACTAATTTTAGGAGTCAAGGGGTTACTACTTAGCAAGGAACTTCCTGCCTGGAGTTTTGAGAGAGCCTTACTATTTAATAACGAATATTGTGACTATATGAAAGGCTGGATCCGGGATTTTTTGGAAAGGAACAACGACTCCGCTCAAATAGGGGTGGTTTGGGATGCCTTAAAGGCTTGTGTGTGTGGGGAAACGCTCCAGTTCACATTAAGGAAGAATAAAGAGGAAAAACACTTGGTTCAAGAGCTCCAGAAGAAATTAGCAAGTGCCGAAGAAAAACTTATTGGGGCAGTGCAACAAAGGAAAGAAATCGATTCAGCACAATTAGAGGTCGCCGCTGCTAGAGCCGCAATTGGTCAAATTTTAGTGGAGAAAGCTGCTTCTAAGTGGGCTGCTGCTAGGGAAAAGGTTTATGAATTTGGCGAACAAATTGGCCACCAGTTAGCCTTAAGAACCAGACAAACAATTACCAATAACGAGACCCGGCGGGTGGGACAACTTCTGAACCAGACAGAATTAGAATAGCTTTCCGCCAGTTCTATCAAGCTCTGTACACCGAGAAATGGGCTGGGGCAGCAGCAACCAGACTTAATGCCATCGATAATTTCTTAGACCCAATTTTGATATCCAGGCTGAGCCCGGAAGATCGGGAATATGTAGAAGGCTCTCCCTCTTGGGAGGAGATCGCTGCCGCAATAACTAGTTTGCCCGATGGAAAGGCAGCGGGCTCTGACCTAATTCTGGTTGAATTTTATAAAGTCTTTATTGACCAAATCAAAGAGATATTTAAAATCTTGCTTGAACAAATTTTTAACAGTTCGGCACCTCCTCTATCTTGGTCACTCACAAAAATCATTATTTTTCCCCAAAAAGATAAACCGCTCCAGGAAATGGGCCCTTACCGCCCTATAACCTTAATTAAAGAGATTCTAAAATGTACTCCAAACTCCTAGCCTCCCGCCTATTGGTAGTAATTGATAGCCTAGTTTCTAGATGTCAACATGGATTTATTCCTAAAAAAAGCACTACTGACTATATTAGGAGATGTATTACATTGTTTGATGCAACACAGGTTACAGGAGACCCGATGGTGCTAATTTTGCTTGATGTCGAAAAGGCCTTTGATCGGGTCTCCTGGCTTTTCCTGTGGACCATCATGCACAGAATGGGGATAGGGCCCGGATTTATCTAGACTGTAAAAGCACTATACATACATCCTATGGCTAGTGTTATGATAAACGGGGCACAGACAGAGCAATTTGCTATAACATGGGGGACTCCCCAAGGCTGCCCCTGCTCTCCTCTGCTTTTTGCAATGTACATTGACCCATTTATCAAGAAACTAGAAATGAACCCTGGGATCCTTCCAATACACAGGCACGGATTTGACACTAAAATTATGGCTTACACCGACGATTTAGCGCTTGTGACTTCTGATCCTGCAAAGGCAATCGAGGCTATTGAACTGGAGGCTCAAAATTTCAAGGTGTCATGCTACGCTCTGAACAAAGAAAAAACTCAGATTATTGTGAATGAGAGAATTAATTGGGCCGATCACAGGGTGGTTAACAAGGCAAGATATCTTGGGGTGAATATACTATTCAACACTGACAAGATTGTTGAAGAAAATCTAACCCCCTTAGCCTCAGGGATGAAAAAGTCATTGCAATGGCTAAATACTCTGCACCTCTCTTTAGTGGGCAGGTGCAATGTCTTAAAAATGAGTTTTCTTCCAAAGATTTTATATTCTTTTAGAGCTATTCCCCTCAAATTTACAAACCTAATGTTAAAGAAATTCGATGATCTTTTTACACAGTTTGTATGGACCTATGCCCAGCCTAAAAGGTCCTTGAAATATTTATCACTCCCAAGGGAGAGAGGTGGATGGTCGCTCCCAAATCTAAAGCTATACTACTGGTCTACCATTCTGCATTAATGCCCCGTAATGCTGCAGGATCACCCTCAAGCTCCAACAGCGGGACTTCCATCTCCGTTCGAACTTCTAATTGGCCCAGAAGCTCGGGGCTGTTATGGCGGCAATTAGAATTTGGATATTTTAAGAGAGTAAGGTTCAAGACCCTTATTGGGACTTATATAGGCCTTTACTGCTGTTCATGAACTATTAGGGATTGGCAGATTAAACTACTATACTCCCACTAGTAATAACGAGAAGCTGCCTGAAATATTTGGGGGACAGTACTTCGCAACCTGGGCCAAAGCTGGGATTAATAAATTGGGAGCTTTCTACTCCTCTGATGCGATTATGGCTTTTGAAAATTTGAAAACAAAGTTTGGCCTTAGTCACAATGAGATCTTTAAATACCTCTCAATTACGAATTTTTTACAAAGCAAGGCAGGTGGGTCTGCAGGGTTTGCCAAATGCGATCTCATGGAGAAATTAATCGAGCATAATACACCATGAATAGGGACTATTTATGGCATCCTTAATAGCTTGATGCCAAACAACCTGAGCAAGATCTCTGGCAAATGGCAGATGAAATTAGGCATCACAGATAATGCTTTTCAACAAGCCCTCTATTCTGTGCAAGGAGACCTACTTTCGGCTAACCTGCAGGCACAATTTTACAAAACTTGTTTCTTTCCATACTATACCCCGAGTAAAATTGCAAAATGGGGGGTTGGTAAAGGTACCAAGTGCCCCCACTGTCTTGAACACGGAGCAGATTCGGTACATATGTTTGCAACTTGTGGGAAGCTTGGTCCTTTAATTGCAGACATCTCTGACACCCCCCATGATCTTATTGGGAGTACATGATTCTATAGAAAGAAACAAGGGAGGGCATTGATTTTTATTGCTATGGCTATACTCAGGCCAGCAGTGGCTGTCCAGATTGCTCTCAATTTATAATCTAGAAAAAGCAATATACGCTAAAAAGGGTGTTTGTGTCATAAAAAGGGATTGGTTATCTGGGACCCGCTGACTAAGTGGGTTTGTGACCCGCCCATGCAACAGGGGGAGAGCTGAGACCTTGCAGACGAACTGGGAGTCCGGGTAAAACAAAGCCAGCTGTATGGTATATTTTATATAATGCATATTTATATGTATATATTAACCCTTTTACCTGTGGGAGACCCAAAGATCTTCTCTCGTTCCATAGCTGCTGTCCTTGTACTTTGCATTCCGCATGTTTTGCACTGGACACTTTACACACCTCTGGCTTATCTGAGATCATCTAGGGATTTCATCTGTGTGTAAAAATTTGCTGCTATCAATACAAGATACCCTGAGGGAGAATCCAATGGAGATTGCTCAAACCTGTTCAATATTGGGTTTTGCTGTGTCATATATGCAGTTTGTTCTTTGCACTTTAGTATGCTATGCACTTTTTTTCTATAATTCCTCTTTGCATATTTAAAGAATTCAGTGGTCTAGATAAGATGCATTAACTAACTCAAATTGATTTTATCTGGATTGCTTATAAATGTTGTCTTGTGTGGGGCCGGGGTGGCTGGGTGGGCTGGGGTGGGGGCAGTTGGCACTCTGTCGTATAACCGTATTTAGCTGTAACTGCATCAAAATGACAATAAAAAATAAAAAATAAAAAAAAACTTCATTGCATGGGATTCATGCATTATTTTGGGATGAAACAGACTTACCTGACTCCATCATGGTCCTATTGATTGATTTGTATTTCATTGCTTTTCCTCCTCATTTGGATTGCATTTGTGACTGTTTTCTTTTTGCTCCTAAATGGACATTATGTTAATACGTTTCATAGAGCGCATGGCTGCCCCAGTGACTGGACTTCCCAGCACTGACCACAATAGACCAGACATTATACATCAGGAGAGGAGGGTAGAGCACAAAGAGGCCTATGTAGTGAACAGCCATGTTTTTAGTTTATTTCTGAAACAGACATGGCTCTGAGTATTCCTTATATCAAGGGGAATGCTGTTCAAAGGGCTGGAGCCAGAACCCAAGCGAAGTGCTGTGGCAGGAAGATAAGGTACTTTGAGTTGTGAAATAATAGGAGCTCCTACAGCATTCATAATCTTGTGAGCAGTGCTAAGAACTTTAAAACAAATGCACTTCTTGATGGGCAGGCAGTGAAGCTTCTGAAGGAGCCCAGCGGAGGAGCAGAACTTTGGTAGGGAGAACAGTGAACTTGCCGCCATGCTTTGGACAGATTGCAACCTCTTCAAGATTGATTTCTTGCAACCCAAATACAGGATGTTACAGTAGTCAAGGAGAGACAGGACGAGAGATTGAATGATCAACTGTTGGATGTGGATTAGGAAGAGGTAAATAATAGGTCTAAGGTCTCTGAAGGCCAAAGCATGTGCCTGCTAAAGTTATCACTTGAGTCTCATAGGAGAGAGAATCATCTAGACAGATACCTACACTTTTATAAAAGGTTTGGGTGACAGAGGAGGCCCAGGCCCTCTGACCACCAGTGATCTTCCCACATGTGGGTGTGCTTTCGGAACAACAGGATCTTAGTTTTGTTAGAGTTGAGTTTAAGACAATTATCATCCATCCAGCTGGCCACTGCCAACATGCAATCCTGTAACTTAGTGATGTCTTGAGAGGCGTCAGCAGAGAAGGAAACAATAAGTTGAGTATCATCTGCGTATGATACTATGGAGACCACAGAGAACTTCATAAGCACTCACACAAGCTTCATAACGAGGAGACCTGGGGGAGCCCATGCTCCAACGGTCTAGGCGGAGAAGAGAAAGGAGGAAAATTGACCTGAAAGGAGCAATAACTGAGGAAGGAGGCAAACCAAGATAGAGCCTTGCCGCTAACACCTATATTGCAGAGGCATTGTAAAAGCAGCCTGTGGGATACAGTGTCAAAGGGTGCACTCAGGTCTGAAAGGATGAGGGCTGAGGAGCCACCTTCATCTGCTAATCTTCTAAGAGAATCTGCCACAGTCAAGAGGGCAGATTCGGAGCTGTGGTGAAACCTGAAGCCATTTTGGGACATGTTCAAAATGTGATTGCCTCATAAAAACGTATTAACATGTTTTTCCACAACTACCTAATGAAAGGGAGCAGGGAAATAGTGTAATAGTTTTTGGGTTTAGTGGGGTCAAGAGACACTTTCTTCAGTAGTGGTAACACCTTCACCTGCTTCCAAGCCTCAGGAACAGTGGCCGAGGACAAAGAGAGATTGGCAACCTCAAGAAAAGTAGGAGGGATGCCCTCATGCAGTTTAATGACATTATCAGGTCTAAGGGGATCATCTGGAGAGCTTGATTTCACTAAAGTGCAAAGAGTGAAAAAAGAGGGCAAGTCTAGCAGGGCTAGCTTGTTGACTTCTGGCCCAGGGTGTGACTCATCTGAAAGTCTGGGATAGTCCTCTGCATCAGCGGGCCCTTGGGCGGGAAGTGGGAATAGATGCTAATAATCGTTTCAACAAAGAAGTCTGCTATGTTGTTGCAGTGGTCAGTTAAGCCCTTGACTGGCTCAGTAATGATCAGTTTCTTAAGATTTTTTACAATAGAGAAAATGTATTTGGTGGGATTTTTAGTGTTTAAAATCGTATTAGAAAGGAACTCGGCTCACGTTTTTCTTATAGATTTGTGGTATGATTTGATTGCGCTCATATAATGAGATTTAGCCACTGCATCATAAGATTTCCTCCAAGCTCACTCAAGCACCACACAGGGTTCTTTTTCTGCAACCAGCTACCATTAAAACAGAGTTGCAGAGAACTTTTTCTGGCCTGCACTTGACAAGAAGGTATGAAGTTGTGAAGGGCAGAGACAAACCAGACATTTATCTTGGATTCTGCACAATCCACATTGGCATCTAATGGAGGTTTATTGGCTGATATGTAGCTGCTGATTTATGACAGACTTAGTTTATGCCAAGGCCTTTTCGTAGTAGTTTTGGTGGCGGAGGTATTTGTATTACAAATAATCTGCCTGGTTTTGGCTAATATCAAAGACATGAATACACCAAACATTCCCTTCATTGCATGTTTTGACAATTGGCAACACCTTGCAAATTACACTGAGAAACAGCTCAACAACGTAATATAGAATATTACATATAATGCTTAACCCTGGGCGTAGTGGGCGTAGCGGGGCTACGCGGAGGTACACAGAGTTGCGAACAAACTCCATGGAACTCCGCTCCGCTACGTCACCCGCCTCCACCCCCCTACTAACAAGTAGGTCAACATTAATTAAAAGTAAATTTAAAACCACTTACCTCTGTACTGCGGCGTCCCAGGGCTGCCCTCCTCCTCTTCCTCGCCGTATCGGTAATCCTCTAGAAAACTGCGCATGCGCGCACGCCCGCGCATGCGCATTTCTTGAGAGAAATGCGCGGGCATGCGCGCATGCGCAGTTTTCTTAAGGATTACCTTTACGGCGAGGAAGAGGAGGAGGGCAGCCCGGGGACGCTGCAGAACAGAGGTAAGTGGTTTTAAATTTACTTTTAATTAATGTTGACTTACTTTTTAATAGGGGGGGTGGAGGCGGGGGCTGGCCAATTCCACGTCCGCTGTGGAGTGTGCAGAGATTTGCCTTCTCCGCGTTGTCTGCGGAACGCGGAGAAGGCAAATCTCCGCACACTCCGCGGGCGGAGCGGAGGTCTCCGCCCCGGGGTTAATAATGCTACACTTTCAGAAGGATGGTTAGTGTAGCCAATAGACACTAATGACTGTCATGCATGTTATGTGCAGACACAGCACTCAGGGGTAGTTACTTCCTACAGTGTAGGGAAGTTATGCCAGCAATGGTTACAACATTCAACCTTATCTGCAGTTAAAGAACACTTATCTCTTCTCTATGATGATATGGATTTATAAAATTTCTTGTTGGGTCCTAGATCAACATGTTTAAAATTCTTTCTATGGGCCATATATAATGGAAAGTTTCCTAGCAGGAGGCTGCTGAACTCTTACGTGAAATTGGCAGGGCTAATTTGGAAAAGGCTTTGGATGTAGTAGACAATGCCACGACAACTTAGTCAACTGGCATTTATTCTCTGAATAATATTGTGTCATCTGCATTTGATCAATACAAAGTGAAATGTCCCTCTTACATCACAGGCAAAGTCACCTTGGATCGATTATGCAATTGAGTTGGAGGTTGCAGATTTTAAATCAAATCGCGACTGATCTATTTTTGAATTATAATTTCAACATGCTCACAGGGAATAATGGCGAAAAAGACACAACTTCCACAATGTTAATCCACAGATTTATTTCACTACCAAATTCTACGTTTAATTTTACATCTTGATTGAAACATTTTCAAGTGGGTAGATATGAGGCATTAGGGGAGAGATTTGTACATGAGTCATGGGTTCTTCCTTTCGATTACAGATGTCAGAATGGGGAAACTGAAGCCTTTTTGAATGGAAGTGAATTTGAAACTTCATTTGGCCAGTCTTTATTCTGTAAAGAGGTCACACTTCATGGTGCGTGTGATACATCAATGACCAATTTGCCATTTTATCTGAAGTGTGCCCCAGCAGCCTTGATTCAGCTAGTTTTCAAATTACTTTCAGATGGGGGTTATTTGATTTTGAAGGACCACATTTTCAAGGGTCGTGACATGCTGCAACAATGTATTTTTTCCGTCTGCACACAGTTAGAGAAGTTACAGTATGACCTTCAATTGCTATTTTTAATGTTAACTTTGATAAGTTAAGTCAACTGAAAGCCTAATGTTCCAAAATGACGTTGTGTTGACCTCTGTTAGAGAGATGTTTAATCTCCAAGCTGCAAGGTCTTCCTCCGAAATACAATCGCTATTACGCACAAACCTCCCTCAAAACATTGTTGAGCTAGTACACCTTAAATTAAATGCTTCAAATTCTGCTGGAGAGGTACGTTTTTTTAAAGCGATTGGGTCGAGCTTTGTCAGCACGTTCTAGAATATGTTTGGAGTGACTCCATCCTTTATGCTCTCATTGTTTTCCAGTATATTTAGAGGCATACCAGTAGTGTTATTTTAAATTGTTGGAATTTGGTCCTATTTTCGTTGCTCTGCAATGGATGTTACACCGCGAGGCCAAATAGTGATGAAATTATCACATTTCCTGCTGTGTCGTGAATGCATGATGCAGTTTTTAGGAGTGTCATTGCTACAGGAACTGAACAACAACTGGTATTTGTTCTACAGACCCATATGGTTACACTGCATATAGCATGTGTTCCACTGTCTACTTTGCACTTTCGAGCTCTGGATTTGTGTGTTGGAATAAAATTGGTTCAATCTATGGCTATGGATCAGCAGATTCGTCCAATGAGGGTTCATCTTGAATACTGTCCTGTGAGATTACCTTTGCTACAGGATGCATAATATGCACCACCAGGATGCTTTGGCTCCTGGATCATCAGATCCTGGCTCCTCCTTTGTGGATACATTGCCGGTTGAGACTCCCTCAGCGGCTGCTGATTGGGATGGATACAACCATGTTTGTTCTTTGGAACTTGCAGTCTGGGCCACTGAGGAAACATCATCTGCAGGAGCAGGTTCCCTACTGGATCTCATTGACTCTCCAAATGTATAAAACATTTTGGATGCCTCTTGAATTTTAATTCTGCACTTTTTAAAATTTCAAATTGATTTTATTTTAATGAATTGCGTGTTTTTAATGGTCAGTCTTTAAACACATTATGGCTTTCATTTGCTTTTTGTTGTTAAAGTGAATTTTATATTCATTTTATAACCATTAAGGCTTATATATTAAGTTTGATTTTCTAGACTAGCTTTCAAGTTTTGATTTAATGAGGAAGTCTCCATCAGGCCAAGGAGTGGGTGTGGTTAGGTTCAACAGGGCCCGAGCACAAAGTTGCCATTTTAGTTATGCATTTAAACCTTACATTTTTTCTAAACTGTGACTTTCTACATGCTTTGCAAGTACATGATAGTATCCTTAGAAATGGCTCTGCAGGCAGTACCTTTCTTAGTAGGCACATTATCAAGTTGCCTAGTACACTTCGTCCAAGGTTAGGAACATTGAGCACAATACCCTTGTTTTTGGTTGTCTGGCTGGGGACAGCTCTGAGCCACGAAGACAAACAAACACATCAGTGCTACACCTCTGACACAGTGTGATTGCAACAGTGGTTTTATTATATAAACCACCTCTGAGCATTATGTGCAAGAGGAGCACTTCTATGGATTATCCTGAATGCTGTGACTGAGATGCAGCCCTGCTGACTACAATCCCTATTCTACATAGGACGGCAGCCTGTTTTACATCAAACTGGCTGCCTGATACATCATACTCAGGTATTGGGAGTTTGGTTGTCCCAGGAGATCTGGCAGAGGGAACTTTCACTATGCTCTTGATAGTGTAGGTAGTATTAGGTAAGAGCATCTATATATGCATTATATAATCATATACTCACACAATATTATCATAATGGTTGAACTGTTTATCTTCTCACCACTCTTGTAATGCTGGTCACAAAGCTTTGTTTCCTCCTGCTATTAATTGCAGCACATGTTTTTTTCAAAAGATTACAATTGTTTCATTAAATGTTTGAAAGCCAATTCGTACATTTCTTGTGTCTCCATTTGGGCATGCCTAACTAACAACAAAAGGGTAGAACTGTTTCCAGGATTTCCATGAAGAATTAGAGTGGCCATGTTCTGAGGTTGCACACACCATTTGGTACCCTGTTATGGTTAGGGGTTCGAATGGGGCACTTTGAGCTAGCTAGAAATTGCGGCAACATACTCTGATGATATGGATGGACTCAGTCTCCATATTCTGATGTTTATGTTGTCCGGATACACAGTCCTACTTAATTCGTAGCAACCGTAAGACATGGGGGTGAACTCAGGGGGTAGACTGGACATCACTGAGGGAAGAAAGTTGTCAGTTCCACCAGGCCAAGGTGAATGGGTCCCCTGTCATTGATCTGAGGGACACCTGGGTCAGCCAGATAATGGTAGTGGGAAGGTTGTTTTCCCCAAAGCAGCCCAGTCAGGTATGTTGGGTAACCCAGGGGCAGATTTTTGTCTGCCCCATGGCCCTGGTATCCCTGGAGTGGGGTCATAGTTAGTCTATAGATGCCCATCGACTGTATTCAGGGGAATGAGTTCCCACCGGTGATAGAAGAGCTAGGAGGGGCAGCTGCCCAGGGTGCCCTGAAAGCTCAAACAACTTGGCATACCTCTCCCAAACGGAGGGTACAGAAGCCCAGCGAGAGAGGCAGAGGGAGGAAGGACTCATCCCTGACTCCTGTTCAGCCTCAGTGTATAGATCCTGGGATGAGTGACCAGTTTTAGGCTGCATCCCTGGACTGGTGGGGAGGAAAGTGGAGAAAGGGTACCTAACACCTGGGGCTTGGTCCACTTTGAAAAGCCACAGAGAAAAGTGGCCCCTGGATGGCCAGGCTTTGGACACTGACAGCTGTCAGAGGCCTTTGTTGGTTGCTGTCCTTATGGGCAGAGTTTACCTTGGGTTGGGGACAGAAGTCTGATCCAAGCTGTGGAGTGGTCCACATCACTTTGTTGGACATGATGGTACTGTCTGCCTACTGGGATGCATCTTTGAGCAAATAAAGGTTAGGTGCTCCACAGATGGGGTCCGGAGGTGAGGAGAAGGGTGGACTCCCAATGGGTTAGTTGAGTGGCCCAGGAGAGTGTAAACAGAGGGATTCATCTGAATTCAGAAGGGTGTAGAAGTGACAAGTGTCTCTGCAGTAGAGGGCCATTGTCCAAGTTCTATTTCCTAAGCAGGGTAGCCCATCAGGGAATTGATAAGTCTACCCTAGTTTTAGTCTGGAGGGTGGTCGTGTTGGACCTGGCCCTCTCTACAAGGTCAACCCCAAACCTTTTGCCTTCACCCCTCTTATTTTTAGATGAATTTGTTTTTGTTGGCATTGGGTCTCTGTGCACTTTACCACTGCAAACTAGTGCTAAAGAGATTGTGTTCTCTTCCTAAAACATGGTATAATTGGTTTACACCTGTTTGGCATATTTAATTTACTTATAAGTCCATTGTAGAGTGGTATACCATATACCAAGGGCTTGTAAATTAAATGCTAACACTTCTTGTGCAACCCACTTGAGTAGCCCTCTACAACATGTACCACACCTGCCATTGCAGCCTGAATGCAGTGTAACACTGTTATGTCGACTTTGCACTTAAGCCCCCTTGCCAAGCCTTAAACTCCTCTTTTATTACATATAAGTCACCCCTAAGCTAGGCCCTAGGTAGCCCATAGGGCAGGGTGATGTGTAATTAAAAGGTTGGACATGTGCTTTTAAGTTTTACATGTCTTGGTAGTGAAAAACTCTCAAATTCATTTTTCACTACTGTGAGGCCTAGGCCTACCCCTCCCATATCATAACATGGGGAATTCCTTATTGCCTTTTAATAAGCTGTAATTCCTAATTGAGAAGGGGTAGATATGCCATTTTTGGTACCTATAGAATTGTAATGATAAACCCTCTTTAATGGTAAAGTCCGATTTTTCATTACAATTTTGAAAATGCCACTTTTAGAAAGTTGATATTTTCCTTCCCTTAGCCCTTTGTGCCTGCAGCCTGTCTTCGGTAAAATGAGTGGGTGTAGCTGACAGATTTTGTGAATTCCTTCCAGACAGTCACACAATATAGGGATTGGGTGTGCCTCAATGGGCATCTGCTGGCAGGATGGGGCAGATCTGAGCACAGTCCCATTTACACCTAAATAGGCTGTGTCCTGTCTCAACATAAAAGGCTTAACAACTTTGTATTGCTACTGCAGCCAGCTTGGAGCCAGGGCAGGGGACTCAGGGAATTCCATGCACTTCAACGAACCTTTCCCGAAACTTCTCCCACCTTTCAAAAGAAGGGCACCAGGGTATGAAAATAGGACCTCCAGACCCACTCTTCAATTCACTACTGGACCTGGATGGACTCTCAGATGACTGCCTCCTTCTGTGATCTGCTGTGCACTCTGCCAGACTGCTGCTATATCTGGAAGGACTGATTTGCTGTCTGGAGCATACCCTGAACCCGTGTTGGCCAGCCCTGCTGTTGAGCCCCGCATCTACATCTGCACCCTGGACTACAAAGGCTAGTTTGCTGGCCTCCTGTTCAGAGCCACAGGGACATAACAGGCTGCACCATCTTCAATCCGCACCTGGACCCAGCCTGAGTGAGTCCTGAACCCCCAAGAGGTCTCCATCCACTTCTCGACCCTTGGTATTGGTGCTAAAGGTACCCAGAAGGCTAATTTCCAAAACTGAGGACAGACAAAATTTAGCCAAAAGGTGCTCTGAGAACCAGGAGGAGACTGGGGCCAACATGCTTGCCTATCCGCCCGAGGTGCAGCGGATTGAATCAATAAAGTTCTCCGAGCACTCACTAAAGTTTTAACATCGAGGTCATTGTATCAACAGTTCTTTATTTGAATATTCAATTTCGCCCTTCATCTTGGACTTGCCACGGATTGATTTCTCGGCTTCTCCTGCTACGTTCTTTTCCACAGCAGTAAATCTGTTTAAGTGGTCCTTTGCCAAAGGGGTATCCAACCTCACGGAACTGTCTTCAGTTCCACCCTCTGCTTTGTCCCACTGGAGATTTTTGACTTCCTTTGCGGCGGCTAAGTCTAAAGGTAAAAATCTTCACCACAGCTTCACTCCACGGCCATCCGACGCTCCCTCCTCAGACACTCCTTCAGCCTTGCCGACTAAACTTCTACTTTCTCACACAAGTCCGAAGGTAAGCACTGACTGTGCCCAATCCACTTCTTTTATACAAACTGTTTTCCATCACGGTTGGCCTTAATTTCCGACTTTGACCCACTCTCGCGTGACCAGATTACCACGGTCGGTGCTTTCACCTTTTAGGCACTAGATTTCAGTAAAAACTTTAAAAATTCATAACTCTAGTTCAACTGATTGGACTCTTGTTGTTTTGGTGTCAAATAATTTATTAAAATGTACTCTATTGTTCTAAATTGGTTTAGGACTTTTCTTGTGTTTCGCATTCACTTTATTACTGTTTGTGTCCTGCATTAATACTTTACACATTGCCTCTAAGTTAAGCCTGACTACTTTTTGTGCCAAGCTACCTAGGGTTAAGCATAGGTTTATTTAGCTACTATTTGTGGTTCACCCTGCAAAGGATTGAACGGTTTACATCCCACTCACCCAACAGCCCAATTTCTCACATTGCTGTTCAGTGGGGGAGCACGATTCATAAAGCAAAGAAATGGGTCCTAGAACACATAAGGGCAATTCGCCAGAATAGGCAATAGCCAGTGGCTAGACAATTTGTAGAACAGCATTTTCAAAATAGTGACTTAACCCACTTCCTGGTATGATAGAATAGAATCCAATATTTGAGGTGGTAATGAAGAGAACTAATTACACAGATTGGAGACCAGATTTATTCTGAATTTCCATACATTAACCCCAAAGGGATTACATTCTGATGAGGAAAAGGTGGTATACTTGGGTTAATGTAGTTTAGAATCTGTACATCTATCTGCTTCTTTACCATAGGTTCTTAATTGTTGAGGTTCTCAACCCTTGATTTTAACAATTTTCTATTTTTTTTATTTAGGGGAACCAGGGTGTCTTCACTTCACCTGATATGAGCATTCTCAGCTAAGCACATTATATTTATTATAATAATATTGTTATGTTATATGCTGTATTATTATTAGGCATTGTTTAACTTTCACTATTCGCCCAATTGGAATTAATTGGCATATTTGTGGGTCTCTACCTTGTATCAATACTAGCCCACTTGGGTTAAGATACTGGTTACATGACCGTACAAAGGATCAAAGTTCGAATATATTGATCATGTAGGATTGGATGCCATTATATTTTCATTATGGAGATTTTTTTTTAAGAACTTGATAGTTTTTACATATTTCTGGTTGGCCATTATTCTTCAATAACTTTGTTATAATATTGAACTTTGAAATCATTATGATTATGTCATGTGATTTTCATTTAAACATTCACATGATTTATGAAGGTACCATAGTAAGTGGGGCATTTATGTAACATTGATATGTAATTGTTAACCATTAGTCACAGTTATGAGCAAATTACTAATTGTCTTTCATGGTACATGGGATGCTACATGTTATGATACTTAAGAATTACAACATATCAATGTGTAATGAATTATCCGTAGGAATAGAAACCTTGGGCCCGATTCACAAAAGTAATCTGAGACAAAATCCTAACTTTACGACTTTCGGTATTCACAAAGGGCATTTAGTAGTAGTAAAGTTAGGATTTTGTCTTAAATTTTTCTTAAGATTGTGCTACCAGCTGTCTGTTCAATTGTCCGTTTTTTATGTTAATGGTTATTCAGTATTTACACTGGGTTGTGAATGTTCCACTGTATGACCGGTGAAAAAGGCTAAGGCTGAAACGCGTCGGGAGGAGCTGGTTTCAGAATCAAATCTATGTGCAGTATTCAGGAATGTCTGAGCTCGTTCTTTGGATTTCAAGAATTTTATGTGCTTAAGTTATGAGCCGCCGGAGGCCGGCTTAGACAACTGAGAGTATGTGAACTATTATAAAACCAAAACTCACCCTAAAACCCCCAAAAAACTAACAATCTCAACCTCTACAAACTAACAACAAATAAATATTTAAAATGAAACTGATGCTCTTTTTTTCTACCAACAAAAAGGGAAGCACCTGCTCCACATTACAACACCCTAAATGGAAAAGCTGCAAAAAAGTGTGAAACATCTAAGAAGAACATACATGTAAGTATAATTATGAAAACTAGTTGCATAATTGTATATGTAAATAAAAAACGTATAAACAATTTAAAATTGTAATTCTTTATACATTTACACTATTTTCAGATGTAATGTCAGAAAGAGCAAGGTGTATAATACTACAGAAAGGAAAGCAAATGTTGGCACATGGGCAACACCTAAATCTAAGACAGTACATTGATTGAAACTGTGAATTTCTGGAAATGTACTAAATAATATTCAAATGCACGCTATGGGAGGGCCACTATGAAAGGTGATGTTGTAATTAATGTAAGGGAACACAACCACCCCCAAATGTGACAGAAATAGAAGGGAAGTATTGCAGGATATAAGAGAGTCAAGCACTAGTTCCCTGGACCCCACAACAAAAATCCTAAAAGATATACTCCCTAAAGCCCCCAGACACATCACAGGCCAAATACCACCTATGCCTACTTTAAAACGTTTAATTGCATGAACTAAAAAAGCCACAAGGGATACCCCTTCAGCCCCTAGAAGATACCGAGATATAGAAATATCTGAACATTTAAAAATGACACATAATGAGGAACCCTTCCTGTTATATGACAACCTAAGCAATGATAGACGAATCCTAATATTTTCTACAGCCATTGCCAAACCTGGATGATAGAGGGGACCTTCAAAATGTGCTCCAAACCATTCACTTAGATATACACAATACATGGTGCATATCACAGTTCAAATATCCCTTTTCTATATGCCCTACTACCACTTACTACTAAATCTTAAATTAAAACACATTAAACATAAAACAAATAATTACTACCCACAAAATATAATCATAGCCTTTGAACAAGCCATGATTCAAACCAGTTAAAAGGTTTACCCACACACAGCCATACAAGACTGGTACTACCATTTCAATCAAAGCATATGGAGACATCTCCAACAATCTGGACTAAGGGTCTGTTTCCAATGCCAGCGGTCAGACCGCTGACATCCTGTCGGTGATGGTACAACTGCCGACAGCCCTTCGGTCTGACTGCCGTATTTGGATGGTGGCGGTCGGGATGACAACAGCCCGATGCCACACCGCCGCCACCACCAGGATCCTGAATCCTGACAGTGCGGTGGTCGGATGAGCACCAAGAAATGGCGGCGGTGCCGAGGCAGGCACTGCTGTTGGTATTACGATGTTCATTGCCAACAAACTTTTCATGGCGGGAATCCCGCCATGAAAATGGTTGTCGAAAAGGGGACGAAGAAGCCCCAAACAGGGCACCTGGCATTCTGAGCCCCTGGAAAAGTGTACCTGGGGCACATGTAGTTCCTCCCTTCTGTGACACTGACCTCCGTGCAACATGCAGAACATGGTGCACGGATGTGCAAGAGGTTCTGCACGGCAGCGGCATGTGCTGCAGCCCTTTTCTGTGGCTGCGGCATGCCCCGCCGTGGTAACGCTGACTGCGAACCGCCAACCCAGCGGTCCGATCGTAATATGGCAGTCAGACCGCTGCATGCACATCGGGCGGTCTCCTAACTGCCACAATGGCTGACGGTGGTCCGACCGCCAGCATCCTAGTCGGACACTAAGGGGCTCATTACGATGACGGGCGGATCGCCACCGCCCGCCCGGCGGTGGTGATCTGCCCACCATCGTAACGTGAATTACCCACCGCCATAATACGATGGTGGTGGGTATCGCGGCGGACGGAAAGTCCATCCGCCGCTTTTCCGCCGGTCAGCAATCGTTACGATTGCCAGCCGGGCGGAGCTGGGGCTCATATATGGTGGCGGCGCCTAGCAGACACCGCCATCCATTTTATGATGTTTCGATTTCAAGGCCTTTCCATGGCGGCGATGCCAGCAGCACCCGCCAAAATGTTAAAATGCAAGATGCGACCGCCACGGTAGCGGTCGCATCATGATCAGGGGTGCGGGACTGCCGCATGGAAGGTGGGCGGTCCCGTTCCCGCTAGGATGGCGGGCAGACTCAGGTCTGCCCGCCATCCTAATAGGCCCCTAAGTGTGGAATATGCTACAAACAGTCAATTTGCCTTTGAAATAAAAAATATATTAGCACTAGTCTATGTCCCTGTCACATAGGTATCTAGTCACTACAATTTGCTAATTTTTATATAAATAATAAACATATTATTTTATTACATCACTCAAATAAAATTCCAATTTTAAATAAGACTAATATAAGAAAATAATATATATGTTATTTATACAAAAAATCTAAACCTCACAAACCAAAACCTTCAACAACAAACTCAATCCATTGTGCAAAATAATTACAACACATTAAATACACAATACCAAATAACAATCACATAACACTTACATAAATGATAAAATAAAGCATTTACCACCCAAAACAAATAAATGAAATGACTTATTGTTCTGTAGCTGCATATCATACTCTGTATCCATGTATTCAAAAAGTAAAATCCACCAAAGACCGGAAGAATATTTGCCAAAATGCTAAAAAAAAATCTAAAATAAAACCAATCTAATAGAGAGCCATTAAAGCAATCTAAAGTATCTGAGAACTATAAAAAAAAAAGTTTCAAAAAGAAATACTCCTGGAAACCCAAGGTAAAATAGTAAAAAATATTGGTTTATTAGAAACCAAAACAGATTTCCTTTAAAAAAGAAAAAACATTAAATCCAAATGCATATAGGACACGTTTGTAAAGAAAAACCTGCAAAGTTAAACAGAAACCCCAGCCACAAAAACAGTACAATCAAAAATACACATACATTACACTTAATCATCAAGTAACATAACACAATATACCATAACATATCAATAAATTGCTAAAACACCGTACGAAAACCTAAACCAGCACACTTGTTAAATACAATACAATTACTACAACTAAACATACTAAAAGCCCACAAACAACACTATAACTAACCTCTAGAACTCCCCTCTATATACCTCCTACCCACAAAACACTAAAAATCTTTAAAAAGGACTTACTTGTTCCAACGAACTGCAACACTTTTCTGTGACCTGGTGCCTGGAAAATAGAACAGAAATGAGATAAAAAGACCTCAAAATCGAAGGTAGCGGTAAAAGACAAAAACAAATAGTCACTAAATGAAACTAAAAAAAGACTACCTCTCCCATAGAAATGAATAGGAAATCCAAGTTAAAAGATTTCAAAAAATGTTTTCAAAATTGTAAAAAATTATTAGATATATAAAACATGTTAACAAATATTAAAAATGTACAAAATTGTAAAGTATAAATTAAATAATAGTATATAAATGTACAATTACTTTATATATACTGAATAAAACATATTTATTATATTAAAAATATGTATATGAAACAACTGGATTAAAGTTAAAAAATTGTTAAACAATAAAAAATTGAAAAAGGTACAATATACAATACATTTTAAACATGCTTCACCTTGTTTATTTAATATATAAAAATGTATTAAACATTGTTTTACTTATCAGTTCATACATTTCTTTACAACAAGAACTATATATATTAACAAAGTAAAAATATACATTAAATAAACTTTGAAAAAATAAAGGAAAAAAAATGTGTTATATATCTTCTTCAATGAAAATATGCAAAATATAATTTTATTTATGAGAAATATACAGCCAACCACTATGTTAATTATCTTTCTAATCATCAACAATACTAATTAAATGACATAAACTTCTCCTTCTACATAGAAATACAGATTAGGTGTAAATCTATGTTATCGCTTTCAAAGAAATATACGGATACAAATGTTAACCTCAGCTACTGGCCTGTGAGGTGAATTATAGAGGGAAGCACATAGACAAACTAGGAGGGAGGTCGAGGGGAGGGGAACTTAGGAGAGTAGAGTGGTTTTGGCCCAGCTAAACAGGGGGTGAGGAACAGGGGAGGGGGGCTAATAAAGTCCAAAGTTGGGGAGGGTACTGGTCGACGATTCTGGCCACTGTGAGTAAGGAATGGTATTGGGTCTCAGGTGAGCGTTGAAGACTCTTGTCGATTCTCACTCAACGGTGCTCTCCGTGTTCATGAGTAGAAGTACTCACAGGCATGCATGGCAAGTTAACTCCCAGAAGGCTCACACAAAGAATAGAATGATTGGGCCCCATACCTTGTCAAATTGTGGGATCTTGCATTCTACGACGGCTGTTAATTTTAGTAGGTCCCAAAGTTTATGTAGCCAATCAGCATGAGTTGGCATTATCATTGTGCCCCACTTGGTCAAAATTATTTTGTTGGCCACGCAGATTGTTAGGGTAATCACCTTTCCTGTCGCCAAATGCAGTGGCTAGTTCAGGGAGCTGGGGAGCCCTGGCAGTATGTAACTAGGAAGTACATTTTAATAAAGGAATTTAACACTAAAATAGTTACATTAAATATTCCTCCCCCAACATAAACTATTTGGGAAAAAGTGTTGGGCACTAAAGAGGTGACATTTACTATTCCCACTCCAATCTAAACCTTTTTAGGGAAGGTGTTGGTTACTAAAGGGGTGACATTTATTATTCCCACTCCAATCTAAACCAATTTGAGGAAAGTGTGGAAATCAAAGGGGTGACATTTGCTATTCCCAATACAATCTAAATGAATTTGGGGAAGCTGTTTGACACTAAAGGGGCGACAGTTATTACTCTAACTCTAAAAAAGAATCATTTTGAAAAAGGTGTTGAGCACCAAAGGGGAGACATTTACTATTCCCTCACCAATCTAAACCATTTTGGGAAAGGTGTTGGAAACTAGAGGAGTGACATTTACTATTCCCACTCAATATAAAACATTTTGGGGAAGGTGTTGGTCACTAAAATGGTGACATTTCCTATTCCCACTCCAATCTAAACCAATCTTGGGTAAGTGTTTGTCACTAATGGGGTGACATTTCCTATTCCCACTCTAATCTAAATCAATTTGGGAAAGGTGATGGACACTAAAGGGGTGACATTTACTATTTCCCACTCCAATCCAAACCAATTTGGGGAAGGTGTTAGACACTAAATGGGTGACATTTACTATTCCCGCTAAATCTGAACCAATTTCGGGAAGGTGTTGGACACCAAAGGGGTGACATTTACTCTTCCCACTCCAATGTAAACCATTTTGGGGAAGGTGTTGGACACTAAAATGTTTATATACACAATCAATACTCCATATTCACACATAGGGGTTTATTACGATGGAGGTCGGCAAGCCTCCGACCGCCATCGTTAGTTTCAATTTGGACTGGCTGATTATGAATCAGCCCGTCGAAATTGAAACCGGACGGTCATTCTGCCCGTCAGCCAGTCAGAGGCTGGCCTGTAATCCCAAAGGGCGGTCTTTCCGCCCTTGGCATTACGATGCACAGTTTCCGGCAGGGTTTCCATGCCGGCCTTTCCGACATGTAAACCCTGTCGGAAAGCGTGTTTGGGGGCCCTTGTGTGCATGGTCTTTGGTTGGGGCCGAGGGGGCACCTATGGTGTCCCCCCGTTAAGCCCTGCACCCCCTTGGCAGGCACCTTGAGGTGTCGGGTGGATGCAAGTCCGCCCGACATCGTAATCAGCCCCTTAATCTTTTTAGTATAAAATAAAGTACTTAGAAGAGATAATAACCTACAATTAAAAATTAACATATAAAATATGGTAATCACTATATATAGATAATATATTTTATTAATATTTGTTAATATTCCTACATTTTAAAACATAGCATACAAAAATAAATTCATAACCCAAATTTAAAAATCATTCAATATGTACAAAACATATGAAACACATTTTCTAATTATTTAATAAATATAAATTACATTCTATTTGAAGAAATACATTTTAGAATATATATTCCCAGCAACAGAACTTATTCCGATAATAGAAATAATAAACATGTCAATATTAAAAAAAAAAAAAATACGATTTAAATAAATAATCCTATAACATATAAATATACAAATAAATCTTAATTTATACTTCATAAATAATAGATATTTATACTGAATTCATAATTCAATTATACATATTTTTGAATATGTTGTAAATTAATCAATAAATACCAAATCCATCAATTTATTAACAATTATATTATCATTTTCAACATTTCAAAATAAAGCATAAAAATGTTATAAAATGCCTAATAAAAATGTAATAAAAAATTATTAAATTAAAAATATATAATAAAACTTAATTTACAAATATATTACATTATTACATTTAGATTTAATACATGTTAATTTTTCCAAAATTTCTATAATTAAAATAATTATTTTAATATTTACAATAAAATATTTTTTTACTTAATGTAATGAAAATGGTCCAAGCAGAAAGATCTCTAGGATCATGAGCATGAGCTCACCTTCTGACTGGTGCTTGCTCTTTCATGATTTACCTGAGGTTGTGGGCGCTGATGCTCAAAATCAGCTCGATCCCTATCAACTGGGCTAAGGGCCTTATTACGAGTTTGGCGGTGCAGAGGTGGGACCACCCCGCCGCCACACCGACAAACCCGAGTGCGCACCACCTGCCTAATGATGACTTTTTCAGTCACTGGCGGGCGATCTTTGGCATTTCCACGGTGGTGCATTTGAAATAGGCACCGCAATGGGAATGTCAAAGACAGTACCTGTACGGCATGGACTGGTGCAGTCCATGCCGTGCATGTACTAGGGTGCATGCACACAGGAGGGCACAACATGTACCCCCCTGCATGCCCCCCATGGCGCAGACGCAACAGGGGGCCCTGTAGCGCCCAATTTGTTTCCTCACCACCATCCTTTTCACGGCAGGCTCACCGCCGTGAAAATTGATGCAGGGTGGAAACTCATAATATGGTTGGCATTGCTGCAGGGGCCCGCCAAGCATATTGCGGCCTCAATACCGCTGCTTGATTTGATTTATTTATTTGTAAAGCGCCTGAATCACCCCCAAGGGGTAGCTCCGTGCTATCGGATTGTTACTGCCAGCCACATAAAAGAAACGGGTTAGATTAGAAAGGTTTTGAGGAGCCTTCTAAACTGTAGGTGGTCTGAGCATTGTCGCAAGTGTACAGGAAATGCGTTCCAAAAAGTTGGAGCCAGGTGGGAGAAAGCTTTACCACCTAAATGCACTTTTTTATAGCGAGGAGCAACGAGGAGAGATTTGGACCCTGATTGGAGAGACCTGGGTGGCATGTAACTGGTAAATTTATCTGCTAAGCAACTGGGGCCTTTGTCATTCAGAGATTTGTGCACAGTGCAACAGACCTTAAACCTAATCCGCATCCGCACTGGCAGCCAATGTAGCTGTCGCAAAAGGGGGAGGGATGCTGCTCGAGGGGGGACATTAGATACCAGGCGAGCTGCAGTGTTCTGCACTACTTGCAGCCTATTTAGAGATGCTTCATTTGCTGAAATCAGCAGGGCATTGCAATAGTCCAGGCGGCTTAACACTAATGCCTGGATAAGTGTTTTCTACGTGGTTAGAGGCAAACAGGGGAATACCTTCCGAAGGAGACCAAGCACATGGAAACATGACCCAACGGATCGTGGATCCCTGGTGGCAGCAGTGGTCTCATGGTGGTCCGGCCGCCCTACTTGTAATAGGGTGGCCTGACCACCGGTGCGGCAGAAGCCGCACCACCACCGTGGGTTTGGTGGGGCATCGGTCCCATGGCAACCACCCTACTTGTAATAGGGCCCGCCCTACTTGTAATAGGGTGGTCAGTACCGCGGCACCACCACCGTAAATTTGGCAGTTCATCGGACTGCCAAACTTATAATAAGGCCCTCTGGCATTGGCCACTGCATCCCTACTCAGTAGGCCATGGAGGACGCACACCACCCAGAATGGTTCCACCTCTTCCGACAAGGGACACTCACAGGAGCCTCCTGCAGGGAGGACTTCACAAACTCAGCACCAAAAGTCAGAGACTATGGCGTTGTAATTCGAACAAGGGGGAGAGGGAATACAGGCCCCTTAGGCCCCTTAGGGAAGGAAGATTTTGAGCGCAATTCTGTGGTCAATACTGTGCTGCAAGTTGCTTTTCATCTACAGACTCTCTCAAATTCCCTCACAAGACAAAGTGTCAATCTACTTTTTGGTTAACGAGTGTTCCAAAGTTACGGCAGGTGGTGTCCCCATTGGTACCACAGCTAAATGCTCTCTGTTTATTGTGACTGTTATTTGACATTGTGTGCAAAGTAATATTAATCTACTTTTCTTTTCCATAAACACAATTACTGGCTGGACAGTGGTTTATTTATAGTTGTCTGGTGCTTGGTGCCCTGAAAGACAAGCGTTAAAGAGAGCACTTGGTGATCAATTTCTGGTTGAATAGAAAGGTTAAGCCCTAGGAAACCAGCTCTCATTCACTCAAATTGAGCCCAGTATTCTCTGACTACCTCAGGACTCATGAAAAAGTTGCAACAACAATGAATTGCTAAAAGTATGAGGAGAACCAGAAATTGCGAGCATACCAAATTTGCCCACCACAGCACACTGCGGACACCCGTTTAGAGGCCAAAGAGGAACATAAGGCATAGGAGACAGATATGTCCTGCAGTGTACTAGAAATTAGCTTTTCTATCTGGTGAGGACCCTGAACCTTTCCCTTGCTATGCTTCATCTGTCCAAGACATGCATCCTTTGTTGCCTGAAAGACAGGCAAAAGGACACTTGCACCATCTTTAAGAGTGCCAGCCTTGGAAGTCTAACAGTCCTCTGTAAGTGTTCAATCTTAGAGTAAAAATCCTGAGCTACAGTACTGGTCTTATGGCACAACACCTAAGGTGGTGCAGGTAAAGGTAGAGAAAGGGTGCCTGCATCTTGAAACAGTTTCTCCCACCCAAAGAGCACCAGGACAGAGAGGCTTCATGTTTTTCCTGTATCTATTGGCAGGAGAGCTTTCACATATTAGTAATTGCCGACAGGCCCCTCACAGTGAACTGCCTTGGACTTCAGAGGGTGACATATGCCAGAGGTGGGTGAACTAGGCCATATTGCTTCATAAACAGGGTCAGCCAGTGCAGAGGGCAACAGGGGTGGTCACCTTAGGTGTTGACACCTGAGAGAGTGCCATAGCAGGCCCTGTCAGTCCTCCTGTCTTTGCAAAAGTACTGTTGGAACCCAGTCTAAGGTTTGAGTTGGGAATGTTGGACCACTAATCTGCCTGAGAGTTTGCCTTAGAGTTAAATGCCCCTCAATATAAGGGAGAGTGTAATATCCCTGTCACTTTAGGGTGAGAAAATCCTGGGAGGCTCTGACCTATGGTACCTCTGAGTGGACTCAGTATCAATAGGAAAAGAGGGAGTGTTAAGCAAAGTGCCTCTCTGGCCTAAGAGACTTAGCATTGGAATGTCTGGCACCTTAAATGCCTAGAGTCAAAAGTCACCGGTCCAGACAGTCAAAGTGACCAATAGGTGACTCTTTGTCCACCTGCTGGTTGCAGGTTGAATCCACCCAGGCACCGTATTTATCCATTCTCATATAAGGTATGTAGTCTACCTCCTGAAAATCAGAATGCTGCTGGAAGAGAGATAGAAATATGATACCTGGATGGGACGATTCTTGATTCCTTGGAAAAGGACAGTGAGGGGACTGACTGCGGGTCTTGAACTTCCAATTCTTTAATCAATTCTTCAGACTAGGAGAACTGATTTGTTGCACCTCAAGAGAATACTCAATTCTTATGCAGGAGAATATAGTGCTATAAATGTATTCTACTGAAGTGTGTTTCGAGAGGAGGGTGGATTCTGTGAAATCCTACAAAGTGAACTTTGCTGTGCAGACTGTTCAGGGACAGAGATTTAAGGTTGGGTCAGTTGGTTCTAGACTCTGCTACTGTCAGCATCTTGGTGTTCTCCTTTCTACAATAAACCTTAAGACTTTCTCTGATTGACTGATTATTTCTTGAAGGGAGAACATAACAGAGCATCAAGATCATAGTAGGATTTGCTGAGTACTGTCCTGGGCACACGCGGTGAGGGTATTGACAATATATTAGTCTGTTACAAAATGTTATATAAATGCAGAGGTCGGCATCAGTTTTAGAACAAAAAAGGGGTTTATTTATGTCTCAACACCAACTATGTTGAATACAAAAGGCCAGCCGACACGTGTTTCGTCACTGGGAAAATTCCCGTGACTCATCAGGGCTAAGCGAATGTATCAGAAGGAAAATTGACCCGAAGACCGGTGATAATTCCAACCCGGTGTGGGGTGAGCTGGAGGCTGGAGCAACAGGATTGATAGGCGCTGGATGAGGCGCTACGAAAAATTACAGCGGTGGACGGAGACCGCGGGCTGGAATGCAGCCTGAGGCGGATTAAAGGTAAAGCATGGGTTTGGAGTTGCCAGGTACCTGTGATGGCAGGTAGTGGCTGTCCAATGTCCGGCGTGGTGGAAGGGTAAACCGACAGCCAGGCGATGTGCAGAATCTAGCTAACCTGGGTACGGGAAGACTAGGAGAATAATAATGGCGAGTTGACGCAGAACTCTGGAAACCGGTGCGGAGGAAGACGTCAGGACGTGCATCTCACTACTCGCTCCAATGTCCTGACGTCTTCCTCCGCACCGGTTTCCAGAGTTCTGCGTCAACTCGCCATTATTATTCTCCTAGTCTTCCCGTACCCAGGTTAGCTAGATTCTGCACATCGCCTGGCTGTCGGTTTACCCTTCCACCACGCCGGACATTGGACAGCCACTACCTGCCATCACAGGTACCTGGCAACTCCAAACCCATGCTTTACCTTTAATCCGCCTAGGCTGCATTCCAGCCCGCGGTCTCCGTCCACCGCTGTATTTTTCGTAGCGCCTCATCCAGCGCCTATCAATCCTGTTGCTCAGCCTCCAGCTCACCCCACACCGGGTTGGAATTATCACCGGTCTTCGGGGTCAATTTTCCTTCTGATACATTCGCTTTTAGCCCTGATGAGTCACGGGAATTTTCCCAGTGACGAAACACGTGTCGGCTGGCATTTTGTATTCAACATAGTTGGTGTTGAGACATAAATAAACCCCTTTTTTGTTCTAAAACTGATGCCGACCTCTGCATTTATATAACATTTTGTAACAGACTAATATATTGTCAATACCCTCACCGTGTGTGCCCAGGACAGTACTCAATTTACAGTGTGGATCCTGCGATTCACACATTTTTCAGGGGTTATTGGGTTAATCCCCTGACCTGGAGGCATCGCATGCTTATAAGCCTATAGTTAGTATACGCAATAGCCTGAGCGCCACTTTCCTGTCTTAACTAAAAAACCCCCACCTAATCTATAGTAGGATTTGCTACTTAAAAGAAAACGAGCAGGTCCCGCCAAAACACTAAGGGGCCGATTCTGATTCAGGCTGGAAATCACTCCGACCGAGCCGGACCCGGAGAGATTTCCGACCGAATTGGACTCTGGCAGTCCGACCGAACGAGTACGATGCGCACGCATGCAATCGGACTCGAGTCGGTCGGACTCCCATTGAAGTCAATGGGAGCCGGACATACAACGCGTACGCGGGCTCCCATTGACTCAATGGGTGCGAGGCAAACAAGGGCGCCCCCTACAGCGGGTACGCCTTGATGCGACTCGCGGCGTACATGCACAGGTAGGGGGGACCCATGGGTCCCCCCTGTGTGCGACTCACGCGGCTACGCGTACAGGGGGGTCCGACACGGACTCCCAAAGTCCGGCTCCGACTGCTCTTTCGAGCCGGACGGCGCGAGTCGGTCGGACTGCTCGCGGCGCGCATCGTACTTGCCCGGCCGGGGAACGTCTCCATTGCGCGGTGCGAGTCGTGTCCGTGCGAGTCAGTCGGAGCGGTTCGGACCCGCGTAAGAGTCGGTCGGCGATTTCGCGTGCGCTCGCATCGTACTCGCTCGGCCGGACGCACGTACGAATCGGTCGGGAAAGAGGGCTCCGAATCGGATCCGGTTAAGCCGAATCCGATTCGGTGCCCTATCGGCCGAGATCGGAATCGGCCCCTATGTTTTGACTTTGGTCCTGAAGCGAGTGGTTGAAAAGCCTTTCTCCCCCAGGAACCTGTGTCTGGTGTCCAATAACTGCGAATGAGAAATTGTAATCTTGGAGGCAACAGCACAGGCGTTACATTTGCTTTAAACATCGTCTGTCAAAACATGGAAACTTTCTGCAATAGGGTTAAATTGTGTTTTCAAGACAGTTCCTAAAAACTAAACTGCTTCAAAAACAATTCTAGGGTGCTTTGCTTGGTTTCAGAAAAACATTATATTTTTTGTTCCTCTTAGTGTCCCCTTTTGAAAAGGCCACCGTAGACATAGTTGTATTGAAAGTTAGACATTAGAAGATGCTTTACATGCAAATACATTGTAATTCATTCTGTAGGCTCTCTTCATCACTACATCATATCTCCTTCATTTCTATGCTATTTGGATTAATATTTTAGTTTGTACTCATTTAGTTTCATCTAGTTCATCTAGGCCTTTTATCATGTTTATTTCCTAACTTTAATAGTGTGTTTGTTACAGCATTTTCTACCACCCGGTCATTTTCTCTGTGAGAAGCCTGTCTGTTTGTGCCAAGCTGCAAAGGGGAAGTTTGGGATTCCTCACCGAAACATGCTTTTACATTTTAGCAGCTGCATTTTCTAAGTTTGTGGAAGTTCTGCCATGGCTCACACCATATTTAGAGGCCTCTATCCCCCTAGTTATCAAGATGGTTTCCTACAGCCGACAAGTGAAGAATTATGATTTATTGGTGTATGTTCTCTAACCACTATGATATTTAAGATCCTGCAACTTTCATGTCAAACGTGCACAAATTGAGTATGTATCTCTGAAAAAACATGTCAACATGCCAGTCAATTAATATATTAACAACTTTACAATTGGTAACAGTGGGTATTGCTACCCGCACATCCCATTCAATGCAAAGCAGTAGAGAAAAGGACATAAAGGGCAGAAGTATAGGAACTATGTATGTAAGGGTGCTACGTCAGGCCTCTCTCTTTCTACCTGCAGAGCGCAACCACAGTGCTGTTTAATACTCAATAAAACTACAAAATAGCCTGGAGCATACCAAAAGAAGGGTTAGAGCCCAAAGTAATGGTGTGAGTATATGATCAACAGTACACAAGAGATAAAGTGGGTCAAATCTTCCTTTTATTCAAGTCCTAGAGAAATCGTGTTTTAAATGGGAGTTGTATCCATTCATGAATTTAGAAGCAATCCTGTCCCCTTTTCCCACCCTGACAATTAACAGGCAAGTCATTTGCCTTGTGTACCCTATAAGTGGTCAAGATCCTTTTTATAGATGGAGAGACATTATAGTTTATTAAATCAAACACAAGAGATTTGTTGTACAGCGCACATCCTAAACTCACATGTTTGAATGGTATTTTATATGGGATAATGAAGGAAATGGAGACTCAGTGAAGTAAAATATTTGTGTAGGATCACATAAATTGGTGCAGCAGTTCGCTGGGACTGACACAAGGTTATCGTCTTCCCTTTGTACAATTCTGCCACTAGATGGATATCACTAGCTCCTTTTTTACATCATAGGTTATTGCTTTATGTTTCATTCTTGGTGCATTAGATTGGAGCATGGGGGGCAGGCAGAAGCCACATGAAAGCCTGGCTCATTTTGGACTTGAGGGCTCAAGAGAACCTCGAGCTGAGCCAGGCATTTGGCTTGAGTCTAGCTTGAGCTACCAGTGGCTCGTGTAACTACTGTGGTTCTTTTAACTTTCCAGTCTTTAAACTTTCACATTTTTAGAGTATACTATTTAATGCTATGCATGTTTGGATATAATATATTAACATACACAGTGCTACATTATTGCAGCAAATGTGCAGTAAGCTCACATCTTTCTCTCAGAAGGATTAGATAAATTCATGATCTGTCTTATCATTTCTGGTTCACTCTCTCCATAAAACCAACTGAGACAAATGTAAGATTGAGGTTCCTGGTGATTTATTAGCTCCAAGTTGAAATTGTATTTAAGAGTTTGCTCACTATGGGGTGAAGACACACTACTTTGCTTTATTTGTACCATAGTTTACTCTTAAACTGAGAACTATGTTACATACAATGTACCACTCTACCACATTTTTTTCAAAAAAGAGTGGAAGAATGCTCACCTTCCAAGTTTCCAACTGAGGGTGGTTGGCTCATGTGTTGCTCTCACTCATTTAGCAGTGCAATCATTCATCAAAAACCCGGTCATTCTAGTTAATTATCGCCACTGGCCAGAACAGCATCTGCTGGATATTTCCCAGTTTGGATTCAGGAGTAACCATGGGACTGAGACTGCACTGTTATCTGGGGTCAATAACATCCACTCCATGGTGGATGCTGGACAGGCTGTGGTGCTGATCCTGCTGGATCCATCGGCAGCCTTTGACACCATCTTCAAATAAAACAATAAAGTCCAAAGTTGTAATTTCCTTCTTTCTCTTTTGCACTTTTTTTCTGGTAAGTGGGATGATATTTGGGGCCACTTCCAGAGTGCCGGAGTCTATACGTCAGGCAGTCAGGAAAGGTCTTCCAAACCTTAGGAAAAGGAAGGCGTCCAGGCAAGAAATGGAATAAGGAAGAGTGTTCCATAGCTTGGATGCAGCCACAGCAAAAACTCTCCCTCACCATCTTGCCTTTCGGAACTTAGGAATAACCAGCAAATCTGTCCCCACAGAACGCAGTTGCCTAGATGGTATATATCATTGGAAAAGATTCTTAATTCTATCAGGGCCTGTATTGTGTAGTGCCTTGTGAACAATGCAAAAGATTTTGAAAGTGATTCGTTTATTAACAGAAAGCCAATGGAATTTAAGAGTCGCAGCACAGGCTGAATGAGATTTAGGAAGATCAAGAATGAGTCTTGCCACCACATTCTGGACGAGCTGCAGCTTAGCTATAGCCGTTTTATTGATGCCCAGGTAGAGGGCATTGCAGTGATCCAACCTGGACATAATCAATGCCAAGGCCTCTTGTTTGCCTGCAGGAAAAGAGTGGAAAGTAAACACCTTACTAAGAGTCTTAATCACCAAAAAACAGGATGATACTGTCCTGCTTACCTGGAGATTGAAAGACAGGTTGTTGTCCACCAGAGCTCAACATTTTTTTGCACAGTCAGCAGGGTTGGGAAATTGACCCAGCATTTCCAGCCACCAGGATTGGTTGGATGGATGGTTGGCTACGAAAGATCAAAACCTCAGTTTTATCACCATTGAGTCTGAGGTCGTTTTTACCATCCAGATGGCCACAGCCTGCATGCAGTTCTTAAAGTTAGTGGCAGATGCCTCTATGTCCATGATAGCCACAATTATTTGTGTGTTGTCAGCGTAGGATAAGGCCTGTAACCCCAACCTGGCTCTTTTTCTTGTAATGCCTCCTTTAGGGCTGGGACCATGCAATTCTTCTCGTTTCACAATTTGCTAACCGCATTAGCGCCTTGATGCCTTTGGGCATTTGTTCGCTTTTTATAATTTGCCAAATCAAATCAAATCTCTTGAAACTAGCAGCACGACTGATCAACTGATCCTTTCCACATGATAGCCATAGAAAAAAGTCAGATTGGGACCCTGTCTTCACCAACTGTTCTATAATGTCTTTCCTGACCACCTGGCGTATAGACTTCGGCACTCTGGAAATAGCCCCAAATATCATCCCACTTGCCATACAAAAGTGCAAATGAGAAAGGAGGAACTTACAACGTTGGACTTTATAGTTTTATTTGAGGATAATTGTGTTCTTTTAAATTGGTCTTCTATGTTGAATCTTCTGGCATGGGTAGACCAACTTAAGTTAGTATGGAGTAGTAATCTGGAATTGGTGGAATTATTAGACACACGAGTAGAGAAGAAAAAAAGGGTTACATTTAAGTTGCCAGGTATTGAGAATTTAATCTTGAATAATTATGTCTCAAGGCATTGATATTGTACCCTCCCCTCCTAAAAATAAGTTCTTGCCTGTGGGTGGGAAAAATTATTTGCAAATTTTACATCCCATAGAGGAATGTATTGTTTCACAGGAAGAGATGGCCATTAATGCAAAATTAACAATACTTTCTAGCATGGTATCATACAAGGATTATAAATCTGGCCTGGAGCCAAAAAAATGACGATGTATCTCAATGGGCCTGACTATCAGACCTGTTAAATAGTGGAAAAGTGGCTGCTCCAAATGGGATGAATTGGAATGTTCAGTAGTGCGAACCACTCCATTCAAATTGTGTCATGGAATATAGCTGGCTGTTGGAATAACCTGGGAAAAATCCAGAATCTGAATACATTAAGTCCTGTGGCAATCTGTCTACAAGAAACATGGACACCTACCACTTTTGAGGTTGAAAAATATTATGGGGCATATTTACGTTCCTGGCGCATCCCTGCATATCAGCAGGGATGCGCCAGGAAAATGCGTCACGCAAGTTTACCCTTGCGCCACGTCCGATGCGCCGCATTTACAATGCGGCGCATCGAGGTGCAAGGATAAGCAGATGCGTGACGCATCTGCCGGCGGAAGGTTGGTGCAGTGCTGAAGTTGTGTCGCAAGCGCGACGGAACTCCAGCACTGTTCCAACCTTCCCTATCCCTAACATGGTGCGTCAATCCTTACGCCTGCTTGAAGCAGGCGTAAGGATTCGACGCACCAGCGCTCGGAAAAGTGACTGCGTGAAATCTTGTAGATTTCACTACGTCACTTTTCCGAGGCGTACCTGCGCCGGAACGCCCCCTGCGCCGGTACGCCCACATGAAACCTGACGCAGGTTTCATGTGGTGCAGGGGTTTACTACGTGACGCATCTCCCTAGATGCGTCACGTTGTAAATATAGCGCAACGCGGCGCATGGTTTCCGTCGCCGCTGCGTCACATGCGTGACGCAACGGCGGCGCAAAAGTGGCGCAAGGGGCTTGTAAATATGCCCCTATGTGATTAGCTGTTGTGCTACTAAGTCAAAAAGAGGCCATTCTAGTAGTGGGTTAGGGGAATGTATGATGGTATTCAGCATGCATTCAGGACGCATGCGTTCAGAACACCGTCTTTAGTACAAGCACATCTTTAGGACGCATTTGTTCAGCATGCAAGTCCTTTTAACGACTTGCCTTAGGGGTGTGCTGGATGTTGCAATAGTTTAATTTACTATTCTAACTCCAGTCTGTGCATCAGTAGGGAAGGTGTTGGACTTTAAATCTAACACCATTCCACCAATGCGCCCCCCTAAAAGCAAGTCGTTGTTACATCTTTCATGCTGAACAAATGCGTGATAATGTTGCATTCTTTCTATTGCCGGCGCTGTGTTGGCACAGCATGATTCCGGCTTCGTCCGAAAGGACGTTTCCCGGTTTAGCCACAGTATTGTCAGCAACTTTTACTTGGATATATCAGAGCATTGTTACCAACCAAATTTAATGCATTGTATTGTATTCCTAGAGCAGAACTCGGGTCACTGCTCTGTTTTTCCTTTTATTTTGGTTAATCTTTATATTTGACCTGGTCAAGAAAACAAGCAATTGTTAACCCCTTCGCTGCAAGACCTTTCCCCCATGCTACGCCTTTTTGGGCTATTTGAGGTAGTTTGCGCTTAGGCCCCCCTGAACTTTTTGTTCACATAAGGTATCCACACCAAATTTCAGTCCTTTTTTTCCAACATACTGAGGATTCTTATGTTATCCAGGGTTTGTGGATTTCCCTGGAGAGAACCAAGAAATTAGCCAAAATACAGCTATATTTGTTTTTTGGGGGGGGAAATGGGAATAAAGTGTTGCAAGAGAAAGCATCTGTTTTTTTACCTGCAAATGGTAACAATGAAGGGTTTGTAGTGCTTAAATCACCGTCTTCCCAGCTTTCAGAAACAGGCAGATTGTTGTCAGAAAACCATATTTGGCATTTTACTGGGAAGTAGCATATTTTTATCTATGGTTTGTGCTTTCACCCCACTTCCAGTTAGTGGGAGAAATGGGTGTGAGAACAATAATGGATCCCAAAAAGCGATACATTTCTGAAAAAGTAGACAGGATTCTGATTTCAGCAAAGGGTCATTTGTGTAGATCCTTCAAGGTTTTCCTACAGAAAGTAACAGTTGAAACAAAACAATATTGAAATAGAGTTGGAAAAAAAGAGCCATGTGCGCATACGTTTTCACCTGTAACTTCTTCTAACTATGACAGATTTTTAAAAGCAATATGCCGTTACAGCCACTGGACCCTTTTGGTTGTGGGGATATATAGGGCTTGTACCGAGAGCCAATAACTTTGCACCTTGCAACGGTTTTTCATTGTGTACCGGGTATACAGCAATTCATTTGGTAAAATATAAAGAGTGAAAAATAGGTACTAAGGAAACCTATGTATTTCCAAACTGGGAACAAGATATGGAGGGGCATATTTATAAAAATGTCGGAGTGTGGAGCTGCGCCAAATTTAGCAGCGCTGCGCTCCGACATTTTTAAAACACAGGGACGCGCCTTATTCCCCTAGCGCAGGCACAAAACAAGCTGGCTAGCGCCAGCGCAGGCACCCTGCCGCCATGTTGCAAGGGTGCCTACACTGCAGGGATGACTGGTTATGTGCAGGAAAGGACACCTTCCTGCACATAAACAATCAATAATGGTGATTTTCTCTTTCTATGTATGCTGCAGAATGCAGCACACATGGAAAGAGCAAGAAACTAGGAGAAATTAATATTTCCCCTCGTATTGCCATTCTAACACATGGTATTCCATGGCATTCGTTTTTGGTGCTGCCCTAGCCTTGTAAATCTGGGTAGCGTCAAAAAGCAATGGGTGTAGTGGTGGACACCCACAGCAACCCACATTGCACGCCCCTTTGCCGCAGAGGACTGCGGCGGCAAGGGGCATATTTACAAGGTGGCGTTAGGCCAGGCTAAGTGGCTTAGCACCACCTTGCAAATATGGAAAATGGTGCTACGCCACCAGAGCATCAAAAAAAGTGACACTCCGGTGGCGATTGGGGCATGTAAATATGCCCCGGAGTTTAGAAGCAGTGGCTATTTGCACATCTCTGAATTTGTGGTTATCCATACTAGCATATGAATTAGAGGCCATTTTTCAAAATGACTTATTTTTTTACTCAATTTGGGAGGCAGAAATCCATAGAAAGACAATTGGTAATAACACATGTTCTACCATCCTGTGTTTTCCTTAGTCAACCGATAAAAATGGTAGCTCACTTGTGTTGGTATGCCTAGCTGTAGATTTTGGACCCTAGCTCACCTGACACCTAGGGAAACCTAGAAAAACCTGTAAATTAAAAAAAATTAGACAAGGAGGCTAATCCAGGATGGGGTGATTTGTGAGGCTCCCACCAATGTCTGTTACCCAAAATCCCTTGCAAACCTCAACATTTGTCTAAAAAAACACATTTTCCTCACATTTTTGTGAAGGAAAGCTCCGGAATCTGAGATGAGCTGCAAACTTCCTTCCACCCAGCATTTCTCCAAGTCTCCTGATAAAAATGGTACCTCACTTTTGTGGGTAGGCCTAGTGTCCATGACAGGAAACGGTCCAAACGCAACATGGACACATCACATTTGTACACTGAAAACTGACCATCTTTTTGCAATGTGCCTAGCTGTGGATTTTGGGCCCTTGCTCAGTCGGCACCTAGGGAAACCTAGCAAACCTGTACATTTGTGACAACTAGGCAAGCAGGGTAATCCAGGAATGGGTGACTTGTGTGGCTCTCACTAGTTTATGTTACCCAGAATCCCTTGCAAACCTCAAAATGTATCTCAAAAACAAATTTTCCTCAAGTTTCTGTGATGGAAAGCTCTGGAATCTGAGGGGAGCCACAAACTTCCACCCACCCAGCATTTCCCTAAGTCTCCTGATAAAAATGGTACCTCATTTGCATGGGTAGGCCTAGTGCCCCCGACAGGAAGTTGCCCAAAACGCAACATAGGCATATCATATTTTTCCTCCGAAAACTGACCCTTTTTTAGCAATGTGCCTATCTGTGGTTTTTGGGCCCTTGCTCAATGGGCACCTAGAGAAACCTAGCAAACTGGTAAATTTTTTAAAACTAGACACCCAGGGAAATCCAGGATTGGGTCACTTGTGTGGCTCTCACCAGGTTCTGTTACCCAGAATCCTTTGCAAACCTCAAAATTTGTCTATAAAACACATATTTTCTGTGCTGGAATGTTTTGGAATCTGTGGGGAGCCATAAACTTCCACCCACAGAGCATTCCCCCTAGTCTCCCATTAAAAATGGTACCTCACTTGTGTGGGTAGGCCTAGTGTCCACGACTGTCTCAGTTTGGGTTGTTTCCCTAGGTGGCAGCGGAACCGGGACCAAAAATGCAGGTGACCCCCTTGCAAAACCAGGTTGTTTTGTGATCGATAATTTTGATGTCACCACAATACATTTTGGGCTCTTCCCTGTCACGAGCATTTGTCCCACCCACACAAGTGAGGTAGCATTTTTATTGGGAGACGTGGGGGAATGCTGTGTGGTAGGAAAAGTTGTGCCGGCCCAGTGATCCCACAGGTTTCCCACGCAGAAATGTGAGGAAAATGTGATTTATTTGAGCTAAATTTGAGGTTTGCAGTGGATTCTGGGTGGGAAAAGTTCGGGGATCAATGCAAGCCACCCCTCCATGGACTGCCCCGGGTGTCCAGTTTTCATAACTGTCTGGGTTTGGTAGAAATCCAAGTTGGCTGCTGAGCCCGGGACCAAACACGAAGGTGACCCACTTACAAAACCAGGTTGTTTTGTGATAGATAATTTTGACAATACGTTTTGGGCCCTTTCCTGTCGCGGGCACTTGACCCACCCACACAATGAGGTAGCATTTTTATTTGGAGACCTGGGGGAACACTAGGTAGTAGGAAATGTGTGGTTTCTTTCTGGTTCTGGAAGAATGTGGCACAGTAATGCAGGGAATATGTGTTGCTTTAGTCACATTTTGATGTTTGCACGGCATTGTGGGTAAGAAAACCTGTTGGGATCCATGAGAGGCACAGCACCCTGTACTCCCCTGTGTTTTTAGTTTACAAAAATATTTAGAGTTGGTAGATTTTTCCAAGAGACAATGTACACCATGGCAGGGAAAGACAGAATAGACAAATATTGCAGCACAACCATCTATTCTCAAGTATACCATATACTGGTTAGATTTGGCACAAGGGTGAGTGAAAGGTTCAAAACATATATTTCACTAACAAGAGATTGCACAAAATGAAATTAACTGTTAATAACTGAACCGTCAAAACAATGAACCAATGACTCACAGCTCGTGAGCCGTAAAGCCACGATAAGGCACCAACCGCTTTCCAGGCCATTCACACATCTTTCATATGTGAAACAAACAAGACCATTCACACTGCCAGCCAGGCGCCCAGTACATTACACCACTCACATCAACAGACAGTGCCATTCAAGGGCCCATCACTTTCATACGCCCAAATGCCTGCCACAGCAACCACAGCGGCTGATGGTGTGTGCAGATTGGCGTTTGACTAGCATTGTGTGTAGTGACCAGCAGCAAGTCACTACTCTCACACTGCCAGCCAAGCACCAGCTCACACACACTGCCAGCCAAGTGCCAGTCCACACACACTGCCAGCCAAGTGCCAGTCCACGCATACTGTCAGCCAAGCTCCAGTCCACACATACCACCAGCCAAGTGCTACTCCACGAACACTGTCAGCCAAGTGTCAGTCCACACACACCACCAGCCAAGCACCAGTCCAGACACACCACCATCAAATTTTTTTCACAAAAAATAAAACGCAAACCAATTGTAAGTAAATACAAAACTATAAACACAAAAACTTTAACTAAAGACATCACACTAATTCCAATTATGAAAATGAATAAAAAATATATAACAATACAGATCAGGCAGTTTACTTTTACGCTCACAGTTGCACCCAAAAACTCTTTTGCGTGTGGTACATTCTAAAACAGGCAAGCACACACAGCACAGATTTAGAAGGACAGTCAGGGCAGTACATATGGCTCTCCTTCTGTGCACCTCTTTGCATACAGATTCTACATTTCCTACTGGGAAAGTCTTTTTTGGGTGTGGGAGGAATGTGATCAGCAACGTGGCGATCTTTCAATCTAGCCACATCCTCCACTACTCAAACTCTAGGAACACTTGCCTGTTCCAGTACAACAAGGCTGCCTATCACAGACTCCTGAAACTTAACAAATGTCATCTTTGACTCTGGAGAACAATCCTTAAATACAACAAAAGCATTAAAGGTTGCTAAGTGTAAAAGATGGATAGCCAACTTGTTATACCAAAAGTAAGCCTTGCGAAGAGCAGTGTAAGGTTCCAACCTCTGATCTACTCTGTCAGCACCATCCATGTGCCTATTATAGTCTAAAATGCTCAGATGTTTGCTCACTTCAGCAACCTGACACCAAACAGTCACAGGTGAAGTACTTTCATCATGGATGGTAGTCAGCATGTAGACATCTCTCCTGTCTGCAAATTTCACAGCTAGACGTTCATCACTACGCAAAGCACTGCACTGTCCTATCAACCGAAATCATGCAATAGCAGTGTGGGCCATCAGCTGTCACATTTGTGTATTATTGAATTATTCTATGTTTTGTCTATGCTCAACTTTCTGTGACCCTACTGCTTAGAAGTCACAAACAGTCCAAAACCAACAATAACAAATGAAAAGGAGCATATAATTATACAATCAATATAGGGGAATCAACAGCATTAGGACACGTTCCATGCACTGCTATATCCACAATTCATGTCCAATTGAATTCCTCAGGAGTCTTGTATGTGAGTTCAAATCCACGTTATTTAAATTTTTTTACAGTTGTACATCAGCCCAGCCAACGCATTTCATCCAAAAGGACATCATCAGGGCTGTGAAATTAAAACATACTTCAGCCTATAAACCACATATATACATGCAAAATAGGTATTTACAATCAACAAAATACACAATACTTTTAACATTCAAAAACAGACTACACATGACTCCCTACCTATATACTTATATAAAAAACTGTTTCTGTACATATTCAGACCGTGTCCATATATTTACAACAATGTCATAGTTATCAAGACAGGTTTCTTGTTATTAACCGAGTCTCCCAATTGCTCAATGTTATAACAGACAAATTAGCTCAATATAAGAATAAAAAAGATTGGGGCACTCACTTGGATTATTCTTCAATTTCTAATGTTTCGTAGTATGAGGGCATGTCAAAAAGCAGATGTCCGGAAAAAGTTCAAGGTAATATGTCGGGTGGTATAGTACCCCCTATTCACTCTACAATTTTTTTTATATTTGAATAATTACGACTAATGATGTGGAATAAAATGTACTCTATATATGCAATGCTGTATCTCACAAAAACTTTATTAACATAGCATACTTCCAGCATCACTAAATGTCACACATCTCTCCAATAAATTACCAATGCACTATCAAGTCTAAAAGGTTTCGATGTAAATATAATTCATCCCACATTCTCGTTTTTACTAATGATATCCAAATAGTTCATTGAAACTATACATATGCCCTATAGCGCCCAATATGAATGATTAATATTCTGTTAAAATGCTTTAGTTCAAATATGACCCACCAGCTCACCACTTAAATAAAGCCACAACAATTCTATATTATTCAACCGATAACAGAGGGTCTGCTAGGTACTAACCTCTCTCGTCAGAGTCGATAATTCGTATCACAAGCAAACGGCCTGCAACTCATGCCCTCTACGGTTTGTGAAATTTGTACAATTGATTAACCAATTTTACTCAGTTTAACAAACAAATGTTTAATGTCCCCTTCCAGCTAGTAAAATCCACCAATGTTAGTGTTCGTACTGAAAATGTGGTAGTCAGGCCCCCTTTTCTCAGGTAAACTCTGACGGCGGCTTCCTCTTCGGCCAGTTTCACAATCCAGCCAATCAGAGGCTTGAAGAACAATGTGTGAACCCATGGTTCATTCCGACAATATATTTCTAAGGCGAGTTCCCTCTCTGGTCCATTCCATCTATCCATCAATCAGAAGGCCACAATTTAAAAGGGCTGTTCGGGTTTGGACAAACAAAATCTAATAGCGAGGGACAGTTCAAAATAGCAATGGGATGCGATATTAATCATGCTGATGTCGGAAAGTGTTAGCCATGCCCTGCTTTTAAAAATGTCAAATACAAAATCCAATTATGTCTAACAAGTGTGCACAAGCTGAAATGGTGAGTATACGCTGTGACTCATTCTCGATACCCTAACCACATATATTCCGTTGGTGGCATTTCCGGTTCCTCGGTTGTAAACAAAACGGCAACAAAGCAAAATAATGGCAAAATATCTCTTATAAAAACAAGTATATCAAAAGTCCACGACATGACTTGGTTTTAATTCTTGGGAATACGAATATAGAAAGCGCAATTGAGGCTACTGTTGAAATGAAGAGGGTTGTGGTGAGAACCCCTAACGCAAGGAGTAGTGGGAATAGAGCATTTTCTAAACCTCTCCGAATCATCAAAATCCATGCCAATGTGGTGACACTCGAGGATGGTAGTGTGTGGAGCATGGATAGCATCTCTAAATGTCAGAACTCCAATGTTGGGAGCTGCAGCCACTTGACCAATAGCCCGTATTGTCCTGCCAAATCTATTGTGTGTAGGAAATGTAAAAAGGGAAGGCACTATGCACGTGCGTGCAGGTTGGGAGAATTGGATCAGAAACCTATACATGTAGTTGAAGACATAGAATCAAGATCAAACCAAGTTATGCCCCAGGGTGTGGAGAAAAGTAGTGATGATCCCACCTGCAAAATTCTTTAGGATGGGATAGGGGTGATGATGTACGCTGACTCATGTTCTCCTTTTACCATTATCAATTATGACACTTTTAAAGATAAAATTGATGACAGTGGACGTTCACTTATAGATGCAGATGTCAATCCTGGTGGGTACAGCAAGGATTCCATTCCCTTGTGAGGTATTCTTGACATACGCATTGATTTTAAAGACAGAACTACTCGAGGGGTGGTGTATGTAGCAGAGAAGGGTTCCAACCTACTGGGTGGAAACACCAAAGGGACTTAGGCATCAGACTAGATCCCAACTGCAGCGAGCCTGTACTGGCTGTTGAACAGATGGGTCAGTGCAGAATAGCTGAGGAGTTTTCAGAGGTTTTTTCTGAAAGACTGGGCTTAATGAGGAATTTTCAACACAAAATAAAGCTTAAAGAGAATATTGTTCCTGTTGTGCACAAAGCTCATTCTATCCCCAACTTAATGAGAGAGCCATTGAAGAAGGATTTGGATTCGCTCATGAGTCAGGGCATCATTGAACCCATTGAGAGCTAGCTATGGTTGGCTCTCATTGTTGTTGCTAAAAAAGCTGGGGAAGAGGCATATGTCTTTGTGTGGACCTTAGAGACCTTAACCACAATATTTGGGTTGATAGGTTTCCCCTGCCTAAAATCAGCTATATGATCAGCATGATTGGGGATGCTAGATGGTTCAGCGTGATTGACCTCTCATCGGCTTACCACCAAATTGAACTTTATCCTGACTCGAGATCCCTGACTTCATTCATTACTCCCTTTGGTGCCTTCTGATTCTGTAGAATGCCCTTTGGGTTGGCTTCTGCAGCAGCTGTGTTTCGGAGGGTGATGCATCAGTTACTTAAGGATACAGCTAATGTCATGTATTATCAGGATGATGTATTAATTTATGGTACTTCTGTTTGTAACGACGATGATACACTGAGGGAAGTATTACATATTCTAAAGGATGTGGATCAGACCATCAAGTCAGATAAATGTGAATTTTGTGTGGAGTCTGTGAATTATTTGGGTCACCATATTTCTAAGGAGGGAATCAAGCCTAAGTGTGACCTAGTGGTGGCAGTTAAGAATGCACGTCCTCCCTCAAATAAAGATGAGTTGAAATCATTCATGGGTTTAGTTGAGTACATGTCTAAATTTGTGAAGAATTTTACTAGCTACACTGAACCATTGAGACACCTTTTAATAAAAGGGACCCCGTTTGAATGGGATGTGGCATGTGGGGAGGCTTTTGAGAACACCAAAAGAGCCATTGTGGAGGCGCCCACGATTGGGAATTTTGATACATCTCGCAAAACCCTGTTGTATACAGATGCAAATACTAAAGGTCTGGGGGCAGCTCTTGTTCAAGTGGTGGAGGGTCAAGAGAAAATTGTAGCCTTCGCTTCTAGGCCTCTGAAAGGTGCTGAGGCCAATTACTCTACTGTTGAGAGGGAGGCCTTGGCGTGTTACTGGGCCATCACTCATTTCAGATATTTTTTATGGGGTCTTCCTTTTACTTTGAGGACAGATCACAAACCTCTTACATATATATTTTCATCCAAGGGAAGAGAACATTTCACTACCCGGGTTTCTAAGTGGCTCCTGGGTCTAGAGGGATACAACTTTAGAATTGACTTCATTCATGGTAATACAGATTTGATTGCTGACTGTCTGTCACGGTTACCGTTGTGTTTTAATGGAGTGAAGGAGGTGGTTGGCGTGGATATTCCTGTGTGTTTGATTACACGTCCAGGGAATTCAAAGGATGAGTGGCATGAGTGTACAAGCAAAGATGTCATTCTCCTGATTTTGCGAGACAAAATTACTCATGGTTGGTCTCCTAAGTCTAGTGGGGTACAGGAAGAGATTTGCGGATTCTGGGAGGTACGGCACGAACTGCACATTTATGAAGCGATGGTTATGAGAGGTGAGAAAATTGTTCCGCCAATGGAGTTGTGGGAGAGGATAGTAGACTTGGCTCATGAAGGGCATTTGGGGCATAGTATCACTAAAGCCAAGGTTGGTGCTACCTACTGGTTCCCTGGTATGGAAAGCTTAGTTGAAGGGAGAGTAAATGAGTGTATCACTTGCTCTCTAAGTGACAAAAGCAAACACCTCAGGAAAGTGCCCCTATCTCCTGTGGAAGTTCTGACGAAACCATGGGACAAGCTGGGTTCAGACATCATGGGACCTATCAGTGGTACCGGGTGGTCAGGTACATATCTTATAGTTCTCGTTGAGTACTTTTCTCATTGGATTGTTGTCAAGCCTGTTAAGTACATCACAACCAATGTCATGATTACATTTTTGTCTGATGCTTTCATGAGTGTAGGAATTCCTGGGTCTATTGTGACCGACAGTGGGGTTCAGTTTACCTCTGATAAGATGAAGGAATTCCTGAGTGATTTATCCATTGTTCATTTTAGAACTGCACTGTATTGTCCTAAAGCCAACGGAATGGTAGAAAGGGTGAATCGCATGTTGAAGAAGTACATACAAGCAGCTCAAGTTACTGGGGCTCCTGTTGATGCTGCTGTCAAGAAGTTATTGTGGTCATATCACACTGGTCCCAATTCTGTCACTGGTGTTTCCCCTTTCCAAATGTTAAGAGGCAGACTACCTGGAACTAAAATCTTTCCTAGTTGGATGGGGGTGGTGAACCTCGTAAGGTAGATTGTGGCAAGGTGAGTTAATGCATTCACAGACACCAATCTGATTATAAAAACTGGTATGATAACAAACATGGAGTTAAGGATGACAATTTCAGGGTGGGTGAATGGGTTGTGGTGAGAACCCCTAACACAAGGAGTAGTGGGAATAGTGATTTTCAAAACCTATCCGAATCATCAAAATCCGTGCCAATGTGGTGACACTCGAGGATGGTAGAGTGTGGAGCATGGATACAATCTCTAAATGTCAGAACTCCAATGTTGGGGGGGCATCACGTGTGATTCTCAAAGCATACCTATCTGTAGGCCGCACAGGTGTTCAGTTCCTGTGTGGAACAAAGATTATGTTTTCAAGTAAATTTCTCATATGAAGAAGACATGTTGTGATTTATCCATACATACGCAGACAATGTTTGTTATTAAGGAATTGTTATTCTATACTCATGTTCGGACTCCTCATGTTATTTAGAAATGTATGGTAACTGCATCTGTGTTCTTCCTCTGTCCCCTTCCTTTGGTTACTTCCCCTCTTCCTCATGTTTGCTATTGGAATGCTCAGGGTATTGTCCTGGCTGGAGCTGTTAATGACAGTTGGGGAATGCGCCGGTTGGAGGTTGTGCAGAGTGGTGAATAAAGTCTTCTTGGAATAACAACAGTTTGTCTTTATTTCAACAGCTACCTCCACGGTATGCTTCTTTTTAATACGTAATCCGCATCGTAATCCAGCCAATCAGAGGCTTCAAGAACAACGTGTTCATTTCAGTAATATATTTCTATGGCAAGTTCCCTCTCTGGTCTGTTCCATGTATCAACCAATCAGAAGACCACAATTAAAAGGGCTGTTTGGTCTTTGTCGAACGTGATCTAATAGTGACAGATAATTTAAAATATTAACGGTATATGATATTAATCCTGCTGATGTGGCCGTGAGGTTTTAGTCATGCACCGCTATTAAAATACAAAATCAAAACATGCCTAGCAAGTGTGCGCCAAATGGTTGTATGTCGGAACAACGAGTTCCTCTACCCCGCATACCTAAACAACGCGGTCTGTATTACGACCGTGTCTTAACCACGAATTGCTTTACCATGCATGCCTTTACCACACATTTTCATGCTAAAGGCATGCATGGTAAAGGGGTATGTGTAGCTAAGGCTACCACCCTCCTCCCCCTCCTTCTGAGCCCTAAATACATCCCCACCCTCCCCTAATTCCTAAAAATTACCCCTATCTCCCTCCCTGAGCCCTAAAAACAACCCCTTTAAAAATACCCTGAACCATCCCTGAAAATTTACACAAACCCCCTTCCACCCCTAAAAAAATACCCCGAACCCCCTTACCCCCTAAAAACTACCCCAACTCCCCACCCCTGAAAACTACCCTGAACCTCCCCCACGCCTGAAAACTACCCTGAACCCCCGCCCCTAAAAACAACCCCAAACCCCCTCCACCTCTAAAAACTACCCCAATCCCCCCACCCCCTAAAAACTACCCTGAAACCCCCACCCCTGAAAAATACCCCAAAACCCCACCTCCCTAAATACCACCCCAAACCCCCACCCCTAAAAACTACCACAAACCCCCTCCACCCCTAAAAACTACCCTGATCCCCCACACCCTAAAAACTACCCAGAACCCACCCACCCCTGAACACTACCCCAAAACCCCACCTCCCCTAAAAACTACCCCGAACCCCCCACTCCTAAAAACTACCCCGAACCCCCCTCCACCCCTAAAAACTACCCCAAACCCCCGACCCCTGAAAATAACCCCGAAACCCCACTTACCTGTCTGTGTCCTCTTTCCGACGCTCCTCTCTCCCCCCCATCCCGAACGCTAGAGCGACTTTGCCTTAACCACGCACATGCGTGGTTAAGGCAAAGTCGTTGTTCGGGCAAGCGTGGTTACGCTTGCGGGCTTCTGGAACTCATGGCTCTGGCCTCGTTGTTCCGGATGTTTCCTGCACCAAACTGACACGGTCAGTATAAGCCGTAACTCATTTTCAATACCCTACCCATATGTAATCCGTTGGTGGCATTACCGGTTCCTCCTTTGTTAACCAAACGGCAACAAAGAAAAAAGATATCAAAATATCTCTTAAAAAAGGAGAAAAGTATGTCATAAGTACACAACATAACATGGTTTTAAGTCATAGGAGTGCAAATATAGACAGCGCAATCGATCCTACCTCACTGGTATGCTTATTTTAGTACATGATCTGTTAAAGCTATCTCTACTCATCGATGCCATTGTGACCAAAGTGAAAACACAAAAAATGTGTAAGCCCATGGTTCATTGCGGCAATATATTGGTATGGAGAATTGCCTCCCAGGTCCTTTAAGTCTATCCACCAACCAGAAGACCATATTCTAAAGAGGCTGTCTGATTTAGTTCGAAAGAGATTCAGATTAAGAAACGAAAGTCAAAAATAACAAGTAAATGCACTATTTGTGTCATAGAAGGCCAAATTGATCATTTCTTCAAGGTAAGCTTTTTAGAATATGTGTCCTATTAAAGCTATTGCTATTAATTGAGGCCAATGTGGAAATCATTATGTAAGTTTTGTATTCTCCTCCTCCATTTCCACTCGTGATCTAAGGCAAGGTGGAGATGTAAATGATGGCCATACAATACTACTCATGTATTGAAGACCTGAGGGTATTGATTATCCCATGCACAAAGTAGATAGGTCGAATGAAGATCAAATTTATCACCCAGAGCGTGAAAAACTCGGGTGAACCCCTAGTGGGCTACCCTTAAAAGCACCTGTTGGCTTACAATGTCAGAAAATATATAAGTGGATGAAATTGTTCGCAATCATCTACAGCGATATATTGGTCATAATAAGTAGTGACCATGGGGAAGTTATATATGGATTACACCGGGCAATTAAAAAAGGGCACCCAACCAGAAACCTGCCATTCCATGGGATGTGTCTAAACAACAAGTTGAGATTCATAAAGATAACAATCATTTCAATCTCCATCTCTCAAGCATTGTCATAGGATGCACAACAAGTATTGTTTACATGTAATAATATCAATTAACATGATCGCATAAACAATATTAGCTTGATATTTTCCTTTGGCTATGTTAGATCTCAAGCATTATAATCACCGTAATATCCATCAAGTTTAGATTTGTCTCAAACTTATAGGAAATAATGTAACTCCCAGTTGAGACCCATCTGTACAGTCCTTAATCTACCAATGCACTTAGCTTCTTCCTGCCTCAATTTTAGTTCCATGTCTCCCCCTTCGGGTCTTTCTCTATCCTTTGAATTCCATGAAACTTAAAATCCAGGTTGTTAGGGTGATGGGTATTAACATGCTGTGCTATTGAGGACCTCTCATCCCTATTACAATTGATGAATTGGTTTATGTTGTATTTTTTCTGTGTGTTATATTTGAATTCTTTAAGTTTATTCTATCCGTGGCTGCATATAACTCACGAACCACATGTGAAAAAACCTTTTGGCTGTTGGGGCAGCCAATTGGAGCCTGTATCTATACTTCTCTTGGCTCTAAATAATTTTTCATTATTTTATTCCTGATGGTTGGGCCTTTCCTGTATGTTACCAAAGGTCTATCCATAATCACATTACTTAGGCCTGGTACACCCTTCAACAAATCCCAGTATCTACATAAGATTTTATATATTTGATTATGAACTTGAATGTAAGTAGAAATAAAGGCCAATCTATCTTTTGATTTCTCTCTAGACTTTTGCACTAGAGTATATGTTCTCTTAATGTTCTTAATTCTTGTTTCTGCCTTTTCTAAGACTTGTTCTGGGTGAGAATGATCATGGAGTCTGTTTTTGAGGTCATTCAAGCATTCAGCAAAGTACTCCTCATTGCTGCAGTTTCTCCTGATGCTGATCATTTCCCCGTACGGAATACCAGTGATGACTGAAGCAGGATGTGCACTTTCTGCCCTGAGTGTATTATTGGTGGCGGTTTCTTTACAAAACAGTTTGCTGTGTATCCTATTCTCAGAGACCTATAGCTGCACAGCTAAAAAATCGATCCTGTTACTATCATGACACATGGTGAAATTGACATTGAAGCTATTGTCGTTCAGATAATTAACATACTCATTTAGACTCTCACTGGTACCTTTCCAGATAATCAAAATGTTGTCTATAAAATGACTGTATAAACCAAAGAGAGAGCGAGGAAATTGCAGGGAACGTCCCTATCCCCAGTTCAGGTATAATCAAAACCAATGTGGACGAACCCACCGAGAGAAAAGTTATCACGACTCACTGTTGTGATAAACAGTGCCAAAGAACCATTAGGTTTTCTTAAAAGACCCCTCACACACCAGCCTGGTTGGTGTCATGCTTCATCATTGGGGTCCCAACCGGGTGGCCGAGTGCCCCCCGGTTGTGCTACAACGCCTGATTACAGCGGAGCTGGTGTGATGTACTTATGTGAAGTGATGTGGTGCAAATTAAAAATATCTCTGGGGGTCCTTGCCAAATGTGTTTATTAGTGGCGGCCCAGGATATAGTTAAAATCAAAGAGCGCAACTAATAAAGTGATTTACTCTTAGTTGTCAGAAAGTAGGTCTACATGTTTCAGCCCAAGGAAAAAGATGGATGGACTTTCGTCAGGACCAGGTGAAAAGTGCGTGAGTGGCAAAAATCGTGCCACATGAAAAGTGAATATCCAACACACGCGCTAAGGTGTGTTGTAGTGCTTGGTGGTGTCGGTATACTTACGGACCCACTTTTAAAACACTAAATTGAGGTGTAAGACAGAGATTCAGGGCCCAGGAGGGGTTCCATCTGTAGTCACACTTTCGTCAAGACGGAAAACCCGCTGCGACCTAATTCGGTCTCCCGTTGTCCTGGCTGCTAGAAGGTTAAGAAAACCTAATGGTTCTTTGGCACTGTTTATCACAACAGTGAGTCGTGATAACTTTTCTCTCAGTGGGTTCGTCCACATTGGTTTTGTTTGTCTATAAAATGACCCCAGAATATTATGTTATCCATCCATCTGCCTGCCATGGTGGACCAGGCATGCTCCCTCTCAAACCACCCCATGAAGAGGTTGGCGTATGAGGGAGCAAACCATGGGCGTACCTTGAATCTGGTGAAACCATTCCCCATCAAACAGGAAAAAGTTATTCTTAAGTAACATATAGCTCATTTCCAGGAACATTTTTGAATGTTCCATGAGACTCGAATTACTATTGAATAAAAAGTGTCTCAATGCTTTTTGGCACAATTCATTTCCAATGCAAGTGTATAGCCATACTACATCCAGAGTTGCAAACCTCAGAGTTGAATCCCAAACTACATCTTGCAATTTATTAAGAAAATCCATTGTGTCACGGATGTATGAAGGTAAATTGACAACCAGAGGTTTAAGGAAGGAGTCAACGTATTCCGAGAGATGCTCAGCTAAACTGCCTATACTGGAGATAATTGGCCTGCCTGGAGGATGTTGTTTGGACTTATGTATTTTAGGTAGGATGTTTAAGAAAGGGAACCTTGGATTTTTAACATAGAGATATCTTCCAGGAGCCCTATCTCTTTCCATGAAAATAATCTATCTGTGATGAATCTGTTGGCTTCCATCGTGAGGTTGGTTGACAGTTTTTTATTGGCATCACTCAACTGTCTCCTTATTTCATTATTATGATCCTCTCTCCGCATGATCACAATATTTCCCCCTTATCAGCCTCTCTTATTACGATGGAATTATCTGTGCCTAGATCCGTTAACGTAAGTTTTTCAACTGTAGTCAGATTGGCCTGTTTCTTAAAACGTGTATCTTTTTTGGGCTTATTATCCTCCAGCTTGTATATTTCTTCCATAGTTTTTTTTAAACAAAGAGGTCAATTGCTGAGAATTGATTGCCCTGCGGTTTAGACAGTAAAGATAAACAACTCCTACAGTTATTGTACATCTGAACATCAAGGATAGCAGGTAGATCATCAATGTTAGCCACTGCTTCATCAGAAAGTGATAACAACATATGTACATCATGAACATCAGAGATTGTCAATTCAGATATTTTTATTTGTCTATGTTCTAATACAACATGTTTATCATTCATGGCTAAGAAACTGGAAATGGCCCATAATGCAACTTGGACATATCATATTTTTCCACCGGAAACTGATCCTTTTTTAGCAATGTGCCTATCTGTGGATTTTGGGCTCTTGCTCAGCTGGCACCTAGAGAAACCTAGCAAACCTGTACATTTTTTAAAACTAGACACCCAGTAAAATCCAGGATGGAGTGACTTGTGTGTCTAACCAGGTTCTGTTACCCAGAATCCTTTGCAAACATCAAAATGTGTCTAATAAAACACATTTTCCTTACATTTCTGTGATGGATAGTTATGGAATCTACAGGGAGCCACAAACTTACACTTACCCAGCATTTCCCCAAGTCTCCCGATAAAAATCGTACCTCGCTTGTATGGGTAGGCCTAGTGACTGCAACAGCAAATGTCCCAAAACGTAACGTGGACATATCACATTTTTCCACTGAAAGCTGGCCTTTTTTTTTGCAAAGTGTCTAGCAGTGGATTTTGGGCCGTAGTTCAGCCGGAACCTAGGGAAACCTACCAAGCCACTACATTTTTTAGAACTAGACACCCAGGGAAAACCATGATGGGGTGACTTGTGTGGCTCTCACCAGGTTCTGTCACCCAGAATCCCTTGCAAACCTCAAAATTTGTCAAAGGAAACACATTTTCCTTACATTTCTATGATGGAAAGTTTTGGAATCTGTGGGGAGCCATAAACTTCCATCCAGCCAGCATTCCCCGTAGTCTCCCATTAAAAATGGTACCTTCGTTTTTTGGGTAGGTCTAGTGTCCGCGACTGTCTGGATTTGGTAGGTTTCCCTAGATGGCCACCGAGCCGGGACCAAAAACGCAGGTGACCCACTTGCAAAACCAGGTTGCTTTGTGATCGATAATTTTGATGTCACTGCAATACGTTTTGGGCCCATCCCTGTCGCAAGCATTTGGCCCACCCACACAAGTGAGGTAGTATTTTTATCGGGAGACCTGGGGGAACACTGAGTGGTAGGAAATTCGTGCTTGCCCAGTGATCCCACAGCTTTCCCACACAGAAATGTGATTTTTTTAAGCTAAATTTGAGGTTTGCAGGGGATTCTGGGTGAGAAAACATTGATGGATCCATGCAAGTCATACCTCCCTGAACTCCCCCGGGTGTCTAGTTTTCATAACTGTCTGGGTTTGGTGGGTTTCCCTAGATGGCCACTGAGTGCAGTTCCAAAAACGCAGGTGACCCCCTTTCAAAACCAGGTCGTTTTGTGATCGATAATTTTGAAGCCTCCACAATACCTTTTGGGCCCTTCCCTTTTGTGGGCAATTGGCCCACCCACACAAATGAGGTAGCATTTTGTATCAGGAGACCTGGGAGAATGCTGGGTGGTAGGAAAATTTGTGCAGACCCAGTAATCCCACAGCTTTCCCATACAGAAATGTGAGGAAAATGTGATTTGAGGTTTGCAGTGGATTCTGAGTAAGAAAAGTTTAGGGGATCCATGCAAGCAACACCTCCCTGGACTCCCTTGGGTGTCTAGTTTTCATAACTGTCTGGGCTTGGTAGATTTCCCTAGATGGCCGCCGAGCCCAGGACCAAAATTGCAGGTGACTCCCTTGCAAAACTAGGTTGTTTTGTGATAGATAGTTTTGATGTCTCCACAATATGTTTTGGGTCCTTTCCTGTTGCGGGCACTTTGCCCACCCTCACAAATGAGGCGCCAGTTTTATCAGGAGACCTGGGGGAACATTGGGTGGTAGGAAATTTGTGGTTTCTTTCTGGTTCCGGAAAAATATGGCACAGTGCAAGGAAAATGTGTTACTTTAGTCACATTTTGATGTTTGCAGGGCATTGTGGGTAGGAAAACTTGTTGGGATCCAGCTGCGGCCCGTGCAGGTAAGAGAGGCGGGGTGGTGGGGCCGGTTGGGGGATTTCGAAAGACGACGATGAGGAAAAATTAAATAAATAATAATTTTCCCTCGCTGTCGTCCTTCGAAATCCCCCTACCCGGCCCCACCACTCTTACCTGCAAGGTCCGCTGCAGTTGGAATCCATGAGAGGCACACCACCCTGTACTTCTCTGGGTTTTTAGTTTACACAAATATTTAGAGTTGGTAGATTTTCCCAAGAGACAATGTACACTTTGGCAGGGAAATATTACTGCACAACCATCTATTCCTCAAGTATACCACATACTGGTTGGATTTGGCACAAGGGTGAGTGAAAGGTTCAAAATGTATATTTTATTAACAAGAGAGTGCACTAAAATTAAATGAACTGTTAATAATTGAACGGTCAAAACAATGAACCATTGACTCACAGCTCGTTAGCTGTAAAGCCATGACAAGGCACCAACCTCTTTACAGGCCATTCACACATCTTTCATACGTGACACACACAAGACCATTCAAACTGTCAGCCGCGGGACCAGCACATTACAACATTCATTGCAAGAGACAATGTACACCCTGACATAGAAAGACAGGAAAGGACGATTATTACTGCACAACCATATATTCATCAAGTAATCACACATACTGGCTGGATTTGGCATGAGGGTGAGTAATGATTCAATATATAAAATTTTATTAACAAGAGATTTCACAAAAATAAAATGCACTGTTAATAATTGAAAGGTCAAAAAACTGAGCCAGTGACTCACATCTCGTGAGCTGTAAAGCCACGTCAAGGCACAAACCGCTTTAAAGTCCAGTCACACACCTTTCAAAAGCGACACATACAAGCCCATTCACGCTGCCAGCCACGGGCCCAGAACATTATAACACAACAACAGACAGTGCCATTCAAAGCCCTATCCCTTTCATACGCCCAAACGCCTGACACAGCAACCACACTGGCTGATGGAGTGTGCAGACTGATGTTTTGCTAGCATTGTGTGTAGTGACCAGCAGCAAGTGACTACTCACACACTGCCGGCCAAGCACCAGCTTATACACACTGCCAGCAAAGCACCAGTCCACGCACATCACCAGCCAAGTACCAGTTCATGCACACTGACAGCCAAGAGCCAGTCCATGCACACCACCAGCCAAGCGCCAGTCCACGCACACCACCATAACATTTGATTTTACAAAAAAGAAAACACAAAACCAATTGTAAGTAAATACCGAACTATAAATACAAAAACTCTAACTGAATACATGACACTAATGCCAACTGTGAAACTGAATAAAAAATATAAAACAGTACAGACCAGACAGTTTACTTTTATGCTCATGGTTACACCCAAAAACTCTTTGCGTGTGGTACATTCTAAAACAAGCAGGGACACACAGCACAGGTTTAGAAGGACAGCCGGGGCAGTACATATGACTCTCCTTCTGTTCTCCTCTTTGCATACAGATTCTACATCTCCTACTTGGAAAGTCTTTTTTGGGTGTGGGAGGTATGTGATCAGCAACATGGCAATCTTTCAATCTAACTATATCCTCCACCACTCCAGTTCTAGGAACACGTGCCTGTTGCACTACAACAAGGCTGCCTATCACAGACTTCTGAAACTTAACAAATGTCATCTATGACTCTGGAGAAAGATCCTTAAATACAACAAAAGCATTAAAGGTTGCTAAGTGTAAAAAATGGATAGCCAACTTGTTATACCAAATGTAAGCCTTGCGAAGAGCAGTGTAAGGTTCCAACATCTGATCTACTCTGTCAGTACCACCTATGTGCCTATTATAGTCTAAAATGCACACAGGTTTGCTCACTTCAGCAACCTGATGCCAAACAGTCACAGGTGAAGTACTTTCATTATGGATTGTAGTCAGCATGTAGACATCTCTCCTGTCTGCAAATTTCACAGCTAGAAGTTCATCACTACGCAAAGCACTGCACTGTCCCCTCTCAAGTGTTTTACAAACAAGTTCTTTTGGCTAACCTTTACGGTTAGAGCGGATTGTGCCACAAGCAACAGTGCCCACTTTGACCAATTCCCTGAACAATAGCACACCATTGTAGAAGTTATCTACATATAAATGGTGACCTTCATTAAAAAGGCCTCTACCAAGTTCCCACACAGTTTTCTCACTAACTCCGAAAGTAGATGGACAACCAGATGGGTCAATACTGGGTACACCCTGAAATTATAGACATATCCAGTACTACTCTCAGACAGCATATACATCTTAATTCCATAACGTGCCCTCTTGCTAGGAATGTACTGCCTCGCTGACTTTTCAAAAAGGGAAAGCTGAATGCTGAGAGCCCCGCTGCCGCCGCCGCACGCCAAAGCTTGAATTTGGCTCACCTGATGCTGCTTGCACATTGTTCCCGGCTGTTCCCGGCTGGTGGGAACCGCCGCCCGATCCTTTTGCCACACCGCTATGAGGGCAGCAAGCCAACAGATTTCCGCTTGAAAGCGGATTAAAAACGGATTAAACAGAGCCTTTCTTAACGCTCCATGGAAACAGGGACATTCCTTGTTAATAGAGGGAAAGCCCCGCTCCTCGGACCTGAAACTTCCTGATGTTGCTCCAGATTGCTGGGAAATCACTGCGGCTCTGGAGTTTTTTTCGGCGCTCTTCCCTTGCTTGGTTTTCGCTTGTGCCTTTTTCCTCCTGTTCCTGTACTTCACTGCCCAGAATGGCACCGCCAAAAACAACAGGGCAGAAAGGGGTCAGAGCCGGCACTCGCGCCCTCGCAGCCGCCTCTGAGGAAACTGCATTGACGAGCAGGGGAGAACCACAGCTCCAGCCCTCAAAAGGTACTGTGAATCACTCTACCTCTAAGGTAGGGCGCCCTATTCTTAAAATTCTGCACTCAGACAATGTGAAGGAGCTTATCTATCCTGGCGGAACCGCAAATCCACCCCCAGAGGGGGAAATGGTGGAGGCACTAATTAGGCAGTTTTAAATGGGTCAAAGGAATCTATTGCCACGCCTTCGGTCCCCCCTTCTTCACTTTGAGCAGAATGTCCCCTGGCGCAGGAACCTCCACAATTTAACCCCCTAAGTTCTGATGGTGAGCTTACAAGCTCTGGCTCACCCGGCGCAGGGCCGACTGAAGATGTTCTTGCTTGTTTACCTTTGGAAGCTGCAGTAAAAGGGGATGCCATACTTAAACAATGTGGTAAAACTACAACAGGGGACACACAAATAGGAGACCCGTTACCAGTGCTTATCCAACAAGCAGGTTCAGGACACCCCCCTAACACAGATTGCGCTACCCTTCCTGTTGAACAAGCCATTGGCGAGAACCGGCAGCAAGGTGAAGATTTTTTGGAACCGTAGCTGATGCACTGACTGATGACTTTCAGGCAGCTTTATCGATTAGGCATGAGCAAGATACTGCTTCTCCTACTTCCCCAACTATTACCGGCGATCAGTCATCCCGTAAAGACGGAAATCTCCATGATCACGACACAGCGTTAAGTATCCCCGGAGATTCGATCTCCGGTGACACACAGATAACAGATCAATCACTCTGTTCATCCAGTGGGAAGAAGGGGAACAAAAGATGCAATTTTTATATTAAAAACACAAGAAATCATAAAAAAGGAAGCGACAAAGAAAGCGCTCTGCGTGCTCTTAATCCTGCATCCACCAAACTGGGCATTACCAGTAGCCCATTTCGTAAATGGGTTACTACAAAAGGGGAAGTGAAAACCTTGATCTCAAGACTTTTTGGTTCTGGGTTCAGCCCTGACCCTGGCCCTATTACTGCCCGTATTCTCGGGCTAGGCCTAGGCTTTGGCCTTACCTCGCTACATCAAGATTCAAGCTCGTCACGCGCATCTGCGCCAGCATCAGGCAGCAACCTCAGTCACTCAGCAAGTTCTTCTTTTCATCCATCTTTTCCAGCTCCTCCCTGGGCTGATGATCAACAGAATGTCCTACCTGCTGGATCACTGGATTCTTCTGCAGTTGCAATCTTACAGGCACTACAGGCTCGTAGAGAAGAAGCCCAGGCATATTACTCACAGGCTAAAGCAGACAGATCAGTATTAAGCAGGCTTTTGCTGAGGTAAACAACAAAGTAGCTGCATTAACAACAGATATTACAGAGCTGCAACAACGAGTTTCAGATACAGCGGATCATACGACAAAGGTCGCTAAGATCTCCGACGCACACGAAAATCAGGTCATCTTCTTGCAAAGTAAAGTCGAGGACTTAGAAAACAGGCAACGACGTAATAACATTCGCCTGTTTGGTGTACCTGAAAACGAAGACGGCGCTGACCCTAGAGCATTTATTGTACAACTACTCAAGAGAGCATTTCCTGATCTGGATGACTGGGACTGGGATAGTCAAGTACAATGAGCGCATAGATTGCCATCTGCTGTCAACAACCCGGCAGGTCATTTCTCTCGGCCTTTTCTTGTCTATTTTGGAAACTATCTTCTACGACAAGCAGTCTCCATCAAAGCTCGCCCTACTGCCCCTATTAGAGTGGGTTCTTATTCTACCTTTTGTAGGTCTGATCTCTGCAAGAACACGATGGATAGACGCTGGAAACTGCACCAGTTCATAGACCCCTTAAAATCTGTAGGAGCACAGGTCTTTCTACAAGACAAGACAAGATTTCTGATGATTTCCCATTGGAAAATCATCAGAAATGGCCAAGTTCATTTGGTGTACACGGAGCAAGTTGCTCGACAGGCTTTGGCAAAGTGGCAACTAGAAACTAAATAATCTCGTTCTTCTGTCTTTCTTTTTTTCACTCTAATGATATTATAAAGTATGGTCAAGGTGGGGAACAAACGGATATTTGTGGGGTCATACCAATAGTAAACAAAGTACTAATATACTGACATTGTTGGCTTCTGGGCAGGTTCTTTCTTTAGCCTCTGCTTCCACAGGGATCCTCCAGCGATTGGGGCGGTTCTCAGGGTGCTGGCGCTCACATTAGCTGTCTTGGCAGTGACAGCAGGGAGGGGGGGTGATTCTTTTCCTAGGACACGGGGTGGGATCCGGGCGGGCCAGTCTGGGGATGGTTGGGAGGGTTTAGGTCTAAGTGGTTGGTTAAAAGCAAAGGGGGTTCGCGAACGGAATTGCAGGGAGCAGTTATTAAGCTGCAACTATATCAGGGTTGCATCACGAATAAGGTCTGTAAATGTACGTATTACACTAAAAAAAAGTACTTATCTACAACGAAAAACTATATATTGTGTTAAATTTTTGAAATTTTATGGCGCTACTTAAATGTCTATGTTGGAATGTCTCTTGTTTGAACGCTGCTAGTAAACACCGGCTTGTTCTGGAAGAGTTAAACTTATATAAACCACATTTGGTATTTTTATCAGAAACACACCTAGCTCATAAAGATAGTAGACTGCTTAACGAACTAAAATTTCATACTATTGTCTGCACTTCACGTAGTCTTTCGATCAGAGGAACTGCAATTCTTGATAGCAAAGCACTCACATACACAATACTCAGAGTCTTAGCAGACCCAAGAAGGAGGTGGGTAATCGCTCAGATGGCTATCTTTGATGTGAAATAAGTTTTGGTTAATCAGTATGGCCCCAATGCCGACGATCCAGAGATTTTCAATGAGCTAATGCTAACCTTATTGGAACTACAGGGGGTCTTGATAATCATGGGGGATTTCAACTGCGTGATGAACTATGCCATAGAGTCCACTAGCCCTCGTACTACGGTTAGAATGTCCAAAGTAAGGGCATCGATTCTGGAATTAGCACATCTACACAACCTTAGAGAAATATGGAGGACTTTACATTCAGATCTTCCAGGTTACACTGATTATTCATGCCCACACAGGCAGTATTCCAGGATGGATATGGTGTGGGCTCACGTTCAGATTCTCCAGACGGGGGCATTGAGCAATGCCCTAAAATCACATCGGATCATAATCCCTTAATTCTTAGTTTTCAAACTCATCCGACAAGTAAAACCAGACGATCTTTTTCTTTTCCTCGATATCTACTGTCAGATGATCAGTATATTGCACACATGGAAGGACTCCTGGCAGAATTTATTCATCAACAAGAAGAGGTATGCTGTTCCTAAAGAGATCCTACAGAACATTGGATACGTGAAAAACAATAAGGTGGGTGTTCATAAAGATCGAAGAAAATCTTTTCTCCTTTCAGAAAAAGACCCTCACACACCCAGCCAGCTAAGTGTCATGCTTCATCACTGGGTCTGCTCCTTATCGGGTCGGCGCTGCAATACCCGATCGGCACCCGTGATGGGGCCTTCTTTGCGGAGATCTTTTTCTTAGCCGTTGGGTGAAGTGCGAGTGAGGGCCCTAATGAGTGTAGATGTGAAAAGTGTGTAGTATGTGCTGTCTAAAACAGGAATTAGTGATCCATCCAAAACTATTTTAATGACAATGGTCACTAACCTGATTAAAAACCAGTAAGAGACGCACGCGTCTGCTCGAGGATTGCAGAGTTGTGTGCTCAAACTCAGGTCAACATGTTTCTTGCCTTTTGTTAAGTTAACGGCAATTCTTCAGGACCGAATCTTAAATAATCTACACTTTATGGTCGGTGGTCTGTTCAGTACACAATATAATGACCACCCATACAGCACCCTATAAAGTGGTACCTGTTGATCCAATTCAATGCCTGCAGGATAGAAAAATTGTAAAGTTTTAAAAAACATTTAAAAACATCATTCAACAAGGTCATAGTCTGTAATTCAAACTACGTACCAGGTTTTTGAGTATAACCAAGTTGTCGCAACACTGGAAAAACATTTGTGAATGATGAGCATGCTTCACACATAGTGATGTATGTGATCATGCCAGTGGCGAATATAAACAAAATCTAAAGAAGAAATATTTTTAAAGTAGCAAGGAATATGCACAAGATCGTTATAAAACAGCACACTCACCCAAATAGGGTCATGTCAAAGCCTCAAGGTGTCACAGCAGGCGTAAACACTGTCGGGTTCAGTGTCCTAATAAGGTATGAAGAAGGACATCAATATAGGCTAGGTAGAAGATTGCCAAAGCGGAGCCCGAAAGGGGAGCATCCCTATGAGAAAACAATGGCTCTCACCTGGAATACACAGTTTTATCCCACTTAATGAATGCAGGCGAGCCTCAGGGAATGAAGTGTGCCGAGCACTCCAGTCATAAATCCCACCAAAGGTCAAGGGAAATGCACTGGCGGGCGACAACCACAACCCCATGGTCTCTCCAGCAAACAAGGAGGGCAAAGGAGACAGTAAAGTGTGCTCAGAGAGGAGCGCGCGATGCATAGGAAACACGACCATAAAGTATCGCCATACGCTCCTTAGGCTATCCGAGAGGTAACACTCTCTCGGCTCACCTCTCTAATTCCCAAACTCACAGAGAGTAAGACCTCAAGGAGAGTGAAAACGGAGGATACGGGACACAGAAGAAGCCGGTCCCGCTTCACGGACACTCCTGGCAAGGCGGAGCACTTCCGTGTAATAAAATCAAAGTGGCAGCCAAACGAACCCACATTACCATGCTCAGTGATCACTACTCACGTGTATCGCTCCGTCCGCTCGCGGTAGACCTACCCCACACTCTGCCGGAACCGGGTGAATGTACAAACTCACTCATGTGCGAGTGATATTACCCGGCCGGTCAGCAGAGGAGGCGGGACTTCCGGTTGTGCGAGTAGAACAAAGACTAGAGCGTCAACACATACTTCCGGGTACCCATTTTTGGAATCCCCATTGGATGTAAATTGATAAGGATGTCCCCAAAGTCTCTGTAATCAAAAAGCTGTATAATGGTTGGTAACTGGTCACTCAAATTACATATAGATGTATTTAATGAACCTAAAAAAGTAGAGAAAGTAAGGGAATGACAAGAACTCGTGTACTAGGCAACCAATATAGTGAGGAGTCTGATAACCAACAGCTCGATGTCTAGGAGTAAATAAGACCCCATGTGGATTGAGCGTAAAAGGTAAAAATCAATAAGTCGTCAAGTACAGGACAAGAATCCAGTTATCAATGGGTAACAGTTCTACCACTAAGTAACCGTTCCACCTCTATTAGAAAGGCACGTGGTGGAGACAGAGTTATGATGTCACACACACCCGGGGAAGAGGTCATGATAAAGAGGTGTCCCTGGCAATTGGGAGAGGTATCGTCTAACGTGTGATCTAAATAAATGTCAGTATAGCTCATATCGATAAAAATACACTCAAGAATATGGCAGAACATCATCTCATTTGTTACAACAGCAATATCCAAAGTATATATGCACAACTCATGCTGTGTTATGTCAACAGACTCCAAGGTATGTCATCATTGAGTCCCTCCTTGTCAGAGGACAACCTGAAAGGAGAAAAGATTTTCTTCGATCTTTATGAACACCCACCTTATTGTTTTTCACGTATCCAATGTTCTGTAGGATCTCTTTAGGAACAGCATACCTCTTCTTGTTGTAGTTCCGTGGGCCTGTATGCTGGACCTATTCAAGTGGCCCGTAGTCCCTCCTTTTTGTCTTAGAATTTATTCATCATAATGTCAACTCTACTAATTCTTGTATTCTCTGGGACTCAATGAAAACTTATATTAGAGGCATTACTCAGCAGTTCATTTGGCGAGAAAATAAAGCCAGAGAGGGTGTAACTAAAGCCGCCTGCACAGAACTTGTTAATCTGGAAAGATCTCATGCTACTGCTGTTAAATACAATGAACCTAGGCAATCCCAGATTTACTCTGATATGGTTTCTGCAAGGGCTTTAGCTAGGTGGTCCCTAAAGGAGAAGGTTGCTGCAAACTATAACAAACATCGGTCTTCGCAGTATGAATATGGTGAACAGGTGGGGAAGATACTTGCATATCAACTGGCGGACAAAAAAGCCAAAAACTCAATTAAGGCAATTAAAGGAATGGATAACATGCTCCACACTGAGACCAGTATGATTCTTAAACAGTTTATAACATACTATGAAACTTTATATGCTGTATCAGACCAGATAAACTCTGAGGAACTTTCTAAATATTTAGAAAGAGCAGCTCTTCCCTCCTTGCAGGAGGAGGCTGCTTTGCAGCTGACTTCTGAAGTCTCTCAGGAGGAACTACTTATGGCCTTGTCGGCGTTGCCACTAGGCAAGGCAGCTGGGGATGACTCGATTCCCGTGGAATTTTATAAACGGTTTAAGAATATCGTGATACCTGTGCTCGCCAAGGTTATACAAGAGATTGGCACTTCCGGGACCACTCCATTAACATGGAACATCTCCAACATTGTATTTTTCTTAAAAAAGGGTAAGCCTCCCGATGTATGTAGCTCATATCGGCCTATATCCCTTATTAATGTGGACGCCAAACTCTATGCCAAGGTGCTGGCTAACCGTCTGGCCCATTTGATGCCAGGCCTGGTCTCGGGACTGCAACACAGCTTTATAGTGGGTCGAGGAATCACAGTATATACCAACACAGCGATTATGGCCTTTGATTATGCTAATCATACAGGGAGTAACTTAGGCATGATACTTTTAGATGCAGAAAAGGCCTTTGACCGCATAGCTTGGGGTTGTCTCTGGTCTAATCTTACGGCCTTCAGAATTACTGGCCGATTTCTTACGTGGATCCGAGCTTTATACTGCACACTGCAGGCCAAATTGAGCTATCTAGTTATTCAATCCGTACCTTTTTGCATACATAGAGAGACACGGCCGGGGTGCCACCTGTCCCCACTTTTGTTTGCGCTATATATTGAGCCCTTAATACGGACATTGATGATTAATGATAAAATAACACCCTTACGCGCCGGAACATGCGCGCTCAAGGTTACGGCTTGCGCAAACGACATCGCAATTTTTACAGCTGATCCAGAGGTTTCTTTAGAAATAATCATAAATAAGGCAAAAACTTTTGGGTCATTCTCTGGCTATAAACTAAACACTAGTAAGACACAAGTGATTATTAACTTAAAACCTGCTGGACCTATAGCAGGAGTATGCCATGTGGCAACTTATCTCGGTGTGCGTATTACTTCGGAACTACGAAACATACTTAATCTGAATTACGAGTTTTTGCTATAGGAAGTCCCCAAAAAGCTAAAGCGATGGCATAATCTCCCTAACAACATTATCGGCAGATGTAACATAATAAAGATGTCGATACTACCTACATTTTTATACTTATTCCGCGCTATCCCTCTAAGAGTTCCCAATTTTTTCTTTAAAAATCTTGACGTATTATAAGCAGTTTCATTTGGGGCTATAAGAGAGCTCGGCGAGCGATTACGTTTATAAAATATCCATACATACAAGGGGGTCTTCAATTACCTGATTTCAAGCTTTATTTCTGGGCCTCTTTTTCGGGGCGTTTACATAGCCTTCTTTTAAATAAAGACCAAGATTTTAACCATTAGCTTTTACTGGGCCAAGACAGTGGTAGATTCCTCTATCGTACTTTAGATCCGAACTATTAAAAACGGGTCCGTTTTAAGACCATCAGAGATACTGTTACCATTTGGCGGGACATTCGTTCTAGTTACTTGCTCCCAATTTTTCATCATAGGCTCCCTCTATGGGACAACCCATTTTTGCCCGAGATCTTCAAGGATAGGGTGGCAAAAAGGTGGGATATGTATGGGGTGGAGAGACTTGGTCACCTATACGATATTAACAATTTTAAGACCTTTCAAAGTCTCCAGAACACGTTCTCTCTTCCTCAACAACTTCATTACAAGTATCTGCAAATCAGAGACTTTTTCTTGAGATCGAAAAGGCTTGTATCCATATCTGCATACGAGATTCTGACACTTATCCAAGAAACTCCCCGTAAACACTCAATACGTATAGCTTACCAACACTTAGCGCAGCATAGAATAGATCCATGTGTCCAGCTTGCTTTGAAGTGGAGCCGCACTTTGGATACAGACATCTCTGTAATTAACGAAGCACTTACTACACTAAAAGAAGCTGTAGTGCCAGTCAATCTAAAGCTCCAACATTTTAGGACACTGTGCATGCTATATTACACCCATACGAAGATAGCAAGCTGGCGGGGAAAAAGAGGCGACCAAGCCCCCGATGACAAAACTAAATGTCCCAAGTGTGGAGCCACCACGGTCAACATAGTGCATATGTTCGCTACATGCCCGCTGATCTGGGCGTTTTGGGAGGATGTTAGCCACGTTTGTAGAGACAGACTGGGTCTAGAATTAAGATTCACTGTACTGGAGATAATGATGGGTTTTAAGGCCGACCCTAGGCCTGCACGCCGCACACTTTTCGATATCTTATTAGTTACTGCAAGGCACACCATCGCCAGGGCTTCGATCTCCCCCAAACCTAGTAGTTCGGTAGATTGGTGGATCATGTTGGTTGAGATTTGTGAAAGGGAAAAAGCTGTGGCAAAAACCAGAGGTATACGTTCTATGCAGAAATTTCAAACTGTTTGGCATAAGGTACTTAAGGATTAATTATGTAATATCATATGATTTTCCTGTTGTATATGTTCCTTTTTTTTCTTTCTCTTTTTTCCGATGTACCAAATTGTTTTATGAAACTTATGTGATCTGGCTGCTACCCCGTTTTTCTACTGATGTATATTTGTATATACTGTGATGATCCCCCTTTGCATTAACAATAAAAAACATTTTTTTTAAAAAGAAGGAATGTACTGCCTAAAAACCCAACGGCCCTTGAAAAAGACCAAAAACTCGTTCACAGCTATTTCTTTCCCTGGAACATAGATCACTGCAAACCAATCTACAAAGTGATCAAGGACGGGCCGACTATCACAATCAGAGTGATTTTGTGGCAACGCTAAACCCTTATCAACAAAATGCAGCATCCGAAGCAGAAGCACATACCAATCATGACTCATGATTGCAGGAAATATAGCCGTTGCCTTCAAGGGACTAGTAGACCAATATGAAGACAGCAACAGTTTCCTTATCAAGTCCATCAAAAAGTTAAACCTAAGAACTTCTTCAAATCATCCATATTTGTGGGACTCCACCAGGTAGCTCTAGAGCGGGGCTTCAGTCTGTCACTGTTGTCCCTCAAACACTGTTCAGCATACAAATTAGTATGTTCAACAATCTCATCCATAAATACATCATCCATAAATAACTGAAAACCATTTATAGACAAATGTTTCCAGTATTCACCCTATACCCTGCAACACCAGTAAAGGCAGGCAGCACTGCCTGCACCATGTTTGGGGCAACCAGGAGTTCAGCTCCTCCAATGGGAAGTCCTAAAGCCCAGGCTGCAATCCAGATGCCTCTTGCTGCACTATCGGCACATCAGTGTCCTCCTCTAAAAGAGGCACTTCCTCTGCACAGAGAGTGGCTTTATCATCAGAGGATTCCTCTCAGAGAGAAAATTCCCCGCCAGAATCTTCCACTTCCTTCTCTGCCTCAGCTGCAGAGTCAATTTCATAATCATGGTAAGAGGACGACTCGAAAAGCATACCAACAACCTGCGGAGTCGCCATCCAGTGACTAGGCATAATCCTTACAAAGAAAAGTAACTTGACAAACAAGTCAACAACAACCAACCCTGTGTAAAATAAGTAATAAACAAAGTGAGGCTTAATCACAAAGACCTATATACTCAATAACAATACCACTTACTTGCCAGAGTCTGCTAGACTCAGCAGCACCTACTCTGCACCGACACAGCAAGCACTAGTGATATCCCACTAGAAAGAAAAAATAAAATTACTCACAATACACATGGTGCAGAAATGTAAGGAGAATTTTACACACAATAAAAGAGAAGCTAAAGATGCTGCTAATATTACACCATTTACAAAAAGCACATTCATGCAGGTTAATGATACTCATTTAAAGTACATAGTAAAAAAAAAAAAACATTTTACCAAACACATGCAACTACACAAATTGCAGATCTACCAGTGGCGAAACTGCAAGCAGGAATCACAAAGCTTTGAACTAAAATAAAAAGGTGAAATAAAACATTACAATCGCAAATGCAAATGACAAAAAATAAAACAGTTAACATTATAAAACGCTATGTCACTACTCAAATGCCAGTCCACACACACCGCCAGCCAAACGCTAGTCCACACACACTGCCATCCGAACTCCAGGCACACACAAAAACTTTCCTCTGTGTCTAGCGGATTTCTGCCCCCCTTTGAAGCAGACAGGCTTAAAAATATAGCCAATCTGCCACCAAGGTAGACAGAAAAATGGCGAAAAGTAAATAACACATGCCTCCCCAGGAATGTCCTGCAAAGAGACATCAGGGGAGAGGAAGAACTCTTTCCTCTCCCCAATGCCTCCGTGCCTGCTACAACCCCCCCATGGCAGAAAATGGCTTCCCCCCATCCAGTGGCTTTTCATGATGGCGCATGCTGACGTCATCGGATTTCCGAGCGGGAACTCGGCTGCCATCCCTGTTTTGGGGGAGGGGTTGCATGGGCGGCCCATGGGGGAGCACCAGTGCTTCTCCCATGGGTGGGTGTGAGGACGGAATGGTTCCGTCCTCAGTACACGCCCACCGGTGCTCATGACGGAACCATTCCGTTATGAGCCTCAAAAGGGTTAAGTGAGTTTTTTCAATATATAAATATGATTATGCGGAAAGTAGGTATCTCAAAGGTCCTAATAATGGGAGATCTTAACGGGAAGAGTCTGCTAATATACCAACCTCCATGTTCCCTGCCTGCTCCAGGACAAATAAAAGAGGAACTCTGCTCCTGGAGGCATTCGGGGAACATTATTTAATTATCCTCAATGTGCGATTGCAGAGTGGCATTCCAGCTCACACCACCCATGTCACAGCTATGTCAACTGCGATAATTGACTATGTTATTGGCTCATACATGGTTTTTCCCTGTTTCTCACTACTAAAGGTGATAAATAATATCTGGAGTGACCACAATATCCTACTTCTTACTATCAATGAAAAGCCAGATGACGTATACTCATGATAGTTCTCGAATAGTGATTACTTAGTGCTGTGAATGGAAAGATTCTATGGACTAAGAAAGATAAGCTGTCACTATCAGTAGAATTAAAGAAAATTACTGAAACCCTTTCTCCATCAGGTTGGTTACCTGTTGAAATATTTGAGGAGCATATGGAAAATTTGTGAGGGTAATTCCAAATATGGTAGGTAGCCAATGTAAAGAATCCATAAGGCAGTCTAATAATTTCAATAAATTGTTTACTTTCAATAAGATCATTAATCGTTTACAAAGAAGACAATACACGTTTTATTCCAAAAAACGTAAGAATTGTATCTCTCAACTGAAAAGAAGAAGACCTAGGTGGGTAAGAATTCAAACAAGATTTAACTCTGATACATCCTGGTAAAAATAATAGAAGCGGTGAAATGTAAAATTCAAAAAGCTTTCTGGAAAATTATAGGGGAAAATACTGGCTTCTTCTCTAACCCCAAGATAAATAATATTACTAGCACGGAATGGCTGAAATATATAACTTCACTTTATGCTTTGAATAAACAGTTGGATAGTAACACTTCCTTGGTGAGATATCAGATGGGAGTTGTTCTCCCCTTACCCCTCTATCTAGACAGGATGTGTTACAATATATTAAGGCGGCCAGGAACACAGGTGTAAGAGGTCATGATCAATTATCCATTACCATCATAAAACTGGATCTGTACCTATGGGCCTCTTACTTAGTGGCGCTCTTCTGTTACTGCTATTATAAAGGAGTTGGCCCTAGCTCTTGGAGGGGTAGTATTATTCCGCAGCTACATTAAAAAGGCACCTTAAACAAACCAAGAAATTATAGGTAGATAACCCTGTTGGGTGACACAGGAAGGTTTTTTTCTAAATGTGTATTATTCAACCTACTTGAATGGGTAGAGGAAAAAAACATTATACCACTGCAGCAGTCAGTGTTCAGAGCAGGCCATTCGACTTTGGATAATATACCTGTAATACATCTGATATTGGAGAAATACGTGACACGAAGGCGGATGCCTGTCTATGCAGCCTATATTGATTATTCAACTGCTTTTGATCACGTAGACAGGCAGACCCTATGGAGGAAGTTCAGTGCCATGGGAATCCCAGGGGTCTTTTAAAACTCATTATTGCTCTTCACACCCCTACATGGTGTCATGTTATGTTAGGAGGTAGGAGGGGTATGACTCTAAAAATCACCACCAGAAGTGGTTTGAAACAGGGATGCCTGTTGGCCCCCCTTCTTTTCTCACTATACATGGAGGATCTGCCCGATGTGTTGAATAAGGTAACCAGTGATGCCCCCAAATTAGGCTCTTACCCTTTAGGTACACTCCTCTATGTGGACTATATCGTCCTGTTAGCCTGACTCCTAAAGGCCTCCAGAGACGTCTCTATACTCTATCATCAAACTCAGATACTCATTTCCTGAAGGTAAATATAAATAAAACTAAGATTATGAGGTTTCATCCAAGGTGTGAGATAAACACAAAGTATAAGTTTTTTTTCAATAAATCTATCATGGATGTAGTAAAATCATATCCATATTGTGGAAAATGGCCCTCACTAACGGATTACCCCAAACCTTTTGCCTTCCTCCTCCTCTTTTTCCGACCGTGTTTTTTTGGCTTTAGAACTCTGAGCACTTTATGACTGCTAACCAGTGCTAAAATGCATGTGCTCTCTTCTCTAAACATGTGCAATTAATGTACACCTGTTTGGCTTATTTAATTTGCTTGTAAGTCCCTTGTAAGGTGGTATATCGTATACCACCGTACAAGGGACGTACAAGTAAGGGCCTGTAAGTTAAATGCTACTAGTGAGCTGCAGCACAGAATGTGCCAACCACAGAAGTAGCCTTTCTAACCTGTCTCAGGACTGCCACTGCAGGGCCTGTGTGAGCAGTTTACTGCCACTTCAACTTGGCATTTAAAACTACTTGCCAAGCCTTAAACTACCCATTTATTACATATATATCACCCCTAAGGTAGGCCTTAAGTATCCCTAAGAGTTCAGCGCTATGTAAGTAAAAGGTAGGACAAATACTGTGATGCTTTGCCTGCCCTGGTAGTGACAAACAGCTAAATTCGTTTTTCACTACTGTGAGGCCTACCCCTCTCACAGGTTAACATTGGGAATTCCCTTATACCCTTTCAAGTGGTAATTCCTCATCATAGAGGAGTAGCTTTTTCATGTTTCACATGTTTAGAACGGTATTGATAAATCCTGCTCACTGGTGAAGTTGGATTTAACAATACTATTTTAGAAATGGCACTTTTATAAAGTGGACATTTCTCTGCACTTACTGTTTTGTGTGCCTGACAGCCTGTCTCCAATGCACGTCTGGGGTGGGTGGGGTGGCTACATTTTGCGCATTCCCTCCAGACTGCCACAACACAAGAAGGATAGGTGTGTCTGAGTACCCATCTACATACATCTGCATTCCGCTTGCCTTGCCTGGTTAGGATGGAAGGGAAGGGCTAACGCTTAACTTGAATAGGCTGTGTCCTGTCCTCATACAAAGGAACTAACTACCCCCACATATAGCCTGGCAGATAAGACTGGGTTGAAAGGAAGGGATCTTTGTGCACTTCAGAGAGTTGCCTTAAAGTCACCCTCCACATCGAAGGAACCTTTTGGGTATAAGTACTGGTTCTCTGACCCCTAAAATCAGACACTACTGGACTTGGAACTGAAGCTCTGCCAGAGGAATTGCTGTACTGCCTAAACTGGACTGCTTTTCTGTAAGGACTGCCTTTCTGCTTCTTGTCCTGCTGCCTGCTTCTCTCTGGCTCTGTTGAAGGAGAGCTGGACTCTGCCTTCTGCCAGGAGATCTCCAAGAGCTTGTTGGCTTGCCTCCTGTTCAAGAAGTCTCAGGGACAACAAAGACTTCATTTTTCCCGAGACGGCGGATGGGCACTGCCCTTCATGCCCGGGTGACTTGTCGACAATCAGCACTTCGTCCCTGAGTGACAGCGGAGTTGGTCTACGACCAGCACTTCGTGCCCAAGTCACAGCAGAGTTTGTCTAGGATCAACACTTTGTGTCCTTGTGACAGCAGAGTTTGTCTACGATCAGCACTATGTGTCTGAGTGACAGCAGCATTTGTCTATGATCAGAGCTTCATGTCCAATTGGCAGCGGAGTGTGTCCAGGAGCAGCACTTCGTAGCTACGGGCTAACTGAAGTCACCACACCGCCGTAGCCTGCCTACATAAGCAGAATCCATGCTGTGTGTGTGCTACACGGGCGGCACCCCTTCCGTCATAGAGACTCGATGACATGGGCCCTGCCTCTAAGGTACTGTGTTCTGCAGGACCAGTGGGTGCCTGTAGCCAGCCTGCATTCCTTCGCGGGCGGCAGTACTTGTAAAAGTACCTTGGTCTCAGTGACCGGAATTAACCATTGAATCACTAATGACTTTTGGGCGCATGGTTCCATCGCAATTGTAATCAAGTCTCTCTGATGAGCCTCTGAAGGATTTGTGTCACATTACCCCAGTTTGCATGACCGCAACTAACCTTTTTGAAACATTAGAGACCTTGAAGCACTTTTTCACAATTATACTTTAAAGAAGCTTTTTGTGAGATCCACTGATTGGATTTTTGACATTTTGGTCTTGTTTTGTTCAGAATATAATAATCTATATTTCTAAACCGGTGTGGAGTCTTTTTGTAGTGTATTCATTGTGTTACTGTGTGTGTGTGTGTGTGTGTTGCACAAATAATTACACATTGCCTTTGTAAATAAGTCTGACTGCTCTGTGCCAAGCTACCAGAGGGTGAGCACAGGTTATCTTAATGTGTATCTAGCTTATCCTGACTAGAGTGGTGGTTCCTGCCTGGCCTGGGTGCATAACTCAGTCAACCAGAAATCCCAGTTCTAACACATATCTTGAAAGAAGTATTTCAGCAAACTTGGCTGATAGCGATCATATTGCACATATATCATATAAGGCGTTTGCCCATGGAAATGCACTAAAGGCACTTTATGTAGCAATAGGTCACAGGAACTTTAATCATCTCTTAACAGTATATAAAATGAAGATTCCATCAACACTTTTATATGCTATTGAGACAATAAAAATTAATTAGTTGTACTTTATGCATAAGGTGGAGGGGAAGATTATTCGCACTATTTGCACTTTAAATTCCATTGCGTTACTAGAAGCTCTAAAGTTAGAATTAGGTCAGGTGAGCACTTTCATAAGAGGTTTAGCTGCTATATTACAATTGCACCATTGTTTATTACATGCTAAAGAAATGTCCTTAAGGAGTCTAATGGCTTCAGTATGTGTTGCTCCAACTATAGAGACTGGATCATTTTTAACTAATATCTTAACTGCACTTCAACACTATTCTTTGACTAGATTAAATACTTAGAATATGGATTATGTTCATCATAAAAACTATCTAAAATATACTATGAAAAATTGCTCCATGGAAATTGATATGGAGATATGTAGAGCAAAACGTTGTTTCCGTTATATTATTCAATCTTGACAGGCAGCCGTGCCTCAGATGTATTTGAACTGGAACTTGGAACATAGAGTGCAAAGATGCATAATGCTATGTAGAATGAAATGCTTACCATTAAAAACTGTGACGGATGCATGGCAGAATGTAATATGGGAGGAGGGAATATGCACCTGATGTAATAATGATGTACAGACCATTGAACATGCTATATTTGCTTTTCCTGCCTTAAAAATGTATCAACAGATTTTTAAGACCACTTTTTAATAAATATGGTATTACAATGGCAATTGCTGCTTTGGAGATGATAAATTGCACATATAATGAATGAATGTGTGGTAAAATGCTTTAATGTTTTTGTTCCTTTTTAAAGCTGTATTACTGGATGTAATTCTATATATTGTAGATCTCATTGTAAGATCTAATCTCAAATAAAACCCTTGAACATTGACTCTTGCACATCATCAGAGCTCTGAAGTAACTAAATGTGAGGTGTGGTGCTCTACAAAACACCTTTACTAAACAATGAACAGATAAAGCATAAATTATCCCTATTGCAAAAATTAGGCGCAAAATGATTTTTTATTCAACATCATTTACGAAAATGACATTAAGGCCTCCCAGTGTGAGAAATTAGGTTGTTGATTGACTGGGGTGTGAGTCCTGGTCAAGCAACAATCACAATCCCTGACAGTGAACCACAAAAAGTCACTAAATTAACTTATGCTTAACCCTGAGTAGCTTTGCACAAAGAAACAGTCAGGCTTAACATAGTGGCAATATGTAAATATCTATGCAGCACACAAGCAGTAATAATGTGAAAATACAACACACAAAAAATCCCACAACAATTTAGAAAAAGTAAGTACATTTTAATAAATTATTTGACAACTAAACAACAAAAATAAAATCAGTAGAACCGGAGTTATGAATTTTTTAAGTTTTTATTCAAATCTAGCACCTAAAAGATTAAAGCGCCAACTGCAGATGTCTAACCACGTGAGACTGGGTCAAAGTAAAAAAATAGGGCTGACTGTGATGGAGTTTGAGTCAGATACAAGAAGAGGATTGGGCCTGGTTGGCGCTTATCTTCTGAGACTTAGAAGAATTTTCAAGAAAAATGTTCTGAGAAGGTAAAGTTCAGCAGGGCAAGGCTGCAGGTGGTGTCCGAGGAGGAAGCCCATGGACAAAGTCGTGGTGAAGATTTCTACGTTCAGACTTAATCACTTTTTTAGAAGTCAAAAATCTCCAGCAGGAGTAGGAAGGAGGCTGTTGCAGAAGAGTTTCAGGAGGTATACCCCTTTAGCGAAGGACCGCTGAACAGAAATTGCGGCTGCGGAGAAGAATGTAGTGGGAGCAGCCACAAAGTCAGGTTGACCGGCTATGCACCTTAGGAGGATCTACCAGAAGGTTGGTCCTGGTCTTCCCCTGGTTGTTGGAGCAATTTTTAGCCACAAAAAGTCAAAGTCCTAGGTTTTGGAATTTGGGTATCTGGGCACCTTTAGCACCACAACCAAGGGCCCAGGACTGATTGGAAACCACTTGGGAGTTCAAGATTCATTCGGGCTAGGTCCAGGTGTGGGTTCAAGATGGTGAGAGCCATTTATGTCCCTGTGGATCTGAACAGGAGGCCAGCAAACTAGCCCTTGGAGTCCCTCTGGTAGCCCTGGTTTCAGGTGAAGATGCAGGGCGCAAACAGCAAGGCTGGCCTCTGAGGGTTCAAGGCTGGCTCCAGACAGCAAAGTCCTTCCAGGTGCAGCAAAGCAGTCTTGTGGAGTACACAGTAGGCCACAGCAGCAGGCAGTCCTCTGAGAGTCCTACCGCAGGTCCAAAAAGTGTTCTGAAGAGTGGGTCTGAGAGCCTCTTTATATCTGTTGCCTTCTTTGAAGTTGGGAGAAGTTTTTGGAGGTTTCTCTTTGAAGTGCTTAGAATTTCTTGACTCCCGTGTCCTGGCTCTAAGCTGGCTGCAGAGACAATGTGAGGGCGACAAGCCCTTTGTGCGAAGACAGAGCACAGCCTATTCAGTTGCAAGTTGGGCTGTGCTCAGCTCTGCAGACCTAATCCATCTATTGTGTGACTGTCTGGGAGGAATTCACAAATTAGAACTTTCATTTATACCTAGTCATGTGGCCCAGGAGAGGCTGCAGGCACCAATTGGCTAAGGGCAGGAAAATGCAAAATTTCTAAAAAGTGTCATTTTCAAAATTGTATTTTAAAATATGACTTTATCATTAAAGAGGATTTTATATTACAATTTCAAAGATACCAAACATGAAATGCTTATCTGTCTTCACTCAAACGTTACCACTTATTAAATTTAATAAGGCAAACCAATGTTATCTTTTGGGACAGATATGTCTCACAGTTGTGAAAAATGAATTAAGGAGTTTTTCCCTACCAGGACATGTAAAACTTAAATGTACAGGTTCAACCTTTTAATTACAATGCACCATGCCATATGGCCTACCTTAGGGGTGACCTATATGCAATAAAAGGGGAGTTTAAGGTTTGGCAAAGGGTTTATATTGCCAAGTCGAATTGGCAGTTTAAAACTCCATTCAGGCTGCAATGGCAGACCAGGGACATGTTTTAAGGGGCTACTTAAGTGGGAGCCACAATATGTGCTGCGGACCCTTTAGCAGCATTTAGTTTACAGGCCCTGGGCATATGGCATTCCAATCTTCAAGGGCCTTTAAGCAAATTAAATATGCCAATCAGGTGTAAATCATGTTTAAGCTAGTGAGCCCAAGCACTTTAGCACTTGTCAGCAGTGGTAAAGTGCACAGAGTCCTACGGCCAACAAAAACACATTTCAGCAGAAAGATGGAGGTAAGTAGGGAAATGTTTGGGGGAAGACTACCCTAAGGCGGACAGGTCTAACAACTAGTATGTAAAAGACACATTGTTGAGCACTCCCCTATTCTGTACACCCCATGGCGCCTAACATTTTCTTGACTAGACCTCTCTTGAGCATTAAATTAAAAGCAAGCAACAGATCAGGAGACTGCACTGAGGCCGGTGGAAAATTCAAGTTAAAATACACAACGAATATGCATAAATAAGCAATGCCAGCATGCACACAAGCCAACGGCTAAGAAAGCTGACTCACTTCTCTTGAAATGAAAATGGATATACCGAAGAGCTGAAGATTAAAAGGCTTTGTGCACATGATATATAAACCCCAAGAACATTCCACCAGAGAAACTTCACTTTGGAGGAAGTGTCTGTGAGATCATCAAAGAATCAGAACAGAGTATTTACAGCAGTGAAAATGGCATCAGGATTAACTTTGAAAAAGCTTTATGAGAAATATTATGATGCAGAAGGCATTATTTCAGCATATTTCATGCCAAACTCTGAGTTTAGGCATGATGCATTCACAGAGCGAGGAAACTTCTTTGCCAGCATCTTCAGTTCAGGTACGTTCAGTGTTTTTCCACATTTTTCCTGCTTATGATCAATGATTTGAAGTGTATAGTAAGTACCTACAGTTTTTGAAAGAAAATTATCAGTATTGAAAGATATGTTAATTGATAACGTTAATAAATATCTGATATTAAAGCCACAAGCCCTTGTTTTTGGGGGTGAATCACCCCACAGAAAAAGGTTTTTACAGGACATAGGGCCAGATGTACGACGCTTGCATTTTGCGATTTGCAAATTGCGTTGCTTTGCGATTCGCAATTTGCGACTCGCAAAAATGCAATGTACAACAGTGTCTCAGACACTGTTTGCAATTCCCAAAGGGGTCTCAAATTGCATGCCTCATCAATATTCATGAGGCAAGCGCAATTTGCAACCCCATTGGGAATGGCTCTCCCAGGGGTGGTGGCCTGCTGAGGTCAGCAGACCACCATGTCTGGGACTGCTTTTTGAATAAAGCAGTTTTTTTTTAAAAATGCAGCCCGTTTTCCTTAAAGGAAAACGGGATGCATTTAAAAAAGAAAAAGAAAACTTTTCAGTTTAATTTTTTAAGGGCAGGCACTGGTCCCTGGAACCACTGCCTGCTCTTAAACAAGCATTGGCATAGCCAATAGGTCTCGCCTTTGGGGCCTTATAAGTGTTTAGCCAGAGCTATTGACTTTGCCAATGTCTTCAAGCTGTGCTGTAGAGAAGTGTGGCTGCTGTGCAGCATGCTGAAAAGTTATACTAAAAAAGTGTCAGAAGCATTTTTGTTACTTTATATATGACCAAGAAGGCATTATGTAAAACTGAACGACCATATTAAAAAAAGTATTTACAATAAAAAATTTCCTCAGTTTTCTTTTGTTCTTGCAATGCTGGCAACTTGTTTCTGCCTATTGCAATGGTTGTTTGTTAAAGCTTTTTTTTTTGAGGGGGCATAAACAATCGGAGGGTGAAGGTTGGGAACTAGTACCTGTATTATAACACTAGCAGCGGCCAGACTCTAGGGGAGAATCAACAGATGCCAGATTCCGAGAGCAGGCTGAGGTGGTGCTGAGTGATGCTGAGGTGGTAGTGGTGGTGGTGGTGACTGTTGCGGAAACGATGCTGAGGTGATGCTGAATGATACTCAGGTCTTGCTGAGTGATACTGCTGTGGTGCTGAGTGATGCTGTGGTGGTGCTGAGTGATATTGTCTTGGCGCTGAGTGATGCTGTGGTGGTGCTGAGTGATATTGTCTTGGCGCTGAGTGATGCTGTGGTGGCCCTGAGTGATGCTGTGGTGGTGCTGAGTGATGCTGTGGTGGTGCTGAATGATGCTGTGGTAGTGCTGAGCGATGCTGTGGTGGTGCTGAGTGATGCTGTGGTCGCCCTGAACGATGCTGTGGCGAAGCTGAGTGATGCTGTGGCGGCACTGAGTGATGCTGTGGCAGCGCTGAGTGATGCTGTGGCGGCGCTGAGTGATGCTGTGGTGGCGCTGAGTGATGCTGTGGTGGCGCTGAGTGATGCTGTGGTGGCACTGAGTGATGCTGTGGTGGCGCTGAGTGATGCTGTGGTGGCGCTGAGTGATGCTGTGGTCGCGCTGAGTGATGTTGTGGTGCTGCCGAGTAATGCTGTGGTGGCGCTGAGTGATGCTGTTGTGGCGCTAAGTGATGCTGTGGTTGTGCTGAGTAATGCTGTGGTTGCGCTGAGTAATGCTGTGGTTTCGCTGAGTGATGCTGTGGTTGCGCTGAGTGATGCTGTGGTTGCACTGAGTGATGCTGTGGTTGCACTGAGTGATGCTGTGATGGCGTTGAGTGATGCTGTGATGGCGTTGAGAGATGTTGTGTTGGTGCTGAGTGATGCTGTGCTGGCTCTAATTGATGCTGTGCTGTCTCTGATTGATGCTGTGGTTGCGCTGAGTGATGCTGTGGTGATGCTGAGTGATGCTGTGGTGTTGCCGAGTGAGAGATAGAGTGAAGATATAATGCCCATTTAGAGAGGGTGGTGAGAGAGAAAGGGTGTACATAGAATAAAGAGTGGAGCGGGATAGAGAGAGAGAAAGAAGGGGAGAGAGAGTGAATGAAGGAGTTTGAAAGAGAAACAGATAAAGGGGTGAGAGAGAATGAAAGGCTAAAAAAGATAGAGAGGGGAGAGTTAATGAAGTAGAGAGAGAATTAGAGAGGGGAGAGAGAGAAGGAGAGAGACAATAGGAGTGGGGGGTGTGGAGTTTAAATAGAGTGAAGAAGTGACGCTGAAAAAGTAACCTTAAATATAGCTTTGTGCTTTGCGCGAATAAATATTTTAAAAAAAAAACAGAGTGAGACAAAAATACTGGTAATTAGGCTGTGACTCCCAATATAAAACAAATAGCGATATAAGGTGAAATCAACCCACCGAAGCAATATTTCTAACTAGACAAAAAAAAGCTTGCATTTCAATGCTAATCGCTGTTGTTTTTCATGTGACTGTAGGTCAGTTGGTAATGTGAGCTGCTGCTGCGATTGAAACATCAGAGACCAGAGAGTTAATGAGCCATGACGAGGAAATGAGGAAGAGATAGGAAACCCAGATGGCAGCTGCGCGCGTGCACGCCCATCGTGAACGCAAGCTGGTCGCCAGCCGAAAGCCAGTGGGTTTGCACTTCCAAAACCCGCTTACTAAAACTCTCGGCCAGACCATAGCCAATAGGTCTCGCCTTTGGGGCTTTATAAGTGTTTAGACAGAGCTATTGGCTTTGTTAACGTTTTTAATATGTGTTGACCAGCAAAAAGCCGTGAAGGGAACGGCTTCTCTTCTATTTCTTCTGGCGCCGTGAGGGGAACGGCCACTACACTTACCAACGTGCCGTGAGGGGAACGGCCTGCCAAAACTACATCCCCCAGCAGCCACAGCAGTCTCGACGCCCCCCTGATGCCGCACTTGCGCCCGGAGGCGCAATAAGAGGGCCCTGCACCTCCCGCAGCGCGGGACCAGCAAAAAGCCGTGAAGGGAACGGCTTCTCTTCTATTTCTTCTGGCGCCGTGAGGGGAACGGCCACTACACTTACCAACGTGCTGTGAGGGGAACGGCCTGCCAAAACTACATCCCCCAGCAGCCACAGCAGTCTCGACGCCCCCCTGACGCCGCACCTGCGCCCGGAGGCGCAATAAGAGGGCCCTGCACCTCCCGCAGCGCTGGACCAGCAGAAAGCCGTGAAGGGAACGGCTTCTCTTCTATTTCTTCTGGCGCCGTGAGGGGAACGGCCACTACACTTACCAACGTGCCGTGAGGGGAACGGCCTGCCAAAACTACATCCCCCAGCAGCCACAGCAGTCTCGACGCCCCCCTGACGCCGCACTTGCGCCCGGAGGCGCAATAAGAGGGCCCTGCACCTCCCGCAGCGCGGGACGCGCGCGGGCTGTGCCCGGGCGAAGCCCGGGCCAAGGGCGGGCCCGTCCTTGCCCGTCATTGACAGGAGAGAGGCAGGGCTACCCTCCTAACATTTCGGACACCGTCCCTCAACAGGAGTTGACTGAGAGGTATCGCGGCTTTTCTTAAGTTTGAGTGCTCTACTAGCCGTTTTCAGCTGTATTGCATCTAAAGAGGCAAGGTCCATAGCCATTTTTGCTTTGACATTTATTTTTGACTTTTGAACAGTTTTTGTTCTTGCACTTCGAACTTTTTTTAAACCTATACCTAGCACTTTGCACATTGCACTTTAACTGTACTTTTAATATTGTATTTTTAATATTGTACCGCCATTTAAAAGTGTTAATTTATTTTTATTCTTAATCTGAGGCCTATTGAAATTCGAGGTATAAAAATTATATTTGTATTTGTACTCTCTCTTCTGGGGCCCGATATCATTTTAGAATAAGCACTTTGCACTTTATATTTAGTGTGGGAGAGTTAGCGAACGGGTTGTGCCCACTGAGGATACTGAGCCCCAGTCGCAGTCGTAGTAGTCATTTAGACTATTAGACTATTAGTACCATGGGAAAAAGAAAGCAGACAGTGAGCCATACACCGAAAACACCAGGTAAAAATAAGAAAGCTAATATGACCCTGCTTAACTATTTAACTGGTGCAGTTGGAGATATCGAAAGACAGATAATCTCCGTAGAAGAAACATTAAATATCGATACAGTGGATCCACTATTGCTACCCATACAGTTTAAAGATAAAAATACTATCCAAAATGGTGTAGAGGCTACTGAGTACGCTATCCCGGGCGATACTCCTCTTGAGCATCAAAACAATGGATGTATCCAGGTAATTACTGAGGATATTTCTTTAGAAGAAGCAGAAAATGAACATTTCCCTCCGCCTAAAAAATCGTGTAAATCACCTAATTCAAGAAAATTGGATGTTGCAGTTAAAGGTTTACACACAGCACAACTTATTCCAAAAACAATTAGGACTCATCTAAGTAAGCCACAGGGAAAATCTCAGGGCCCTAAAAATAAATTGTATAAAGAAAGAGGTATTACTAATGCATTACAGGTAAAATATAAATGTGATGCAACCTCATGTGAATCGGCAAGTCTGTCCGTGGCAATTAAAGAACTAACTGAGTCCGTTACACAAGCCATTAATATCCTTACAGGTAGATTGGATAAAATAGAATTAGGAATTGAGAACATTTTAACAGCACAGTTTAAGGCCACTCAAGAACCTCAAAAATTATTGGGTTTGAGCACATACTCTGAGAAGGTAGCCCAAAATGTAGCCCCTCTGACATTAAAGACATCGCATAGGGCGAGAGATCAGGGTGCGAGACAAGTATTAAACCTCAATATATCTGCAATTACGAAAAATATTTCTTCTCAAAAAGGAGTGGTGCATACATTAAATGAGATGGGAAGGACACAACACAAATTAGTTGAAAGTCGGCTGGGAGGGGAAAATACAAGAATGACTACATTAGACAGTTATGCACCAGCGGTAATGCATAGTTTGCAAACATTAAATTTGCCGCCGGCAGCTACACCCTACACAATCATTTTAGCAAACGTCCCGCCCTTGCCATTGGCCGATACTGAAACCTGGCCTGCCCTAAGAAATAAAACCTTACATTGGTTGGGAAACAGAACGGGCTTGACTAGTGCCCTTTTTAGGGAATTTAAGATGGTGAGGAGAATTGATTGGGTGGGAAATAATAATAAACTCTGTGAAGGTGATTGTATCTCCCTCTCATTGGGATCACCTATTTTGGTAAGAGAAATCCTAATGAGAACACAAGAGCCTAGCCACATCTATTCAAATATACAAGTTCTCCCTTTGGGCTTTTTTATCAACCTTCGTGTTCCGCAAAGCCAGAAAATCATGGCCCATGTAAACATCTCACAGATGGCCCACTTTTTAACTTAGCAACATCAAATAGATTTGGGCCACTAACAACTTTAGATGAAAATGATTGACTAATAAATGGGCTGAATTCTTCGGGGAATGAAATCAAACATAGTATAGAAACCCCAGATGCATTAGTTTGGTTTAGTCCAATAGAGGCTAAGTTACTCGACGAGGAGGAAAGTAATTCTATATGTGAGGAGTTAATCGAAACAGATTACATGAGCAGATCCTCCATATTGATAGGTGGTATGGGAGATTTTGATCCTAACTCACAATCCGAGGGTGAACTTAGCAATCAGCCTGTAACTGTGCTTGAAACAGTGGCCCGGGATGTAAAAGCCTGTAGAGTTCTTTTTGGAACATCGCGGGACTAAAGAACAAAGTGAATGACACAGTTTGGCTGGATTTCATCAATAATTTTGACATAATATGTTTACAAGAGACCTGGGCCATTGAGGAAATAACTATTAATGGTTTTAGGACTTTTCATACGCCAGCAATCCAATCATCTAGTGGAAGATCTAAGGGTGGAGTTTGTGTATATGTTTCAAATTTGCTGGGGGCTCAAAACATTAATATGATTAGCTCTGAAATTTATTATCAAATTGTCTTAATACACTTGGATGTGAACTGTATTTTAGCTGTGATCAACTTTTATAATAATGTAGAAAAAGGGCAACTGGGCGCCATTTTGAAGAAGCTCAGTGAGGATGTTACCAGCTTAAAATCTGATCCAGAGACTGAAATCATTCCTATTTGGGGTGGGGATTTTAACGTTGGCTTGTGTCCTTTGGCTGAAATAGGAAGATGTGGATTAACATTGGAGGAAGATGACCCACCCATTCATTTCTCTCATTCTGATAAAGGAGATTTGTATAATGAGATTTTGTTCAAACATGATTTTGGTTTTACAAATTGTCTATGTACCCCTAAGGTGGAGTTTGGTCACACATTTATTGGCAGAGGAGCCGATTCGACAATAGATTTTATCATTATGCCAAATTGTTATGCAAGTTATGTTATAGGGTATAACATTCATCAAAACGTAATGAGTGATCACTTGGCAATAAGTGTAGATATTGCAACTCCTACAAATAAAGCAAGGAGAAACTGTAATAAAATAGCATGGGTACAAAATATAGAAATGGGAAGACAAAATGGTTATACAATCCGATGGTCAAGCCAGGACTCTGCGGAGCTAAGTAAAGAAATAATTACAAATGCGTATGTGCCAATTTCTATCTGTTTAAGTGAAAGCCCGACGCACGAAAATATTTTAAAAGCCTTCTCCTGTATAACTGAGACTGTGAGAAGTACGTTACGAGTGCAAAGTAAAGGTACTTGTAACACCAGTAAGGGATGGTTCGATAACAATTGTACAAAAAGTTATACGCATTTAAAGAATGCTCTACATAGATCAGTAAGAGATGAAGAGGAAATTCGGATCTGTAGAAAGTTGCATACCATAGCCAGAAAAAACAGGATGAACGAACTAAAAGAAAAGGCTTGGAAGAATTTAAGTGATGCAGCCTTGAGCAGGGATAGTTCACAATTTTGGTCAGCTGTGAACGCCCCATTCCTTAACAATAGACTAGATGCACCATCAATCGAGGTAGCAATAGAGGAAAAAATTTGGGTGGATTTCTTCTCAAGCGTTTATTCCCTACAGAAGATCAGTGAGAGGGAAGTAGTTCGTGGGCAAAATACGGAGGGGGAACACCAGAATTTTATACCCATTGATTTCCATATAACTTTGCAGGATGTTACCTCGGCTATAAAGGCAAGTAAGAGTGGTAAGGCCCCCGGTCCTGATGGGGTACCAATTGATCTTTTTAAGTCTAATTTTGAAATGTGGGGTACAATTTTAACACGGGTCTTACAAGCTTGTTGCGCAAGGGGATTCATAGGTACTTGGTCTGAATCAATCATCGTCCCCATTTTTAAAAAGGGGGATCGGGAAAATCCTGCATGCTACCGTCCGATATCTTTGTTAGATTCACTCATGAAGGTAGCGGGCAGGATTGTTTTAGACCGGTTGCAATTATGGGCGGAAGAAAATAGTATTTTGAGTGATGTACAGTACGGTTTTAGATCAGGTCTAGGTATTAACGAGCAGGTTCTTAATCTTAATATTTTAATTGGAAAGTACACGCAGGCAAAAAGGGGAAATTTTATTTGGCATTTGTTGACCTCACAGCTGCATTTGATTGTGTAATTCATAATAAGCTGTGGGGCGTTCTTAGAGATTTAAAGGTTGATCCTATTTTAATACAGTTTTTAAGAGAGCTATACTCTGGCGTTTACAGCAAAAGTCCGGTACGGACTTAAGGGAGAGTGTACTGTGCCGTTTAAAGTTGAGAAGGGAGTGAGGCAAGGCTGCGTTTTGGCACCACTGCTGTTCACTTTGTATACAAATGCTTTGGAACAGGAGTTGGTGGCAAATGCTGGGGATCCGCCATATGTAAATAAACGCCCGATAGTCTCCCTCCTCTATGCCGACGATGCCGTACTTATGGCACGTACCCAGATTGGTCTTCAGAAGGCTCTTACTTTTTATACAAGTTTTATGGACAACCTTGGATTAAAAATGAATGTAAAGAAAAGTTTTATTATGACTTGTGGGCGAGGGAAACATAAGGACCGCAGTTTTCAAGCTGGGGGAAGCAGGGTGGAATCTATTAACTCCTTTTGTTACCTGGGTGTTCTTTTTGATCGCACAGGGTCTTGGGCACTAGCGATAAAGACTAGGAGCCTTCTGTTTATGAAGTCTACCGCGGCCTTAATTAAATTTACAAAAACATTGGGGAAAAGGCCACCAGAAATTCTTTTAAAAATCTATCAAGCTAAATGCGTGAGCATAGCAACTTTTGGGGCAGGTATTTGGGGCTTTTATGATTGCACATCGATCCAATATGTGGAAAACGCCTTTTTAAGATTTATTTTGGCAGTCCCGGCCAGTGCTCCAGTTTTTAATTGCCATAGCGAATTAGGAGTAACATATATCTCTGACCTTATTAAGGCGCAACCGGTGCTGCTCTGGCACAGAATCTGGACCTCTGCTAGCACTGGTTTAAATAGGGAAATAATAACTGATGTAATGAAACTAGATAACGCCAGCAAGATTCCCTGGTTGAAGTATGTAAGTAATTTTATGCAGGACATCGGGCGTCCAGAGTATTTTTCCCTACCCGAAAATATGAATTGTATTAATCGGAAGGATTTTAAAAAAATTTGTATGACCCATCTGGAAGAAAATAGGTTAACTCTGGAAATGAATAAACCTACGGTGGTTGAACATCAACTAATTATTACAATATATAATATTCAACCATATTTGACCTGTACATTGGGGGGATACGATAGGTATATACTAACGCGTTTTAGATTTGGGACTTTCCACCGTTTGATTAGCCATCCAGATATTAACAATTGGTCAAGGGAACTCTGTCGATGTCCTTGTGATAATATTTCATCACAAACGACTATTCACGCTATCCTATTCTGCAAATTCTATAAGGATGAAAGGCGAAGATGGGTATTAACGTTATTAAAACAGGGGGGATGGAGACAATGTCGCCCTGCTTTTTTGTATTTACAGATGTTGGGAAATTATTATTGTATAGGATCTATGGTCGGTTTTCTGAAAAGTGTACATAGAGCTAGAAAATCTCTAAATATTTGAATGCCAGATGTAAAATTTATGATAGAAACATAGTTATGTGATGATGTATAGTATAATACATTTTAATCCCTGGACGTTAAAAAATAGTTACTGTTAAATGAATTGTTTTTTAATGAAATTTTATTTAGCAAATGTGTCTTAAATGAAATTTTTATGATGTGTGATGATATGTTTTTATTGCCTGCTTTTATGATTTTAATGTTTAAAATCGAATAAAGCTCGTTTTGATTGATGTGTTGAAGAGCATTGGGAATGTTGTGCAGCATGTTGAAAAGTTATAAGTTATAATAAAAAAAGTGGTATAACGATTTTTGTCACCTTATATATAAAAAAATTCTTTTAAGCCCCAGAGACTCCATCCGGACCTCTGGGTGGGAATTTTTCTGAGCCCTCTGTGCTCTACAGCTTTAGGTTTGGTTTCAGCTGTTTTAAAAGAGAAGGAAAGAAACGTTAGAGGCACTGCATAGAGTTACTGCTAATGAAGCAAAATAGCATTTTGGTTTTGGAGCACTCCCTGCATGTTAATCGAAATAAAAGGAACACGTGCAACATTTAATATAACATCACTCATGGAAGGAAGGGAGCCCAACTGAGCTTCGTATTAGCGCAGGGTGTAGCTTTTTCCGTAAGATTAAGAAGTGGGTAAAAAGTGGTATTTTGTAAAAAAGCAAACGTGTAAAGTGCGCTGGATGTGGTAAAGTGCAGCGTTCTTTGTGAGCCCTTTGTGCTCTACACCTTGAAGTTCGGTTTGAGCTGTTTTAAAAGAGCAGGAAAGAAAGATTAGCGGCATAGAGTTACTAATATGGAAGCAAAATAGCATTTTGGTTTTGGAGCACTCCCTGCATGTCAATTAAAATAAAAGGAACGCATGCACCATTTAATATAACATCACCCTTGGGAGGAAGGGAGCCCAACAGAGCTTTGTATTAGTGTAGAGTGTAGCTTTTTCCATAAGATTAAGAAGTGGGAAAAAGTGGTATTTTGTAAAAAGGAAACGTGTAAAGTGCGCTGGGTGTGGCATGCTTCCTTGTGACTCCATCCAGAGCTCTCTGTGCTATTAATAAAGCTCCCTATTACCATAAAGTGCAGCCTTGTTTCTGATATTTAAAACTGGGCAAAAAAAAGTTTAAGCCCTATATACTCCCTCCGGAGCTCTGTGTGGCAATTTCTGTGAGCCCTCTGTGCCCTACTGCTGTATGTTTGGTTTCAGCTGTTTTGAAAGAGCAAGAAAGAAAAGTTAGAGGTGATGCATAGAGTTACTGCTAATGAAGCAAAATAGCATTTTGGTTTTGGAGCACTTTCTGTATGTTAATAAAAATAAAAAGAACACGTGCACCATTTAATATAACATGTAAGAAATATTGTATTAAATAATATTGTTTTATAATAGAGAGACGAGAAAAAAATGTGTTGTTGAAAGTGATAGCTGCGCACACAAAAGTGAAACAAAATTTAAAATTACAATCCTATTATAGTGTCGTGCAGGAGTTTCAGCCAAATATAGAGCATGTCTGCGTGCACCCCTGGAAGGAAGGAAGTCCAACTGAGCTTTATATTAGCATAGAGAGTAGCTTTTTCCATAGGAGTAGAAAGTGGGCAAAAAGTGCTAATTTGTAAAAACAGGACATGTAAAATGCGCTGGATATGCCATGAGCCCCTGTGATTCCATCTGAGCTGTGTGTGCTATAAATAAAGCTCCCTATTAGTGTAAAGAGCAGTCTTCATTGTGATATTAGAAAACGGGCAAAAAAATTATTTTAAGTCCAGAGACTCCCTCCGGACCTCTGGGTGGCAATTTTTCTGAGCCCTCTGTGCTCTAGAGCTTTAGGTTTGGTTTCAGCTGTTTTAAAAGAGAAGGAAAGAAACGTTAGATGTGCTGCATAGAGTTACTGCTAATGAAGCAAAATAGCATTTTGGTTTTGGAGCACTCCCTGCATGTTAATCGAAATAAAAGGAACACGCGCAACATTTAATATAACATCACTAATGGGAGGAAGGGAGCCCAACTGAGCTTCGTATTAGCGCAGGGTGTAGCTTTTTCCGTAAGATTAAGAAGTGGGCAAAAAGTGGTATTTTGTAAAAAGCAAACGTGTAAAGTGTGCTGGATGTGGTAAAGTGCAGCCTTCTTTGTGAGCCCTTTGTGCTCTACACCTTGAAGTTCGGTTTGAGCTGTTTTAAAAGAGCAGGAAAGAAAGATTAGCGGCATAGAGTAACTGCTAATGAAGCAAAATAGCATTTTGCTTTTGGAGCACTCCCTGCATGTTAATTAAAATAAAAGGAATGCATGCACCATTTAATATAACATCACCTTTGGGAGGAAGGGAGCCCAACAGAGCTTTGTATTAGTGTATAGTGTAGCTTTTTCCGTAAGATTAAGAAGTGGGAAAAAGTGGTATTTTGTAAAAAGAGACCGTATAAAGTGCACTGGATATGTCGTGTGTTAGAAATGGGGGTCTCTAGTTGGCAAAAGGCTGGCCACTGTCCAAGTAGGAACCCTTCTTCCTAAGTCAGAGTGAGAGGGCTACCCTCTTTAATACCCCTGCTCAACCCTGTGGTAACGTAGCACGAGCAGGTAGGCTTATCTCAGAGGCAGGGTGTGAAGCATTTATGATCATACACAGTAACACAGTGAGGAACACTACAAAGGGACACCACACAAGTAGTTATTATAAAAAATAAGTATCTTTATATAAAGGCAGATTTATCACAAGACCACTAACTGTAAAAGCCACAATACTGTCAAAAATAGGATAGCTGTTGAAGGGCTGTCAAAAATAGTTCAAAGGTTGCAAAAATAAGGTTCAAGTTCAAAGCAGTGGTCTCTGCGACCCTTTCTTTCACAAAGTACCTGGGTTTAGTAGCAAAACCAACAAAGTGTCGCAAATAAGCTGTAGCGATGATTCTCGGCACGCGAGGCCGGCGATGCATTGAAATCCTTGCCGCAAGGGAGGATGATGCGCCGATCTGCGGGATGCGTGCGGAGACGATGCGACAAACTTCTGCACGCTGGACCGCCGATGCGATGACTTTCTTGCCGCGTGGGAGAAGTTGATGCGGTGATCCTGTTGCGCTGTGCGATCGTGTTGCGATGCGAAGACAAGACGCTCCGCGAGGGAGCGACGAAATTCGGTGCGATGCGATCAAAGTGGCGGACGCACAGCGTCCGCACTGCGATGTCTCGAAGCGATGATTTCTTTAAGGGTTGCGAGTGCGCGGCGACAGCAGCGCGATGATCTTTCCAGCGCGTCTCGGCTGCAGCGGCTCGCAAAGGGGCGTCAGCGATGGTTTCGTGTTGCGGGCCCTCGGCGGCAGTAGCGCGATGATTTTCCCAGCGCTCTCGACTGCAGCGGCCCGCAAAGATGCGTTAGCGTCGATTTCTCACACTCTTTTCTCTGATGCAAACTAGAGGCCCTGGAACTCACAGGAGCCTCATCAGCAGATAGCAGTCCTCGCAGGGAGGAAGCAGGAGGTTGGTGGTGGAGTCTGATGTGCCTGAGACTCCAGCAGGAGGCTAGCTCTTTTCCTAGCCCTTGGGTAATTGCTGTAACAAAAATAAAAGTTCTCTCAAGAGTTCCTTTTCCTCTTCTTCAAGGTCCAGTGGTCACTGCTGCAGGCCAGTGCAAGAAACAACACATAGCACAGGGACAGTCACTTCCTGCAGATTCCTCCAGTGGCACGGACAGAGTTTCCTCTCCAGATCCAAAAGCAATACAAAATGTAGGGGCTTGGGCACAGATATTTATACCCCAAAAGCCTTTGATCCTTGAAGCTACCAGTCACTGAACCTAGCCAGAACCAGTTCTGCTCAGGCCTGGAGCACTTTGTTTACCAGGCTGCATCCTTCCTTTCAGAAAGAGGGGGTCTGCTAGCAGACACACAGTGGGAGGTGGAGCCAGCATTCACCTTGCCAGGCACAGCCCTATTCAGGTCAAGGAGCCACCCCTCCCCACACTCTAAATGCAGACTCTCTATTCAACCCAGGTCTGACTCAGCCTGTCCTGTCCCTCTAAACCCAGACAGCCAATACACATAACGGCAGAGCACACTGGAAGGCTTAGGCAAGAAAATACCTACTTTCTAAAAGTGGTATTTTCAAACACAGAATATAAAAATAAACTTCACTAAAAGATGTATTTTAATATTCTGAGCTCAGGCATACTAAATTCGTTTTTCTACCATGTTCCTGGGGTCAGTTAGGACTATAGAATGTAATAGTCAGACTGCCCATTCTAGCCTATGAGGAACAGGTAGCCTTACAGTAGTGAAAAACGAAATGGGGCATAATTCACTACCAGGAGATGCTACACACACCAAGGCATGTCCTGCCTTACACATACAAGGCACCCTACCATAGGGGTGACTTACAGGATGCCAAGGGAAGGTTCAGGGGCTGGGAAGTGAATGCACTTCACAGCCAAGATGGCAGTTCTGGACTGCACACAGACACTGCAGCGGCAGGTCTGAGACACACTTTACAAGCTGCTTCTGTGGGTGGCACACATCAGTGCTGCAGGCCCACCAGCAGCATTTGGTTTACCAGCCCTGGGCACACATAGGCCACACTACTAGGGACTAACAGGTAAACCAAATAAGCCAATCAGGGATATACCAATTCACATAGACATATTTATACAGGGAGCATTCGCGCTGTGACACTGAATGGCAGTGGCACAGCGCCCAGAGCATCTAACACCAGTAAAACAGAGGAGACAACAGCGAAAAATGGAAGGGAGACCCACGCCAATGGTGCCAGGTCTAACAGCGTGTGACTACATCTTGAGCTGTGCTGTGCTATTAATAAAGCTCTCTATTAGCCTAAAGAGCAGCCTTCTTTGTGATATTTCAAAATGGGCAAAAAATGATTATAAGCCCCAGAGACTCCCTCCGGAGCTCTGTGTGGCAATTTGTCTGTGCCCTATGTCCTCTGCAGCTTTAAGTTTAGTTTCAGCCGTGTTTAGAGAGCAGGAAGGAAGGATTGGTGACGATGTATGAAGTAACTGGTATGGAAGCAAAATAGCATTTTAGTGTTGGAGCACTCCCTGCATTATAAGTAAAATAAAATATTTGGTTAATATTTGTGCAAATTAAACAGTAAAGTATGCTTTTGTTACAGCTGAATGCAACTTGTAGGGTTTTATGTAAACTGAAAGTACGGAAGATGGAGTGTTATATTATAAAGCTGTTGCACAGCTGTTGGAGGTTTTAACATGCAATAAGAGCTGCTGTAATTTAGTGCCAAGAGACGGTGTATTTGTAACGTTAAATATTATAAATAGCCATTATTTAACTGAGAAGAAGGAAAGGTGAGGGACGCATTGTAGGAGTTTAACAGAAATATAAAGGCAAGTTGTGTGCACCTTTGGAGGAAGGGAGCCCAATACAATTACTAATTAGCGCACAGTGCAGCTTTTTCCGTAATATGACAAAGTGGTAAATTGTGAAAAAAAAGGAGATAAAGTGCACTTGATGTGGCATGAGGCCCGTGACTCCATCCAGAGCTCCGAGTGCTATTAATAAAGCTATCTATTAGCGTAAAGTGCAGTCTTCTTTGTGATAATAAAAAATGAGTAAAAAATCATTATAAACCCAAGAGACTCTCTCCGGAGCTCTATGTGGCAATTTCTTTGCGTTCTCTCTGGTCTACAGCTTAACATTTTGTTTAAGCTGTGTTTAGAGAGCAAGAAGGAAGGGTTAGTGACGCTATATCGAGGTACTGCTATGGAAGCAAACTAGCATTTTAGTTTTGGAGCACTCCCTGCATGTAAATTAAAATAAAAGATCAATGTGCACCATTTATTATAACATCAAAAAGTACTTTTCTAATGTTGTATTATAATGGGGAGAAAAGAAAAAATGGTGTTCTGGAAAGTAGTAGCTGCGCACACAAAAGTGAAACAAAAATTAAAATTACAAATATATTATAGTGCAGTGTATGAATTTAAACCAAATACAAAGCATAGCTGTGTGCACCCCTGGGAGGAAGGGAGCCCAACGGAGCTTGCCTTTTCTGAGCGAAAAGATCTTATCTTTTAGATTAACAGTCCCTGAAGTCCTGACAGTGAATGGGGCTTAAACAAAGTCAATTGCCCCAAATCACCATATGTTAGGGTGACGCCAAGACTTAAATAACAACTTAGGCACCAATGGAAGTGATTTGGCCACAATAACAGGATGTTTAGCAGAGGCTGTGATTCTAACCTGGTTGCCTGTGCTACAATTTGCAGCTGAGGTTGCATCTGCTCTCCAAAATGCCCCTTGTTTAAAATATGTGCATGCTGCCATTTAATATAGGTTTTTTGGACACATTGCAGAACGAAAACATTAGTGGTGGGGGCAAGCTGGGTTGCCAGTCGCTTTTAGAACAAAAACACAAAACTGCTTTCCATAGCGCACAGTCTCTACGTTGACATTACATAAAAATAATAAACGTTTTGGGTGCCGTGGAGGGGCTAGGGGAAGAGATAAAGGAAGCGGGGAGGAAGAGACTGGGAGGATTGGTATGGGAAAACTACCATCAAGTAGACCTTTTGTACACATCAAACCTGTACCCTATCTTGTCACAACAAATATTTTTGTATCGAAACCAGAGGCTAGGAAGTGCCCTGCTCACAAATAGGAGGAAAAGAACTACCAGTGAAAAGCATTTTTTTGTAAAAATGTTTTCTGAAATGCATAGTTTTTTAGAACTCCAAAATTAGAAAGCACTTTGTCAACAAATGGCTTTAGCAATCTATCACCCACTCACACAAAATGGCTCCAAATTGAGCACCTGCTGCAGAACCTTGCACGCACCCTGCAGTGACAGCACATAACCTTGTAGTGCAAAGAAACGAACAGCTTGTAAAAAGTGCTATGTAAATGGCACATTTTATTATTAATACTTATTTCCAGACAAAGGCAGCCGGCCCCGCCTGTGCTTTGCGCCGACTCTACCTTGGCATGGGGGAATTAGCCCCCAAACCAACTGCAACAAACCCACTGGTAAAAATATTTCACTTTAGTCAAAAAGAATCTCAATTTCTCTTTTAATGAGTGCACTTGACAATGCTCATCATTGAAACAGAAAGGGAAACAGCGGACTGATAGAGTACTGTGGGTTACATCTATATGTCTGTAGACTGCGCCACGGGATACCAAAAAGTACATATAGTCATGATTCAACACTAGATCTCTGCTGTGGCCTATGTATAACTTGACAGGAGACCACTTCCCGCGCAATACACACTACGCCGAGAATCTATGTTTAGTCTCACAGCTACTGTGTTCGGGTACCCTCCTTCTCGGGAGCAGTCCTAAGAAAGGCTTTTTTTGCACGCTTAGCTGGTGTTTAAAATGGGCACAGGGAGATTGAAAGGCATGCCGACCAGTTTGAAATCCAAATGTTTCAGACACTTTCAGATGTAGCAGACGTCAGGAAATGGGAAAGGTTTCATCTTCAGCCAATCCAAATTTCTCTAGTTAGGATACTTAAAATATAACACACTCTCTGTTTCCCATCTCAGTTACAGACACGGTGTATAGGCAAGCATGCTGCTGTATGCAAAGTTGTTGGATTTGGCACTGACAAGGTATTGTCCTCTGACAATTTGGTCAAACCCTACCTACCAATAAAAAAAGTCGAACATTGAAATAAGGCTCACTTCGTAGCACTGTGTTATATAGCTGCTAAAGATATTAAACAAAGTTGTGTTCATATGTGGCCTTCTCCTTGCGCTGCACAAAGGGAGCCAGCGGCCTGGCATTTCCCTGCTAATTACTGCGCGAGGCTGGGCCGGAGCCCCCTCACTTCAAAGGCCCTGCAAGGGGGGAGTACAGGGTGTCTGCCGGTTTACAGCAGTGCGCCGGCTGGCTTTAGCTTTGTTAATTTGTTTTTTTTGTTTTTTACAGTTTTATATAGCGCGAACTCGACCCAAAGGTATTGGAGCGCTTTACTGAGCACCAGTTACATTACACAAGGACACATTATTTTTGGTAGGCACGGGGAGATTAAGTAATTTGCACAAAATCACAGGATGTTGAGCTGACGCCGAGACTCGACCCTGGTTCTCCAAAGTGGGCAGCTCGAGTCCGGACTCGCATGTGTGGCGTTCATCAGAGGCGCAACTAGAGGCAAATTTTTTTGGGGGGGCTACTAAAAATTTCGGGGGGTGGGGCTGATTCTTCCAGCAATATGCAGAGTGGAGATGCAGGGGCTCTAAGGGGTGAGAACACAACAAAGCCTCGTTAGCAAGTAAATGGTGTTTAAAAGACGTGAAGTACTCGGGTGCGGCTGTGTGTGTGCCCGGGAAGCTGTCTCAGCCAGGCTGCCACACACGAGGGGGGCGCGGGCTGAACCCCTTTGAGCCCAATGGACGTTGCGCGCCTGGCCTTCATCCTGCAGTGAATTAAAATAGTTTTCTGTTTGGGGGTGCACTCCTATGTTTCACAATTTTATAACTCTAAAGGTTGGTGTTGCAACGTGGCATGTGCTGTCAACACATACAAAATCAAACAGTCAGTTAATAACAAGTACAATGACGGTTTTGCTGCGCACTGTTCACTGGGTGTATCTTACACCATCATTATACTCAATTCTACTTAAATTCAAAATAATAGTATTTATTCAATAGTTTACAAAACAATTTTTAACAAATCATTTATCAACTGTTCCTGTTATTCACTATACTAGTGATATTTTTCAAAAATGAATTACATATACTTTGCATTTCAGTACATGAGAGAAACACAGTTTTACAAGCTCATAAAAACATTCATTGTTATGCCCGATGCATTTCGGGACATGAGTATCCCTTCCTCAGGGGCAAATCTGAAAATATAAAACAAAGTAAACAATATCAGTTCTTATTTTAACGATGTCTGCTTCAGCCCAATGTCCCATTCAGCCTATGTTGGCTGTTACATGAAATTCAAAAGGTCCCATGTTGATCTGTTACTGCAATTACTCATTCCCATAGTGTGATGCGTGACAGACTAGAAAATGTTTACACACCCAGTGCTAATGTGTGCTTATATGTACCCAGAGTGTGTACCTGTAGACACATAAGTTTCCCTCACTCAACGACGATTCCTGATGCTTTACTGAAATCAACCACAAAGACGAAGTTAGGGCGAGAGATCCTCAATACATATTACCCAGCTTATGCGTGAACAATGTTATCTCTTACCTATTGCGAAACGTGTCACATCAACCATCAAGGAAGACAATCTAAAACGAACCGAAAATTCAAACCATAACGTCAGAATGGGTCGTCTGGATATGATCATATTTTGAATGTATGCATTAGCATATTCTAAGCGATCACAAATAAAACTATTATGCCGCTGTTTATTCACGTGACTCACTCCAATATAGCGGCCGCCCGCACTCACAGATTGTTAGCATTGTAGAACGCGGAACTGTTTCACCAGCATCGGTAAGGGCAGAATAGGTGATTGTGTTGTTGCGGTTTCACGGTGATGATAATTGCGCGGCGTAATAGTCATTGTACTTGTTATTAACTGACTTCATGCTGCAGTGCCACCATTGTTTCTCATGCCGTGTAAACTATAGTTTGCGTAAATTGTTAGGCCCAGTGCGTAATATTGTGATTCTCCCACCTCCACTTTTTAAACACTTTTACAACCAGACAACAAAGCAAGTTGATGTGACGTGCCTCTGGGCCTAATAAGCGCAGCAAAGGGAATAATTCACTTCAACAAAATGACGCTGATAACAACGTGCTGGGCCGGCCTGGAAGCCTTACTCTTTTGGCACAATTTGCATACTTTTACTTACATACGCGCACGCACTCTCGCACCCACCGACACACACCTGTTATGTTTTAAAATGAGAAGGTTCACTTTGCCAATAAAAAAGACTCGATAGATTTCAGGATGATAGCGGTTTGCCAAGTCCTGATGGATCTCGCGTTGCACCGGGTCCTCTTGATTTGACATTTTCTCTCTGCGGCTTCTGCTGTTTTGCGACTGGGCGCAGCCGACAAGAGGAAGTACTAGCAACGGTGCAGAACTCAACAAACTGCCATCTGGACTCCAACACCCGGAAGCGCTAACAGTGAGCAGTGCACGCACAACAGTGGCAGCAGCTTGCGAGATAGAACAAGCAATGGCCTCGCGGCCGTGAAACTGACACGGCCGCGCGGCCGCGAAAGTGAAAGTGATCGCGAGGGAAGCCAGATGGCGAGGGAAGCCATATGGCACCTGATCGCGCGTGCACGCTCGCGTGAACGCAAGCTGGTCGCCAGCAAAAGCCACTGCTGTTTGCACTTCCAAAACCCGCTTACTAAAACTCTCGCCAGAGCAGCGCATGCGCTGGCTCAGGCGAGACCTAAAAATATTTTCTCACACACTCAAAAAGGGGAAGGGGTCCCCTGGGGTCCCCTTCCCGTTTGCTAGTGGTTTACCACCTACTTGAAGTAGGTGGTAAACTGCAAGTGTTTTGCGGTTGCAAATGTGGTCACGAAACAATAGTACATGACAGTGAGTCTCGCTATTAGGAAGGGACACCCCTTCCTAATAGCGAGAGTCGCAAATGTTATTTTGCGAGTCAGTGACTCGCAAAATAGCGTTTGTACATGCCATGTCCCTTTTTTGCGGTCGCAAACGGGCCGATCTCCCATTTGAGAGCGCAAAAAAGGGTTGCACATCTGGCCCATAGCTCCTACAGAAATATAGGGGCATATTTACAACCCCCTATCGCCACAGGAACATCACTTTTAACCGCTTGACCGCGGCGTGGATTCCGCCGCGGTGCTGGGCGTTCCCTTGAGTGGGCGCGTCTGGGACCGCCCCCGGCCATCCTCCACACACGCCCACCGTGACGTCGGACGGCCGGGGGCCGTCCGACGCATGGAAAGGGTTAATGACGTTCCTATGGCGATAGGGGCTGCGCCTTATTTACAAGGTGGTGTTAAGCCACTTAACGTGGCTTAACGCCACCTTGTAAATAAGCCCTACTTTCACGCTACACTTAGGGGCCGATTCTGATCTCGCTCGGAAGGGCTCCGAATGCGATTCGGCCGGAAAAAGTACGAGCCGTACGCGTGTTTTCTGACTGACGCATACAGCTGTACGAGCGAGCAAGTACGATGCGAGAAACGCGAAATCACCGCAGAATAGTTTCCGGGTCCGAACCTCTCCATCCGGCTTGTCCGTAAGCAAACCGTGCTGTGCAATGGAGGCGATTTCCGACCGAGCCAGTACGATGCACGATTCGTACAGCCAGATCGAGTCGGAGTCTCCGACACGTAAGCGCTCCGGGAAGCAGACTTCGGGGACTGCGCCAGACCCCCCTTCACCCGCAGCCTTACGAGTCGATCATAGGGGGGGCCCCAAGGGTCCCCCCTACACATGCATGTATGGTGCGGGTGGCACAGACGCGTCCCCACTACAGGGGGCGCCCTTGTGCGCAACGTACCTTTTTCGTCAATGGGAGCCTATGTACGCGGCGTACAACAGGCTCCCATTTACTTCAATGGGGCTCCGAGCGACCCGTGTCCGTCAGTGCTTGTTCGCATCGTACTCGGGCGCTCGGAGCCCTGGAGCACGAGTCGGTTTGAAAGCCCTCCGGATCCGAGTCGGACGGAGGCTTTTCCGAGCGAGATCGGAATCGGCCCCTTAGCGTGAAAGGAGTGGGCAATGGGTGTTGTGCTGAGCATTCCGCCGCAACACCCATTGGTCTTTGATGCTGCCCCATATTTCCAATATATGGGGCAGCGCCAAAGATAAGACCAAGAAATACCTGGGGCCCCATTACAATGTCGTCTGGAAGGGCTCCGGATGGGATTCGGTATTGCAGAATCCGATTCAAAACCCTTGTTTCCAAACAAATCGTACACATTTCCCAACGACCGATTACGATGCACGGTGACCATTCGTGCAGTCCAATTCGGTTCCAAAAGGCTTTCTGACAGCCCGAGTCTTTTGGAGCCAAATCGTACAGCTCTATGGACACGGTTTCCGAACAAGCGAGCACGATGACTGATTCGGACAGCCGTTCTGATTTGGTCTGCCCGACACGAAACGGATGTTGGAATCTGTCTTTGGGGGCCTGTTGCGGACCCCCCTTCACATGGAGGCATCCAATTGTGGCCCGTGTGGGTACCCAAGTGACCCCTCTTCCCAGCCATGCACAATGTGGCAGGCACCATGGGGTGCCTGCCGCAGGGTGCAAGGTTTTCCCCAACCACCCTTTTTTTTCAATTGGAGCCTGTGTTCTCGTTCGGAACACAGGCTCCCATTGAGGTCAATGCGAGACCAACCGAATGATGCTGGGAAGCATTGGGATCGGTCGTTCGGACTCGCACAACCGAATTCGTTCAGAAAGCATTCCAGAACAGATTCGGTTGGACTGCTTTCCGGACGACATCGTAATCAGGCCCCTAGTCTTAAACAGGCGATACAGGGAGAAATGTTTAATTTCTCTTCGTATTTTGCTCTTTCCATTTGTGCTGCATTCTGCAGCACACATAGAAACAGCCAATTGCCTGTAAAGATTGTTTATGTGCAGAAAGGTGTCTCTTCCTGCACGGTTCACTAATAGAATATCGAGAGACAATATATCGCCTTACAGAAATATTGTGACAAAAATATTGATGTCAAAAATATCAACTTCCTATACTTATAATGGTAAGTACAAAAATATCAGAAAAAAATATATCGATTTCATTAATATAGCTGTATTAAATATTGTTTTTTAATATATATGTAGAATAATATAATAAATATTAAATATATTAAATAGTAATATTAATGTAAAAAAATTAAATACATTTAATATATACGTTATCAAATATAACAAATTAATTTAATTTAAAAAAGTTAAACACAAACATATAATAATTAATATATACATTTACATATATCTAATTAAAAACAATTATTAAACTAAGAATTTTAATTTATATTATCATTTCAATTTTTTTAAATAATATAAAAAAATATCACAAAAAAAATGTATATACATATCCCAATAACATTAAGGGGCTCATTACGATGGCGGGCGGAAGCACCACCGCCGTGCTGGCGGATGCAAAAAGCACCAGTTACCGCCGGCACGCAGCAGTCCACACGCCCGTCCAATTACGATGCGAAAAGTAGGCCAAACACCGCCGGCAAGCCAGCAACACCGTCCGCCATCAAAGTGCGCCCGTACACGTAGCGGCGCAGCCCAACTGACACACACCGTCCGACGAAACACGTCCCGCCCGGCGCATAAATTACGATGCCGCAAACAAACGGCTCCCACGGCCAAGAGATACCGTACGACCAACCGAAGCGGTAACACGGATGCCGAGCACGGACAACGAAGAAGCGGCTCCCCGAGCATGAATCCAGCACTGCAGGCCCTCCCCATGCTCCTGCTGATGCACCACCAAGGACGCAACGTACCGCGGAGACGCAGGTAGGCACACACACAACAAGTGCACTCAAACAGCGCACACAGTGCAAGGGCGGAAAAAGCGGACAACCCCCCACCAGCGCGTGTACACAACACATCCACCATTGCATCCACATATGACACACAGGCCAAATCGTAACATCGCGGAACACATGTGTACACACCACCTGGGACTAGGAACCAACCACCCCGTCACGGCCCCAAAGCGCCGATGACGCCGCCACACATGCGCACCACGCAGAGGCCAACCGCAGCGCCATGCATGCGTCGCACACAGACACAGGGACACAACCAAGCAGCACACACATCAGCCCCACCCCGAACGCACATGACACGTGACAGGCCTGCCACAGACATGTCCCCAACGCCCAATTCACGGACAACACCCAACGCCACACAACCGACGCACACATGTCAGTGAAGACACGCAACAGCAGGACACACCCCAGTGTAACAAACATGGCGAAGCACACAGCGGCGTCAACACCAACTAGGAGAAGCAGGGCCCCTTCGGGAAGAGGAACGCCAGTACCACACTGAAACACCCATACCACTCTGCACATATGAACAAGACATATAAAACGGAACACCAAAGAGCCCGGGGACCGACAACAGGTGGCCCAAGAATAACATTCACACACAAGGCCCAACGCAGAGCGGAAAGGCAGCCTGCCGCCCACACAAGGGAGAGCAGACAGCACTGAATGACCTTCCATTCCAACTCCGAAACCACAGCCCTACGACAGAAGCCGGTGAATACAGCCATTGTCCAAGAATAGACCAACACAGGCATGCCGAGGAGACCGACCACAGGGCAGATAGCGCATATCACAGAAGCACACAACGGACGGGGAAGAAAGAAGAAAACACTCCCCCATGTCGGCCACATGCAAGTTAATTGGAAGGAGTCACACATCACTGACCTTGAACTGTCTGAGAAGCATGTGGGAAGAGGGCCCGTGTCCTCCAAACAAGCAAACAGAACACAAGTCCTGTCTCCCTACGACTACACAGAGCTCACAGCAACCTCGGAGCGTGCACATTGCAGACTGCACACACAGCCGGAGCACGCCACCACAACGCACCGCTGGGAAATGGCAACCGCAACACACCTACCCAACTACGCCGAACAGCTCAAGCTGTACAAAACCAACCTGTTCCATACATTGGGATGCGATCTCCTGTCCCTGCTGAACGTAAGTTACCGACTGACTTACCGCATCACATTGTTCAGCTGCGTCATGCCCGTCTTCTACTGTCGGAGGTGTCCATACCAGCATCCCGTCGAGATATGCCTCTCCAACCCGGCATGTCTGAAGGCGGACCTGCTACCACTACTCCTCCTCTGGACGCACACGACAGGGCCTGCTCTGCCTATGGGGGCATGGCGTATGTGGCCAACATCGCACCCGCACTGAAATGGGACCACTGTGCCTCCACACGATGGATCATCGAGAACAGCTACATCGAATGTCACCCAGCATGCCCCATCATGGTCCTCCAAGGGACAACTTACGAACAACACCTTGACAGCCACCATCCGCTACATTGGCTGGCAAACATGTACACCACCAATGACATGGAAGCCCTGCTGGACGGCATCGCATACCTGACAACCTGTCAATTCGTCGGACCACAACGCAGGTTCCCCGAGTGACCTATGATGTCCAACCCCGCACCCATGCTTAGCTTCCGCACGGACTGGCCTGTCACCACCACAACAGCCATACCAAACGACCGGCAACTGTAACCACACCATCAACGACATCGCCATGACATCGGATATGACCGGGACATGCACACTGTTCCCCATCACATCCAGGAACACCGCATGCATCGTGGGAGGCAGTGGCATGGGCTCTGTGTATCGCACCCACATGGACGGAACTGCACGAACAACCAGGACACGACATGGATCCAGCGCCCATGGACACACACACCGCTCAGTGGACATGAATAGGTCGCCTGGAGTCTGTGGGTGCTGCACCCCTCCCACCCCCGCCCGGGAATCCCATACCAGGACCTTTGCATGGACGACAAGTGCATACAACAACAACACGACCCCAGTGACTGTGACATGTCCAGTAACCACCACAGTGCAACAACAAGTGGCACGCCGCTGCATGCACGCAAGCACATGCCCTGATGTCATCTCACATGCACGCGTGCATGAGGAACAACCGCAGCAAACCTGTCACATGGAACTGAGATGGACTGTGCCCATGATGCCAAGCGGTCTGGTAGGCTACATGTATACCGTCTGTGTCAAAGTCCGCAGCTCCGCAGCTATACGTAAATGTACATTAGCACAGCCTTGGCCAAGCAGATGTCACTCTGAAGCCCACATCCCACATGCAACAGCCAATCACATGTAACCCCACACCCTATCCCATTTGCAATCATGCTCAGTATATCCTCAACATGTATTCCGCTGCCAGTAGTGTCCACTATACTGCATCACAGAGGACAGAAGACTCAATATAATGTTTGAAACCAAAACTGTCTCCGCTGACTCATTTCACAAGTACGAATGAGAGAGGATGAGAGTATGTGAAGTACACGGCAGTCGTGACATGACCATGTAGTCCACTGGTATTGGATGTCAACGCAAATGAGTAGCACTACTGTGGAAGACACACATGTGTCGTGTGAAGTCGTATGGACGCAGTGCTCAGGTGGGTGGGTGCGACGGGTAGATGCGCACATGCCAAGTTGGAGCACGCCGTGTTGGGAGGGGTCATGAACAGTACACCACCGCTTCCCTGGGCATTGTGAGAGGACACCTGTCGGGGGGAGTGAACACGTGTGTGCACAGCAGCCGGGCACACGTACAAAGCGGTACCAGGCGCACCTCAGCCCACCCTCTGTGGACAAGCTGGATCCTGTTGTGCGCCCGCCATGCCCCTTGACAAGGCACACACAGCCCCAGTCGACCAGGTGTAACCCCAACATAGACAAACCGCACAGGCGATACAGGGCACGGGATGGCAGTGGAGCATGGTGTGTGAGAGGTCTCCTCGCGCTCCTCCTGGTCATATCACGCAGGCAATAGAACCTCAACGTCTAGCATGGCACAAGTCACATGGAAGTGTAGGGGACGCACCACAGCACGAGCAGCACTGACGTCACGGGAGGTGGCTCGCACCATCCCATCCATTGCCCATCATACCAACCACGCCACATGCCATTGCGACTAAGTGCAAGCGCGTGCGCCACCACCCCCGAGCCCTCCCCAGAGAGGCCAAAGAGTGAATGTGTGGGCCATCAGCCACAGACGGACGCGGCCTGGCCGCAAGGGCAGCCACAGCCACTGGGTGTCGCAGGTGGCGGATCCGGAAGGCGAAGACTGTGATGCATAGTCCATGCAGGCCGGGTCTCCATTTGGGGCACCACGCAGGTGGACGGCGTCCCGCAACACATCATACCCTGAGACAGCCCACTCGTGCAACTGGACCCACACATACACTCCTTGCCCTCTCTGGTGCGAGCTTGGGGCTGCCTGTGCAAGCGCTAGCCTCGCAGGTGAGCATGCATATTGGGGGAGCGAGGGGAGGACATGAGGGCTGGGGCGAAGATGACTGTATCACTGTCAGTTAGTACAAGGGATGACCCAGATGTGGAAAGGAAGAGACGTGTCCCGTGTGTACTGCAACTAGTCGCCAATCCAACTACCCCCCATGTCCGGAATGTAAGCCCGCACCTAGGCCCGCCCATCCGCCACATCGAACATACCACCAGCACGACAACCTTCCCATTCGAAACACTGACTGGGGGTGGCGACCAGTGTACAATCATGTGTAGCCTACCCACGCGTACATGTGGGCCCTCCATGATCCATGTCACCTGCGGCAAAGTCATGACATGCGCAATGAGGGAAGTGAGGAGAGCTGTCCGCCCCATGCGCAGAAGGTGCATCAGCTCCACAGACCCAGCAGCGAGTCCAGCAGGGGTCACATGTGCAGGGGCAGCTGTGCCTGGTGTGAAGGCACATGCATATAGACAGCACATCGACCAATGTGTAGTCTGCCCACATCTACAGTCCATCATCATGCGGACATAGGAATTGAACACAGGGCAACACATCTTAGTTGGTGCACCCACCGTGACCAACAATGCGCAATCATCGACGTACCCGCCCTGTGCATGGCCCCCCACCCAACGGAGGCACATCCAGTGCCACCATCCCACACACACAAGCCTTCCACGGAACATGCTGTGTCCAATGGTCAGTACAGAGTCAGCGCCCATCTGGTGGATCCTGAACAGGAGACACATGCACACACATGCCAGCTCCCACTATGTACGTCTGCCACCTGGCACGTGCAATGTAACCTCTCACCTGTGACGTGTGACTGCAAGCACACAGCCGTCTTGGCATGGGGCTGTCAATGTGGACACCTGTCAATGTTTCGGGAGGTGTGATCCGTACAGTGCTGTACATAGGGTGCAGTGCTGACACCTACTACTGTCTCATATCCCCTCGTGCCACAGGTCCCACTTGTTTTGGCCGCTCAGCCTGTGCCCACATCGTCGTCGTCGTGTGCCATACTCATCCAGCCGCGGAAGCAGTTCCATGCTCAGCAGACATTCATGTTGCCGTGGCGTTGCCGCTTGACGGATATGCAGTCAGTCCCCATCAGCACGCCCGCAAGTCATTGGGGCCTAGATCCCCATGTGCATGCACATGGCAGTGGTTTGTATCACTAGCCATTGCCATTGTTGGGAGACCTGTGTAAGTGTATTGTGGCCGTGCCGTCCCAGCTTGACAGCTGGGCTGTGGCTCATGTGCTTGCTCAGTCATGTCAGTGATGTGTATGCGAAATTGCTATGTGTCGTGTTGCATTGACATGTGTCCTCTGCCATTGTCCCTAGGCGGAGACCGAACATTGACCGCCCATACCAATTGCTGGCGGACATGGACGATACAGAGGTTATTAGGAAGTTTCGGCTGGACAGGCCAACCCTGCATCGACTGTGTGCCATGTTAGAACCCCATCTCCGTCCCCGCAGGGTGTATCCGACTGCTGTCACCCCCACGGCTAAGGTGATGGCCGCCATGCATTTCTTCGCCACTGGGTCATTCCAGCACACAGTGGGCATTGGAGGAGGGATGTCCCAGCCCATGTTCAGCAAGGTGCTGAGGGATGTACTGGCAGCCATGATGCTGTACCGGAACAGGTACATCCGCTTCCCCAGGGCTCGTGAATTGGCGGCAGTGAAGGGTGCATTCTATGCCCTTGGCAGAATCCCACACGTCGTTGGAGCCATTGACTGCACACATGTCGGCCTTGTTCCACCACAGGCCACTGAGCACCTGTACCGCAACAGGAAGCACACGCACTCCCTGAATGTGCAAGTGGTGTGCCTTGCGGACATGGTGATCACCCACGTGTGTGCAAAGTTCCCAGGCTCGGCCCATGACGCACACATAATGCGCAACAGCATCTTGCCACGACTGATGTCCAATATGCAACAGGATCGTGCCTGTATTGTCGGTGAGTATGTGGAGTGGTGTAGCGTGCTGGTTGTGCGATGCTGTCCCCTGTCCAGTTGGAATTAGCAACGATTCTCTGTGTCCCTCACACCCAGGTGACTCTGCGTACCCGAATGGGGCATGGCTGCTCAGTCCATTGAGGAATCCTCGCACCCCAGCAGACGATCGCTACAATGAGGCACATGGGAGGACCAGACGTGTGGTCGAGCGTACCTTTGGCCTCCTCAAGTCCAGGTTCAGGTGCCTGGACCGCACCGGGGTGCGCTGGCGTACTCCCCACAGAAGGTGTGCCAGATAGTGGTGGCGTGCTGCATGCTGCACAATCTGGCCATTCGGAAGCAGATCCCCCTCATCGTGGATGACGGAGATCAACCAGGGCCCCAGCCCGCAGACCAGGACAGCTCGAGTGAGGAGGACAGCGGAGAGGAGGAAGCTGGTAATGTGCGGCAGCAGCTCATCGCCCGCTACTTCACTTGACGGTGAGTGTCCATGTACGACGGCTGATGTGGCTGTATCTGTGCAGGTGTGTGTGTGCTGTGTCAGGGTGGCCGTTTGTTCACTGCGTGCTGTGTGTCAACGCTCCATGGCCAGGGTAGTATGCCACTGTTGGTGGCTGTGGCATTGTGCCCTATTGCTCTGTGCGATGTGTGTACATTGCTTGTAGTTGTTGACATGTACTGTGTGATGGGTGTGTGACACACTCATTGAATGTGCTCCTGTTCTGTCTCCCACCCCTAGGTCCCTACAGGCCCTCCGGATTCAATTGCCATGCCACGCATCAGGTGCCTTTCCGCCCAAGGTGGCCGTTGTATTCCGTACAAATAAAACACAGGGCACAAACAGCAGTTAGTGAAAAAGGTGCATTTATTACAAACTGTGACATGTGATTGTGTGTAAGGTGATGACAAAAGTGGTGCGTGCAGTGACAATGAGCTGTCGGTCATGGCTGCGTGATGATCAGGGTGTACCCACTGGTTCTATGTCCATAGTCCAACACACACATGCCATCCAGATGGCTGTGTGGAGTGGGATCGTAGTCCAAGTCAATGCAGTGGCTGGTCAAGGAAGGCTGGCGGAAGGCTGGCTGGCTGCCTCACTTGCGTTTGGAGCGTGCGAAGTCCTCCCGGGAGATCTGTTTCCACTCGGACGGCCCCTTCCACGTTTGCGAGGGGGTGCCTGCTTGCGACATGCTGGTGGTTGAGGTGTGCTCACTGGCTGTGGACGCAGGGGAACTGGACACTGCTGCTCCACCCTGCGCCCCGGCAGGTGGTGGCGGAGGGGGAGCTGCTGTCCCTGGCTGTGACCTCACCGCCACCACCAGCTGGCCCATGAGGTCCACGATTTGGCCCATACGGGCGTCCATGGACCTCAGCACCCCCAGCACCTCACGCGTGTCTGAAGCAGACCGGACCCATTGTCCTTGGGCCTCTTCATAGGCCCCAAGGACTCTGGCCATTTGAGGCAGGGCATGGCTCCCAGGGGAGGCTGGCGTTTCCCTGACCCTGCTCCTCCTACCAGTCCTGCTGCCACCGGCCTGCCCACTAGCCACATTGCTCACCACGGTCCTCGCTGTGGCTCCCAGGGTGGATCCAGTCGGCCGGGCCACCACCTGCGCTGGGGCTGGTGCCAGCGAAGACGTGGTGGTGGTGGCGGCGGTGGTGGTCGGTGCGGCGATGGTGGCGGTTGCGGCAATGGTAGTGGCCGCAATGACCGTGGGTGTGGCCGCAATGACCGTGGGTGTGGCCGCAACAACAGTGGCAGTAGGGGCTGGGAATGTTCAGCAGCCCTGGATGATGGGTTGGTGGGTAGGAGGGGTCCTGGGGAGCGGCTGGGCCCTGCCACACCAGATGGGCCTGCTTGGTGGTCCGTGTCCGAAGAGGAGGACAGATCCTCCAGATCCGTGTGTCCTCGTTGGGGGCTTGTAGGCTGGCTGTGCTGGCTGCTGGCTCCATCCCCAGCATCCAGCAGTTCGTCACCTGTGGAGAGAATGAGATTTGTTATTGTGTTGCACCTGGCGAAGTATGTAGTTGTCGTCTGACATTAACAGTTCGTGCAATCTCGTACATGGGTTTCCCGGAGGCGTGTGTGTGGCTGTAGCATTTGTAGTTGTGTGTGCTTGGCAATGGGACTGTGTGCTGTGCACATGTGGCATGGGACGGATTGGCCATGCCGATGGGTGTGTTGCTGTGCCCCTACTTATTGTGACTCTGGTGTATGCGGGCTCCTGGCCCATCCTGGGTCTGGTTTGTACTTTGCTTTTGGGGTTCAAATGGAACGCTTAGGAACGCATATGGCAACATGGGGGCCATGCCCCAGATTCGCATTTGGGAGGGAATATGCTTTTGGGGTTCAAATGGAACGCTTAGGAACGCATATGGCAACATGGGGGCCATGCCCCAGATTCGCATTTGGGAGGGAATATGCTTTTGGGGTACATGCTGTGAGCCATGGGTGCCGAACGTGACATGTGTTGTGGCAGCATGACAGTGCATGGTTTGAGGTGTGTGCATGCTTGACATGGCCTGCATATTTGCTGTCTGTTGTGATTACTGGACATGGCATTGGACGCATCGTTATGAGTGAGTGATGGTTGTGTGCCAGCCAACGTATTGCAGTTGTCCCATCTCCTTGGTGTGCGTGCTGCCCTGTGCCATGTGCATCACTGCAGTGCTCGGGGGTGTGGCCCATGTTGTGTGTTGTTGCTCACAGTGTGTCGTGCGCTTCATTGACTTCTGGCACATGGTTGGTCATGGGCATGTATCTTAGCGTGACTGCTGTATGTGTGGCAGCTGTGCGGATGACATGCCTTTCATGAGACTGGGGCTGACGGATGGGATGGATGGTATGTTGTTTGTGCATGGTGTGTCTGTGTGTTTGATGGGTTCAGTGGTGTTCGTGTGCATTTATGTTGTTCCGCTCTGTTGCGTCTAGTGTTGTTTGTCTTACATAGGCGTAGTTGTGGGGTGTGTGGTTGACAGGCAGTAGGGGCTACATGGACAGGACTTCAATGGTGTTTCGGTTGTGTGTGATGAGTTGCACAGTGGCTGCCGTGTGGGACTATATTCAGTGTGGCTTGTGCATGCAGACGTGGCTCCTTGGGTGTTGCTATGTCTGTGATGGGTCATGTGGGGTGTGAGTCTGTTGTTCATGTCCGTGTGCACATTGTTCACTTGTTCGTGACGGTGGGCGGTGCTGCGTGTTCGTCTGCTACGTGACATGTCCCATGTGTTGGTCGTGTTATGGTCCTCATGCCTCCAGTAATCCAGCCCTGTCCAGTTTCCCACCTGCAAGTTGTTCGTGCGTGCACTGTACTGGATGCCACATGGCTCTAAGCGGGGGTGCTCCATGTTGCAGGTCTGTGGGGGTGGGGGTGTTGTGGGTCGTGGGGTGGCTGGACACCCACTGACACCGATTGCTGTGGACCGTGATGTCTGCCTTTCGGCTGTCGTTGTGCACTGCGGTGGCTGACACGTGGCTGTGGGGTGTGGGGGATGCTCCTCCTTGCTGTGCTGTGGGACTGGGGCCTGGTGTGTGTTGTACTTGGGCTGTCCACCCTCCCACCCACTGCACTTTGTGTTCCTGCCACTTACCTGTTACTTGTCGGTTAGTGCAGCTGTGGCGGACACATGGGTGTGGTGGGTGCTCGTTGTGGCGCTTCTGGCATATTTGGGGACCTGTTGGTGGTTACGTGGCTGGCTGAGTGTACACATGTCCCCACGCATCTTACAGTTGTTCGGTTTGGGCTGTGTGTGGTGGTGTCTGTTGCATGTGTGTGTGATGTGTTGTGTATTGTGTGCTGGACATGGGGGTGTTTGTCCCTGGGAGCTGTGGCATGGTGGTTGCGCATGTGAGTACATAGCGGTGTGCTGGTATACATTGGTTTGTACTTACCAGCCTCCACTCCCCTGCTAATCCGGCGAGGATCTCCGGATGTATTACGACTCGCACCTTCTCCTCCCACGCTTTGAAGGTCTTAAAGAGCGCGGGATTCCCTCCGCCAGTGACGGCAGCCAGCTCTCTGTTTTTGCCCTCCTTCTTCTTGACCAGGCTCTTTACGTCATTCCAACGTTTGTTTATTTCACCTCTGTTCCTGGGCAGGGTCCCGACTGCATTGACCTGGTCTACGATCCGGTTCCACATTCTGTTTCTGGTGGCTAGTGGTGTGTGCTGGACCATGTTCCCATAGATTTGTGGGTACACCTTGATGATCTCGTCGACCATGACCGTCAGCTCAATGGGCGTGAACTTGGGCATTCTTTGTGGTGCCATGGTGTTTGTGGTGCTGGTGCGGTGTGTGTTGTGTAATGTGCAGGGGGTTTGTGGTGCCGGTGTTTGGTGGTGGTGGTGGTGGTGTTTGGTGGTGGTGGTGGTGGTGGTGGTGGTTGTGATGTGTGCGTTTCTGTGGTGTGCTGCTGTCCTTGCTGTGTCACTGTGTCCTCTCCTCTCCTCTCTGGTTTGCAATGTAGCAAGGGGTTGTGGTCTGTGGGAGTGCTGCTTTTGTACTCACCTATGTGGGTGTGTCCTCATGGTCTGTTGTTTTCAGGTGTGTTGTGTCTGGGGTTCTGGCCTTTGTATTTTTTGTTTGTCCGCGGGGGTATTTTCGGGATGTGTACTGTGCTTGTTTATTTTTGCGTGCCTTGCTGTGTGGACTTGTTGGCCATGTTGTGTGCTATTGGTTTTGTGTGCGGATGGTTTCTGTGCAGGTACGTGGGCGCCATGGCTTCTGCCGTGTCGATTCTCATCGGCGTTGTTTGCGCTGGCGGGCGGTATATTTGTGGTTTTTCCGCGCTCATGTCGGTGCGATCGTAATTTCACGTGCGGTGTGTCGGCCGTGAGGGCGGGCGGTTTTGTGTTGTCGTGCGTGTTTCCGTCCGTGGCGGGCGGTTTGACTCCGACTCGGACGTTGGCGGGCGGTATTTTTGTGTGATTTTTCCGCCGATGGCGGTTTTCGGTTTGTGTAATCGTAATGGCGTGGTCGGTGTTCAGGCGGTGTGTGCGGGCGGATTTTTGCCGCTTCCATGCCTGGCGGATTTATTTACGCCGGGTATCGTAATGGGCCCCTAAGACTATTAATACTTTGTATGATCCAAGAACAACTCCTTATGAATTGACCACATTTTATCAAAGTCAAAGCTATGTTCCTTGACAGGAATAATCCACTTAAATCAGCTCAAAACCCCTCAAACACATGCACTATAAATTGCACTTTTGAACGTCAAAGAAAACCATTCTGTAGGCCCATCTCCCCCCAAGGGATGGGGGAAACCACTAGACACCAGGGAATGTAATATTGGTGAATGTTGGGGAGCGGCCCCTTGGGCAAAGGGCGCTCCTCATTTTTGGGCATGTTTTGGCTGTTTTCCACCCTCCCTCGGGGCAGATCCGACATTGTGTAGGCTGATCTGCCCTCAAGGGGGCGGAAAACCACTAGACACCAGTGATTTTGTTGTATATGTATGCTGGTGAGCGGACCCTTGGCCCAGGGTCGGTCCCCAATATTGCCCATGCATGTTCTTTGTTTTCTGCTCTCCCTGGGGCAAATCAGACATTTCTTAGGCCAGTCAGCCCACGGGGGTAAGGGGGAGGCAGAAAACCACTATACACCGGGGAATATGTTTCTATGTGTGTGAACTTACGTTTGGTTGGCAGTGTGTGTGTACTGGCGTTTGGCTGGTGGTGTGTGGACTGGCATGTGGCTGGCATTTGGCTGATGGTTTGTTTGAACTGGGGATTTTGCTGGTGGTGTGTGTGGACTGGCTGGAGTATATCAAAGATTGGAGCCTTACCATGCTGCTCAAAAGTCTTATATCTGGTACAAGAGGTTGGCTGTTTATCTATTTTATTTAGCATTCTCCAATGCTTACATTGTTTTCAAAGATCGTTTTCCAGAATACGAGATGAGTTTTGTACAGTTTCTGCAGTCTGTAACGGGTAGCCTTGTTGCAGGCAAGTGTTCTTAGAGTCGGTGTGGTGGAGGATATGGCTAGATTGAAAGATCGCCACTTTCTTGAATATTTTCCTCCAACTCCTAAAAAAACTTTCCTTGTCATAGATGTCTGTGTCTGAAGAGGAGTATGAAAGGAGAGTCTATGTAATGCCCTGAGTGTCCTTCTATGTGTGCCCACATGTTTTAAATTGTTCCATACACAACTCATGTAATGGAAGCAACCATTAGAGTAAAGGGGAACTAACTAACTGTGGTCTGTACTGATATATAATTTCTGTTTAGATACCTGGTTGGCAGAAGTTTGATGTGCTTAGTTACACCTGTTGTGTATGGAGTCATACTTGGCATTTCATGTTATTGGACCTGGCCCTTTCTGCAGGATCATCCCTAGACTTTTTGCCTTCCTCCTATTTTTTGCTGAATGTGTTTTTGTTGGCCTTAGGACTCTGTGCATGTTACCACTGCTAACCAGTGCTAAAGTGCCTGTGCTCTCTCCTCTAAACATAGTAACATCGGCTTATCCGTAATTGGCATATTTAATTTACTTGTAAGTCCCTAGTAAAGTCGTACTACATGTACCCAGGGCCTGTACATTGTTTTTATTTTTTTGCAGTTTTATATAGCGTGAACTCGTACACGCCGGGAAGTGAATTACACACCGCAAAGGATTGGACCGTCGACAGTTATATGGCTGATGGTCAACTTGGATTTGAAATTTTACCAATAAGGGTTGCAGTCTTGACTCGGCTTGCCACTTATATTTGGTAACACTTTAATACACTGCAAGCCCACGAATGAGGAACCAATTCACCATTACTACCTGAGGGGTACACAGACACGTGTACTAGCAGTGACATATAACAAGCACTAGGAACGTCATGAAGGGTCCCTGTACCTTGGGACACCTAATATTTTGAACCCATTTCGGGACGGGAAATACAACCGAAACTAAGGAACTGCACTAAGAAAATTTTAGCCCTGAAGAAGTCGCGGCTCACAGCAGCAGAACGCGACAAAACACGTGTTGACTAAGGCTTTGTTTACGTTTGAAAACGAGAAGAATATAAATTTGTATTACGTTATCAAGCAACGGACCAAGATTGTTCTTACACCATTATTAACTTGTTGTGTATACTGCATAGCGTGTGCAAGGGATTGTTGTGTTGTCTTGGCATTTCATGTTGTTGGACCTGGCCCTTTCTGCAGGATCATCCCTAGACTTTTTGCCTTCCTCCTATTTTTTGCTGAATGTGTTTTTGTTGGCCTTAGGACTCTGTGCATGTTACCACTGCTAGCCAGTGCTAAAGTGCCTGTGCTCTCTCCTCTAAACATAGTAACATCGGCTTATCTGTAATTGGCATATTTAATTTACTTGTAAATCCCTAGTAAAGTCGTACTACATGTACCCAGGGCCTGTAAATTGTTTTTATTTTTTTGCAGTTTTGTATAGCGCGAACTCGACCCGAAGGTATTGGAGCGCTTTATATGGGCCCCAGTTGCATTGCACAAGGACACATTCATTTTTGGTAGGCACGGAGAGATTAAGGGCTATGCCCAGAATCACAGGATGTTGAGCTGAGGCCCAGACTCGAACTTGGTTCCCCAGCTCCAAAGTCGGCAGCTCTGGTCGTTACGCCACATCATTAATTATTGTGTCACCTACTTAAGTAGCCCTTTAAACATATCTCAGGACTGCCATTTCAGCCTATGTGTGCAGTTTTAAAATCAAACCAAATAAAGGGGGACTATGGGCTTTGTTAGGTCCAGCATACATGCCCAGTCAATGTCAAAACCAAAAAAGGGTATGCAGTTCCTATGTAGGTAAGGGGAAGGAAAGGAGAGAGAGTGTACCGAAAAACGATAGGTTTTCCTGTTAAGAAAGTAGGGAAAGGGGAATCCTCCTTTCGGAATTAGTGCCCTCACACACCCAGCCAGCTGGATGTCATGCTTCATCATAGGGCATGCTCCTCATCAGGTCGGCGCTGCAATACCTGACGGGCACCCTATGAGGGGCTCTTTGGCAGAGATCTTTTATTCCTTGCCGTTTTGGTGCCGTGGGTGTGAGGGACCTAAAAAAGTGTAGATGTGTTAAAGTGAGGGTCAATAGACCGTGCAGGGTTAAAACAGGGAATGGAAGTCCAGAAAAATTATTTAATGAAACTGGCTTCCAACCTGGTTAAAAAATAGAGTCGCGACCAATGTTCCCTCTAATTTTTTTCCTCTGTGTGCGGCAGTGTAAGGTCTCTGTGCGCTGCAGCCAATGCTATGTGCGGCAAGAACCGGACCGCGCATATGGGTGCAGCGACAAATATCAGTGCAAACATCACTCCAAACTTTTGCTTAAAAATGAAAATACAGTGCATTCCACACATACAGTGCCACATGATGGCTCTTAAGGCAGGTTTGCAATTTACATACACACATCATGACATGAATTGGTTACACAGGCAAGTACAATTCGGCTTTAGAAAAGCACAGGACTCCAACGGTGGTACCAATATAAGATTTCACTAAAGATTCTCAACTAGAGCTCTGTTCATAGGGTGGGAAAATGTCGGGAGCCTATACAAGATCGCATACCTGGGGATACATGCAGGGGGCACATGTTATACCCCCATGTGTATGCACCTCAAGTTCCTGCAGGGCATGGACTTGGCAGTCCATGCCCTGCAGGAATTTGCTTTGGCGTTCTCATTTCAGTGCCTTTTTTAATAGGTACCGCCGTGGGACCGCCGGGCACTTTGAGATCTGCATGGTGCACATTCTTTGCAGCAGGCATATTAACCCTGTGCGCTACCTTAAAACTTCCACTAGAGAAAACTCAGAGAGTTATCTTGACATATTTAGTATTGCATGAAAATTGCTGGAGACAAGGAACATCGCAGCAGGTGGTATTAAAGCAATAATATACCTGCAAACATGGCATTCCTCCCACCCACCTCCCGAAATCCGCACCCGGTACAGTAGCACCGGTCACACACCCCTAAAGCTGGCCCTGGTACCGCGGCTGAGCCCTATTAACCAAAGAAATGCAGCAAGTCTACCAGGGACATCTTAAGGATTTTGGGGCCCTGGACCAAACCTATTTTGGGGGCCCCTGTTCAGAACAGGTTTGAATTTATGATTTCATTTCAGCTCTTTCATGCCCTCTTAGGCCAGGTCACTGACAGTATACAGGCGCAATTGTCCGAATTCTAAATGTGTTTACATCTAATGTTCAGGGATAGTGATGTGCGCCATCAATATTGTAACACATCAGCAGTTCACTAATATTACTGCAAATAATATCTGTGACACACTCCCATTTCTCATATGTTTGGTCTTATTGCGATTTAAAAGAAATCTTTTTATGGATTTTGCATGAAAAAAAAAAAAAATCTTTGCATAATGGCTATAATAGACTCATACATCATCTACCTTAATAATAAATTAAAGGATAATGGTATTCAAAACAATCGGTTTAGAAATTTTTCAAGGTCATCACGGCAAGACATCAGGCGGCTCCCCTTAGAGGCTGGGGCGCTGGGCCAGAGCCCACTTTGGCCATGCCTTAAATTGTCTCTGAAGTCTCTGCCCTGCCAAGTACCACGCATCAGGACTTAGACTAACGCATTTCACACATCACAAACACAAACAACCCCTAACAAACAATTAAAATGAGTAAAACAAATATAAACATGAAACATTAATATTCAAATAATTATTACATAAAACAAAAAAATTAAAACAATTAATAAAAATAACATCATTTTAAACTAATCAGTCAACAATTAGTTAAAAAACAAAATAGCAATTACTCTATCTATTTATTCATTTACTTAACTATGAATTAATACAGTCATTTGAATTAATAATTAACAATAATTTACAACCCACTAGTAAATCAAAATTTCTAATTACATTTAAAAACAATTAAATATCAGATAAAAAATTACAGATGATACAAAAAACTAATAATATAATACTAATACCTTATAATGCCATAATAACTGATTTTTATCAAAATTATTAAAACACAATGGGGCATATTAGCAAGGCGATTATCGCCACTTTAGCGGGACTTTTTCCCGCTAAAGCGGCGATAATATTATCGCCTTATCAACAAGCTGTCGCTAACTGCTGTTAGCGACAGCTTGTAGGCGATAGCGACCGGGTTGGGTGCTGCTTTGCATGCCAGCGATATTTATCGCTAATGGCATGCAAAGTAGGCGTTCCCCACCTAACAGCGACTGGAAACAGTCGCTGAGGTCGCTAACGCCTATCAGCGAGGCAGAGGCGGTGATTAGCGAACCAGCGCTAAACACGTTTAGCGCTGGTTTGCTAACACCTGGTCCCACCCTGACTTAGCCATGTAATCCAATGAGAGGTGGATTACATGGCTAAGTCCCCTCGCACTATCAGCAAGCAGAACTGGGAACAGTGTGAATATCGCCTGTTTTCAGGCGATATTCACACTGCTTCTCCAAGGTTTCTATCGCTTTGGAGATTAGCATTGCTGATTGCACGCTAACTCCGCGATAGAAACCGGCGATGCCTGGCGATAATTATCCAAGCGCTAATTGCGCTTTGCGATAATTATCGCCAGGCATTGCTAATATGCCCCAATATTTTTAGAAAAAATAAAACGATATTACATACTACGACATTTAAAAAAAAAACTATATTATGTACCTATAAACACAACATGCATACCTTCTTTGTTTGAATCAACATTGAAGAGCTGGTACAGCTGTTATCAGGGCCGGCTTTAGCGCTGGTGGCGCGCCAGTGCGACAATGGTTGTTGGCGCCCCCCCCCCAGTGACCACCTCTACCATGCATTCCCTCACTACCACCCTTTAACAGTGCCCCTCAAGTCTCCATAGCCACTCCATCCCTCAGATGCATTAAATTAGTTGTATAGCGCCACTTATACCAGTGTAGGGTGTCAGAGCACTTTACATCACACGCACAAAACACAGAGACAATCAATCCTAGTTGTGCAAATCAGTATATAGGAAATGTTACATAAGACAGAGGACTATAAGGTGTAGGAGTCACATGTCCTCCACACTGGTAGACAGTATAGTTTAATAGCACTTGGTCTGGAGAAGCACAAACTCAGAATTTAAAAAGTAACACCATAGTTGGGGGGTTCTTTTTAATAATCAGAATTGATTTATATCCAAATTAATCCTTTTTCCAACATTAGAATAATGAAAGACGGGGGGAAAAATCATAACGCTCTCATCCATACCTTGCAAGTTGCATGCAGCTCTTTGATGACAGTTAATAGCTCACTGTTCTATGCTAGGATGTTAACTTATTAACTGCAAGTAATAAAAGGATCTCTCAGACCAAACCAATGACCCACTGATCTATTTAAATTACATGCACTTTGTGATCTGCTGTTACAAGTTCTTTGTAGTAGGCATATTAACCATCTGCGCTACCCTACCTCAAAGCTTCCACTAGACAAACCTTCGGTCTTTCTGTAGGAAGAAAATTAATCACAGAGTTATCTTGACATTTTTATTGACGGCTAAAAACTGCTGGAGGCCAGAACGCTGGCAGAAGGTCCTTTTAAAACTATTATAAACTGCAAACACGACGCCCCACCTAAAGTCAGCGCCGCCCTAGAGCCGGCCCTGGCTGTTATGTGCAAAGGTTGAAACGTTCCCTTTTGTTCTTCTCAAGAAGAAAACTCGGGCGTGCCGGAGATAAGACTCCAGACACTGCCCAGCCGAGCCCACAACACTATCTGCACTGCCCTCTCTATTCACAAATAAAGGCAGCAAGTCTACAAGCACGACGTGCTTGTAGACTTGCTGCCTTTTATTTGTTAATAGAGCACAGCTGAGGGCAGATTGGTGCCGTTGTGAAGTACTCATGTTAATTGCAGCGCATGACGGGCGCTGCCATTAACATGATTACTTTAACAAAGGTACACAATCTGACCGTTTTCGCGCGGCACGCATTTTAAAAGCGGCGGCGCGAAGGTCCTCAGTTGCCTGTGCGCGCTTCACATTTTATAATGCGCGCTACAGGAAACATAGCTGCGCGCGCGCCCAGGCGCGCAGCTTATTGGGAACAGTGGTCGCGACTACCTGATGTAATGTGTCAGGATGTTGCGCTCAGCGTCATGTGGTCAACATGTTTCTTGCTTGGATGTCAAAGCGATCTAGCGGCAGTTCTTCAGGACCTAAGAGAGATTATCAATCTACACTAAAAGTGGTGTTCTGGTTCAGCTAACCTTGATTTACCACATAGTACACCTAAAGGTGAAGTACCTGTAGATGTGGTGGCCAACCTAACAGCTATAATAAACTGGCCCCATCAACTTCCGACAGGTCAAGACACGTGGAATTTCCAGTGTCATGTAAGAACTGCGTCGGTGGCGGAAGACCTACCCCAACGCTGCCGGAGGGTAGGTGCAGTTTTAAAATGCCATTTCAATCTTGCATAATAAACAGTTTGTCCAAACCTTACTTTTTAATACATAGAAGTCAAACCTAGGGTAGTCAATGGATAGCCTACAGGGCAGGGTGCAGTGTCTTTAAAAAGTGGGACATGTAATTTTAAATTTTGCATGTCCTTATATTTCCTAGATAGCCACACACAATAGGGAGCGAGGGTGTGCCTGGATAGGACATCACTGGCAGGGTGGGAGGGAGGAGCTAGGCACAGCCCTACTGACACTTGAATTGGCTGTGTCCTCCCTTCACACCAAGGACTACATACTCCCTGTAGTGAACCTGCAGCCACGGCAGGTAATGGTGGACACCTGTGCATTTCAAAGGGGAACCTTTAGAAGGGAAGCTTCTCTCCCACTTCAAGGGCCGCAACTGGGTATAAATACTGGACCTCAGGCACCAAATCTTCAGTACACTTCTGGACCTGTGGATACTCTGCCAGGAAGAACTGCTATGCTGCTGAAAGGACTGTCACTCTGCTGAACTGCTGCACTGAAGGATTGCTGCCCTACTGTGTTGCTCTGCTGCCCTCTTGCCTGGGTAAGAAGTACTCGATCTGCATGCGTTGAGCACAGGACCCCAAAGTGACTCCAAGGGCTCGTTGGCTGGCTTCCTGCCATCTGTGAGTCTACCCTGCCAAGTGGTACCACCCTAGTCCTGGACCCTTGGAAGTGGGTCTAAGGTGCTCCGCCAGCCTCTGTGGACCAAGCAGAACAGACACAACTCCTGTGCTGCACAACACAACCCCGAGCAGAACCAACACATCACCGCTATAACATGGATCAGAACTGCCACAAAGACCTGCATCGCAGCGCGTTGCCTCATCAGAACCGACTCTGTGCAACACAACATTGGCGCAGGCCCTCGCATTTCTCGTCAACGGCAGCCTCGATAATGACGCCGAACTCTGCCTGGCAGCCTTGCGGCTCCTTGCAACCAATGCATCACCCCAACTGCGAGATGCATCCTTGACACCGGACTTCGAATCACAATCCCTTGTTGACGTGATTCTCGATGACTACGCAGGACATCGAACCACAGCTTGGTAGTACAGTTGTATGTGAGCACTTATGTGATCACCCAGAAAAAGAGCTGTAAATTGTAGTACTTAGAGAGGCGGTGTGTCTCCACTCACAAGTTGATGTTCTTCTCTACGAGTATTTGATTGGAAAATAGTTGTGAGTCCGTCTTAAAAGAAGTTCCGTAACTCGTAACTGATGGTGACATTATTAACAAAGAGCCCTGGTCAGATACAGTTGGACAGAGCTTAGCATGGTGTAATCCTGTGACCAGTACAATAGTAAGGGATTGTACATTGTGAACGCTCTGAAAAATATTACAGGAAGGGATTTTACATTCAACTGCTTGTCAAAGACAATACAAAATGTCTTTACATTGCAAGCTCTCTGACAGATATGGTAGGAAGGGAGTTAGTACATAGGTTTGCTCACAATACATGCTTGGTGTCTCAAGATGGAGACTTTATGTGCCTGTTGCTGTATACCTTTGCTCTGCCTAAAATGCTTGGTGGGTCTCTCAAGACCACTTGGCCATGTTTATGTTCATGTTAAAGCGGATAGGATTACCATATTGGTGTTTAAATGTGATGACATCTTATTTTACATTGTGAATGACCAGACAAAGCCTGTAGACCTACACTTGCTGATCATGAAGAGCTATATGTATGGCAAGAGGTCCATATAGGGTACGATACACCCAGCGCGGGGACCAGACTCCTCCCATCCAAGTCACCCGGTGGGGTTAAACAAGGCTGTATACTGGCCCCCCTTTTATTCTTATTTTATATTAAGGCCCTAGATACTATTCTATGTGTGTCTACTCCTGATGCTCCCAATATTGGCTCGTCCCCGGTCTCTGTACTTCTGTATGCGGATGACGCAGAGCTCCTAGCTCGCACTGCTAATGGCCTACAGGCGCTTTCAGATAGGTTTTTATAGTTTTATGGAGGGGTTGAAACTCAAGGTTAATCATTTCCACCACTCAAATTACTTTCATATTTCACTATACTAATTCAACACTAATCCTTTATGGGTTCCGGAGTAGCGTGCTACTCGCCAAAAAAACGCTTCAACATCCCATCAGGGGTAACAAGCGCTATATAAATGCAAACCTTTAACCCTCTTCTATCCCTCCGCTATCCTTCTCAATCCAAATAACTGACTAATATCCACCACTCAAATTACTTTCATATTTCACTATACTAATTCACCACTAATCCTTTATGGGTCCTGGAGTAGCGTGCTACTCGCCAAAAAAGCACTTCAACACCCCATCAGGGATAACAAGCGCTATATAAATGCAAACCTTTTTCCCTCTTCTATCCCTCCGCTATCCTTCTGAATCCAAATAACTGACTGACATATTCACCACTCAAATTACTTTCATATTTCAATATACTAATTCAACACTAATCCTTTATGAGTTCCGGAGTAGCATGCTACTCTCCAAATAAGTGCTTCAACACCCCATCAGGGGTAACAAGCGCTATATAAATGCAAAACTTTTTCCCTCTTCTATCCCTCCGCTATCCTTCTGAATCCAAATAACTGACTAACATATCCACCACTCAAATTACTTTCATATTTCAATATATACTAATCCACCTTGCAGCAGAGTTAAGAGAGGCCCTTAGTGGAGCAATCTTAAGAGAGGCCCGTAGTGGAGCAATCTTAGATCTAGGAAGACCACACAGGGTTGTGCTTTCATAATCCAACTTGGCAATCACCAGGGCTTGCACAGCAGACTTGAAGTCGGGGGAGGGAGGTTTTATTTTCCTTAAGATGCTCATTTGGAAGATCGCTCCATTGGTGAGAACGCTGATGTGCTGCTGCATGTTGAAATTCTTATTTAGCATTATACCCAGTGTGCTTGTGGAGTCAATGATGTGTGGTATGCAATTAAGAGCTGTTAGTTGATTCATTCATTCTTCGCTGGCTGGTGACTGTTGGGTGGGGCGATTAAGAGGAATTTCGTTTTTAAGAGCGTTTAATTTAAGGTCATTGAGGGTCAGCCAATTCTGGGTTTTCTGTAGAGTTGTGTTGAGGGACCTGATGTCCTCAGGGAAGGAGACTTTCAGGTACAGTTGGGTGTCATTGGCATACATGTGATAATAGATGCTGGATAGTTGCAAAATTTCAGTTAAAGGCTCCATGAACCAGTTGAAGAGAATGGGTGAGAGCGTGGACCCCTGTGGTACTCCTAGAGTGAACGGTGAAGGATTGGACAGGGACTGGTTCACCTTGAATCTTTGAGTTCTATTGTGGAGAAAAGAGGCAAACCAATTTAGGACAGGCCCTGAAAGCCCCATCCTATGTTCCAATAGGTCAAGTAGGCTGTCATGTTTAAACGTATCGAAAGCTGATGATAGGTCGAGTAGGATCAAAAGGCAGGATTCATTCTGATCCAGGATTTTAGCGTGTCTTCCACAATGTGAGTAAGAGCGGATTCGGTGCTGTGACCCTCACGGAAGCCGGATTGGAACTGGTCTAACAGTCGAAATTGTTCTATGTGGTTACCTAGTTGGACGTGGACACATTTCTAAAGGAGCTTTGCCAGAGTCGGAATGTTGGAAATTGGACAGAAGTTGTGTAGGTCAGTGTGATTTGCAGTAGGTTTTTTAAAATAGGGGTAACCTGCCCAGTCTTTAGGCAGTCAGGAAGTAGTGAGGTGTTGACTATCTTGGTCCAAAGTGGGAGTATGGATGATTTGATCTCACTGAAGAAATTCGATGGCAGTGGGTGAGTGCAGTGGTTTGAGGGCCACAGTGCTGCAAGAGTTTTGAGAATGGTGCTTTCATCCAAGGATTTGAATAAGCTCCAAGAAGTGTTGTTTTTGGGAATGAGAACTGGAGCGAGCAGGGGCGCAACAAACCGAGGAGGAAGGAGGCTGATAGGTGGTATGATCGGCAGGTGCTCCAATGCAGTCCACAAATCATATTCCATCTTTGTTGTCTTTTCAAGGCAAAAGGCGCCAAATTCCTCACAGTTTGGCAGCAGACAGGATCGCATTGGGGAAAGGTTAGGTTGACTATTTGACTGAAGCTTGATAAGTTCAAACAATTATTTTGGTCGATTTTTAGCTTGCTCTGGTTGGATTTCTGAAGTAATTAGCTTAAGAACTTCTAATGCGTTTGCTATATATGTTCCTCAATGATCTCAGATGTTTGAGGGACGGAGAGGATCTCCAAAAACGTTCCGCTAATCTCAGATTTCATCTTTCTGCATTTAGACTACCATTGTACCAAGGTTTGGAGACTTGAGGACATTCTTTTTAGCTGTTAAGGCTCAATCGAGTCTAAAATGTTCATCATGGAGTGGTTGTATTGGTCTGTAAGGTCATGGACATCGGACATGTCCACAGGAGGGGGCAAAATGTTATTACTGAAGGATGTCAGATTATTCAGGTTAATCTTTCGCAGGCTTCTTTGCCAGTGTTTGTGTTTCTTTCGCTGAACTTTGTTAGCTCTAACAAATTCTGTGATGAGGATGGTGATGCAGTGGTGGTCTGTTCAGTCTTAAGGCATGATAGATTCAAGATGAATGGAGTTGACCATACCAGTGATTAGATCTAAGGTTGCTCCCTTGATGTGAGTGGGACTGTCGCATATTTGGATTAGGTTGACGTCCACTAGGAAGATTTTAAGACTATTGACTGCAGGGTCATTCATGTCATTCCAGTGGAGGTTAAAATCTCCGAGGAAGATCTGGGTGCAACAATGTCTGCTGCATGTCTTACTGCCGATCTGCAGTTGTGAAGCATGCATTTAAGTTTAGGATTGGTGTCAGTTAGGATAGTTTGTCAGGTGGTGACTCATGTGAGGTTGTTCTTGTTTAAGGACCTGGAGTTGACCCTAGGTTCTCTGTGCGGGTCCGCATGGATTGTCTTGATTTGACACATATTGTCTGTGTTAAAGGAGTATGTTGGATCATATGAGAGTAGGAGGGAGTGAATATCCTTGTCAGCCAGTGGATCACTTAGTCTAATGGGCCGAGAGGGGTCATTAGGGTGGGGTGCGGTTTTCCATCTAGGGTGAAGAGAAGCAGAGGTTACTGAGATCACAGTGGATGGGGGGGCGTGCTGTAAGTCTGGTGCAGTAGTTAGTGGGATGGGCGTGGTTATGACTATTTATCTTTGGAGACCTGCTTAACCGCCGATTATCGGCCAGCTCGGAGGTGTGGTGTAATAGGCTTTGAATATCTGCCTTGAGTTGTTGGAGGACTAGTGTGAACTCGTCCAGTCTGGATCCGATTGAGGTGTAGGAGTGGTTTTCCGAGACTTGGAGCTGGGGGCTAAGTAGGGGGGTGTGTTTGGGAATATGGTGTTAGAAAAATACTGGCCTGGGAGAACCAGCGAAGGGGCGGTAGGGTTATGGATGGAGTAAGTCTTGATGGGAAGAGGTGGGGAGTGCAACAGCTGGCTGAGTGGAAGCGCTGGGGTCATACGGGTCATGTTGCTAGCTGGGTTTGGGAGTTCAGATTTCGGACATGACTTCGATTGGGCTATGGGGAGTGTCTTAGGCACAATAGTAGTATCCACGATAGTGTGCTTGGAGGTCAAAGGTATAGACGGGGTGATGGTGTGGCTTCTGAAGCATTATAACTCTGAGCTAGCTCCTCTAGTGGAGTGGTGAGCGTGCAGCCTAGTTTGGCGATTGCTGGAGAGGGACTCAGACCCACCTGGAAAAGCTGAAGAGTTGGTCTTGTGTATGATGGTCCCTATGGAGGAGCAAGGAGAGAAAGGGAAGGGTCAATTGAGATGTCAAGACTATGAGAGTACACTACTTGAGGGTTGCCTAAGGAACTAGAACGTCTTTGAGAAGTGGTGGATTCAGTACTAGTCACTGTGTTTTTGATTAAACTATCCAGGTTGCGGTCTGATGATTGGATAAGGATAGTCCCATTGTTGTAAAGGGAGATGGTTGCTTCTGCTCTGTAAACAGGTGAGGGGGCAACTGTAAGTCTAAGACCATGAGGAGTTTTCTTAGATGTGGTGACCCGGAGCAATGAGGGTAGGGCCTTCCTCCATTGAGCACGTCTTTTTGTATAGAAGATAAGATCCCTTATTGTAGCTCCTTTTTTCATGCAGAAGTAGGGATCAGAAATAAGGGTTTCTGGGTGAGATTTGAGGAGTCTGTGTTTGAAGCTTTGGGATGTGTTTTTCGTTAAGTTACGGAAGTATTTGATTTTATAAGAATTATGACCGGAAGGCTCCTAATTAGTAAGGAAATTGCTTGATGATTTAGGATCCATGTCAGAGCTTGATGCAACTGATGCCAGAAAAATGGAAAGTGTAAACAAATAGGTTCAGGGCTACAGTTAATGAGTGTAGTGTCCTTTGTATTCCATGTACCTGCGAAAGAAGCGCCGGTTATTAGTTCGAAGCTGACCAAATTGTAGTCAAGCCAGTTTGCCGAAAGGCGCAGAAGCGCATGGAGTTGAACCAGTGGTAAAGATTGGGAAAGGAGCGCCGGTTACATGTTCGAAGTTGACCTGTAGAGAGACAAACCAGTCTGTCAAAAAGGCGCCCAAAAACACATAGAGTTTAACCAGTTGTAGACATTGGGAGGAGTGGAGGAATAAGGGAAGATAGTTAAGAATGTAGATCAAATCCTGAGACACTTATGATATGACAGGACCCTGAGTGACAATGGGAAAGGTTGCAATGATGGTTGAGGAGTAGTTCAGATCCTGAGTCACTAATGGTATGGCAAGACCATGAGTGGAAAAGGAAAGGCTGCAATGATAGGGAGAGAAGTATTTGTACAGGAAAGGTAGGTATCGGATGAGAATCATATTAAGATGGCCGATGCTTAGGGACTTGTGGTTCCAGTTTTGTGTTTGGGCATGCATGTAGTCCTTAACTTTCATTGGAACTGCAAGTAAGCAGAGAGTCCTAGTTTACTTACATTGAAACTGCAAGTAAGCAGTCCTTTTTCAGTTTCTCTTCAGAGGGGACAGGACCGCCATCTTAGTAATGAGGCCCTCGAGAATAGATGGGACCACAACATGGCATGAAAGCTACCACTGCAATCCCCAACAAGCGTGGCAGAAGACATAGGCCAGCCACAGAGCAGAGCTATGGGGCCGGCAGGTCGAGAAACTGTCCCGCCATAGGGCTGCAACAATGGTAGAAGCCTGTCGGGCTGGAAAGCCACCTCATTAGATCCACCGTCAGCCCCAAACTAGATCAGCAAAAGGTATGGGCCGGTACCGGTGCAACGCTATGAGCCGGCCAGTCCCGAAACAGTCGAGACACTGTGCTGTGCTGCCGAAGTGGCAGACGTCTGTAGGGCGAGGGAGACGCACCATGGGAGGCCAGGGGGGTCAGCAGCCAGAAGCAGGGCAGCAAAAAAGGCATTTACCAACATCCGCACTGTCTGCGATATCACTGATGCAAGCCTCCTACATCCATCGCGCCTGGCGGTCAGGCAGAGAAAGCGGCACTTACCAGCATCCACAGTGTTGGCCACTTTGCTGATGCAGGCCGTCGGTACATGGCAGGTCTGCGGCCAGTAGGCGAGGCGGGTGGGCCCGTAGCTAGGCTAGGCCACCAGGAAGCACGATAGCTGCCGTGTTTCGGGTAGCAAGATCATGTTCTTTGACTTCTACAGGCATAGCGGGCAGAAGAGCAAGCTGTATTTCAAACCGAGGAGGAGGATGGGAAGAGCACGACTGCCAGGAGAAGGTGCAATTCCGGTTAAATAAAGTTTCGCCATTTGAAGGGGAAAAACGTGAGTAGCTCCAGTTTCTCTTTCGATTATATGTGTTCCAAGGTGGTCGTCAGTGCGAAGGTCGATCGTAGAGGGGCGGGTGGCGGGGTAAACACAGGGATAGTCAGCGATTGTTGATCCCACACCCGGGAGCTTCCCCTTGAAGCTCCATCCTGGTGGCCTTCTTGTGTCTGTGCTTTTTGTGTGTAATCTGCTCGTTGTAGTAGTGTTTTAGAAATGAAAATGGTGTGGAGTTTCATGGGCCATCCAGGGAAACCTACCAAACCCAGGCATTTCTGAGAACTAGACACCAAGAAGAGTACAGGGTGGTGTGCCTCTCATGGATCCCCCAAGGTTTTCTTACCCACAATGCCCTGCAAACCTCAAGATTTGCCTAAAATCGCACATTTTTCATGCATTTCTGTGACACCTTCTTCCAGAATCAGACCGAATCCACAAAACTCCTACCGACCATTGTTCCTCCACTTGTCGCAATAAAAATGCTGCCCCACTTGTGTGGCTGGGCTTAGAGCCTGTGACAGGAATGGATCAAAGTATGGTCAATGGGAGTCCTCGCAAAGGAACCCTCATTGACCTTGGTTTGATCTGTTTCTGATGCAGGCACCAGGCCCAGCCACACAAGTGGGGTACCATTTTTATTGGGAGACTTAGGGGATTGGTAGGAAATTGTTTCTCCCTGTAGATTCCAGAACTTTCCATCACAGAAATGTGGGGAAAATGTGTTTTTTTTTGTCAAAGTTTGAGGCTTGCGAGGATTTCAGAGTAAGAAAACCTGGTGAGAGTCACGCAAGTCACCTCACCCTTGTTTTCTACAAGTGTCTAGTTTTCAAAAATTAGAAGGTGTGCTAGGTTTCCATATGTGCCACATGAGCTAGGCCCCAAAATCCATACCTAGCCACATGGCAAAAAAAGGGGTCAGTTTTCATAGGCAAAATGTGATATGTCAATGTTGCATTTTGGGGTCTTTACTGTTGCAGGCACTAGCCCTACCCACATGAGTTACCATTTGTATTGGGAGACTTGGGGCAAATGCTGGGTGGTAGGACATTTGTGGCCCTCAACAGATTCCAGACGTTTTCCTCACAGAAATGTGAGGAAAATGTGTTTTTAGGCAAACTTTGAAGTTTGCAAAGGGTTCTGGATAGGAAAACCTGGTGGGAGGGAGCCACACAAGTCACCCTATTCTGGATTCCCCTAGGTGTCTAGTTTTCAAAAATGTATGGGTGTGCTGGGTTTCCTTAGGTGCCGGATGAGCTAGGGCCCAAAATCCACAGCTAGGCACATTTTAAAAAAAAAGGGGCCAGTTTTCAATGAAAACAATGTTATGTGTCCATGTTGCGTTTTGGGCCTTTTCCTGTTGCAGTCACTAGGCCTACCCACACAAGTGAGGTACCATTTGTATCTGTAGACATGTGGGGATATAGAATAATAGAACATTTGTTATTACCCATTGTATTTCTCTGCATTTGTGTCTTCCAAATGTAAGCCAGTGTGTGAGAAAGAAGAAATTTTGAGAAAAGGCCTCTGAATCACATGCCAGTATGGGCATCCACAAATCAGAGATTTACACATACCACTGCTCCTAAATTCCGTATCTGATGTTTATTTCAGAAATCTGTCAGTCTTTATATTTTACCGTATGAATTGCTCTATACCTTGTACACTATGAAAAACCATTGTAACGTGTAGTTCAGTTTTTGGCTCTAGGTACCTTGGGTTCTTTGAAAACCTGCATACCCTATATATCCCCACAACCAGAAGGGTCTAGCAGACAGAATAGTTTATTGCTTTTCCAATTCAAATATTTTATTGCGGTCATTAGACTATAAAAGTGCAAGTGCAATGAACTGACGGTACATAAAAGCATCCTCCAGTACATAAGCTCAGAGCCCCAAAGTCCTATATTACACCTGCAGACTATTGTCCCGCACCTCAATAAATAAGCAAGAAACATAGCAACACATACGGAGTGCCCTGTTGATAAAATATACAATTATTGGGCCGGGATAAAACTGATACATGTCATATTAATAAAACACTTAAAGAGCACTCTATAAAAACACAAATAATAAAATTAGTTTAAAAATTGAGCGAGCCCTATTAAAAAGTATAAAAAAAAGTTTTTTATCAACTTAGTCCTGTACATTGGTTTTCAAAAGTGACTTACGCACACACCACATAGAGAGTAGGAAGCGTGACACCGCAAATACAATTGGTGATAGAGTATTGTATTTCAACAGCGTAAATGCCTCTGCACAGTGTTTGGTGCCCAGGTTTCTACATAACTGGGTCAGCCAACGACGTCTGAATTTTCTGTAACCAGGGCATAAAAAGAATACATGCAACTCTGACTTCTCTGCATTGCTACAGGCCGGACAGCCTAGAATGAGTGTACCTGCCCATTTGTTGGAGAAAATACGCATTGGGAGAACCCCGTGCCTAAATCGGATATACAGTTTCCTCGCTAGCGGGCATTGTATCTCATCCAGGGCAGACTCTAGGATGTACTGGTCTTTTATTCTCAAAAACACAACTGTTAATGATCCTGTTGCTGAGCACCCCTGTAGACGGGCAAGTTTACCCTCCCTGTGACTCCAAACCAATTCCTTTCTAGATATTGTGGGGCAGGCTTTCTCAGGGTTGTGCCATAGACTCGCTCCGCCCATATCCAGAAATGAGTCCCTGACATATGCTAGCCACTGTAGTTTCCCAGCGCCCTGCAAGCCCAAGACCTCCTTTAGCTCATCCCTATACACTGCCAATTCCGGGGTTACCGATAAGCGATGCCAAAAAATTAGGGGTCTAAGAGCAATTTCGTCGGCAACTGGCTTTACTTCCAAGTCCAAACGAAGCAGTGTAAGGGGAGAACTGAGGGGGAGACCAAATAACTGCCTGACATAAGTGTTCCCAGACTTGGTAATGTTTCTCAGAGAACAATGCCCCCCAAGTTCGGCCCCGTACATTGTAGCACCCCTTGTTTGCACTTTGTAGATTTCCATGAGCGGTCCGATAGGTTTATGGAAAGAGTTCCTAAATAGCTTGGTCAGCCCCCCCCCCATGCTCTGTGCTAGCTTTAGGCTTGTTTTATTAGTTTGAGTCCCCCAGTCCATTTTTAGTTAGAGTGACCCCAAGGCACTCAAATACAGACACCCTCTCCAACGAAATGCCGTGCAAGCTGGGGTTAGTGCGAGTTGAGCTAGTTGGATTAAAGACCATATATTTGGTCTTTTCGCTGTTAATCTTGAGACCCCTACTATCACAGAAGGCCTTGAAGTTGTCGAGGATCCTCTGAATGCCCATCAGTGACTTTGAGAGCAATAAAATGTAATTTGCAAACATCATTGCCGGTACTTTGCTGTTCCCTATCTTGGGTGCATCATTATCCTTCCCTGCATTCAGTGTTTCTACAAGTGCATTTATAAATAGGCAGAAAAGGGTGGGCGCAAGCACACAGCCCTGTCTTACCCCTCTATCTATGGCTATAGGTGTAGTAAGTTCTCCATGTTTGCCAAACCTGATTTGGGCATAGTTGCCTTCTTGCAAACGCCTGAGCATATAACAAAGATAGGATGGCACCCCCAGATCACTTAGGACAGCCCACAATTTATCTCTTGGTACCAGATCGAACGCGGATTTTAGGTCCACGAAGATCAGATAGAGGCTGCCACCCTCTATAGTCACCGTTTTCCAGTACAAGAGTTGGAGCCTAAATATTTGGTCTATGGTGGACGTGTTTTTCCTAAAGCCAGCTTGCAATGGGCTCAATATTTTACATTCATCGATCCAGGTCTGAAAATGGACCAGCAATACCTGGGCAAAGATTTTCTGGCTGACATCAATTAAACTTATGGGTCTGTAATTGGAGAGAAGAAGTGGTGAACCCTTTTTGTGAACCGGCAGGATTTCTGCGCTAGCCCAGGTTGCAGGGATTGCCATTCCCTGCAGTATAGCATTAAACAAGATCCACAGATAGGGGCCCCAAACAGTTGGCTCGTGCGGAAGAGGTCCCCTGGGATCTTGTCAAGCCCTGGAGCTTTGGATGAGGCATTTTTGCTTAAGGCACTAGCTATTTCTGTGAGGGTTATCTCAGGGGCCTCAGAGCAGATGTCCTGCGGTGGAAGAGTATCTTTAACTGTGCTAGTACCCGCATCCTCCATCCTTAAGTAAAGGGCCTCGAAATGTTGTTTCCAGACATCAGCTGCAATGTTGGGTTCAATGGCCTGCTTTCCTTCACTACTACCTGTATTAACTATGCACCAGAAAGCATTCCTGTCATGGGTGGATAGGGCCTGTTTCAGAGAATCCTACTTGTCCAGCTCCCACAGCTTTTTAGCTTTGGTGATGCTGGCTCTATATAGCGCCCTCTTTTCTCTGATTAGGGGTCTATCTTAAGTTTTGATTGCCTCTATCAGGGCTAACTTGGCCATCCGACAGCTATCCTTGAACCAGGAGTGCTTGGCCTTTTTGCGCCCACTTGAGTGTGTTGGAGGGAAAAATATATCGGCCAGAGTAGATGTCAGCACCTAATGGGTCTCGGCAACTCGCATAAGAGAGGTGAATGTACCATCACTGGAAATGGACTGTTACGCTGCCAATAGACACGGGATGACTGAATCATATAGGAAGGCCATCCTATCACAGGATTGCTGTATAGCTGACCACTGAACTCTTCTATTGTTGGTCAGTGTTAATCTGTCATCTGGCATAGGTATGTATGAACCAGAGACTTCCTCACTAATCGGCAGTTCCACCTCCACGATCAGTGCGTTGTGATCGCTATAGTGTTGGGTCAAAACAACAAAGTCGGCCACCTGGTGCCACATCCTGATATCTACCAGGATGTAGTCTAAAATAGAACAGCGTCCTAGTCGATTAAAGGTATGCTTCCCTGGTGTGTCTGATTTAGTTCGGCCATTGCATGCCCTTAGGGAGTGGTTTAAGGTGAAGGATTTAATCTGGAGCACCAACGGAGTCCAGGTCCTGGTTGGCGGGATGTTTGCCTCGGGAATTGCCCATTGTAGGTCTTCATCACTGGGTATTTCTCTGTTAAAACCATTCAGGTGCTCAAACTGGCAATTAAAGTCGCCACCAATAACCATCCAATGGTTGTTGGGGATGGTGGATATGGAAGGAGCCAGTTGGTCAAAGGTCGGTGATTCTTGGCTGTTGCTTATAGGCCTCGAGTAGACATTGACCAGAGCGATTCTGACCTTGGATGTAAATGTCAGAAGAATACACTGGATGTCATTTGAGAAGAACTCCAGCTGCTTAGCTGTGCAGTCCAAATGGGACGCAACCCATATACAAAGACCACCCGATGGCCTCCCCTTGCCCTTGGTAGTTGCGGCTATTCTGAAAGTCGCAAAGCCCAACCGCTGTGTGTCCTCCCTATCCCAGGTTTCCTGGAACATGCAGACGTCGTATTGGTCCACAAAAGCCCCCCAGTCGGGGTTTTCCCGTTTGTTTCTGAGGCCCACAACATTTCATGATAAGACCCTCAGCTTTGTTGGATCTGTATGTTTAGCTAGCATGGGTAACTGAAGATTAACATAATGTGGCGTGGTTTCTCTCAGTTGGTCACTTAATTTGATCGCCAGAGTTCTGATAGGGACTTTGCTACTGTCAGCTGTGGGCGCTGGAGGGTTGGGGTCTGTTAAGATTGCTAGGGCTTTAGCCTGAGCCACAGTTAGTAGCAAACCCGTGGGTGGGCTTATTAGAGCATCATTGAGCGACAACCCCACAACGGTTTGGCCTACACAGCTTGCCCACTTATCCCCGCCTGGTTGAATTGTGTCAGGGGGCTCCTTCATTCCACCCATCCCCAACCCCGATGTGGTACTAGGGTAATAAAACTCCCTATTTAAAATAGCCCGCTCCTGGGATTCCTCCTGATATTTGGTTGACTGTTCTGGGTGCTGCATTACTTTAAGTCAATCAACCTCTTCTAGGACCACAAATCTATTTGCTGTGGATAAATTATATAGTAGGGGTCTGGGGAGTTGATGCCACTGTCTTGTATGCTGGTCGTTCTGCATCCACCGCCCCTGTCCAAGGCTCTTGTGCGCTTTAATTGCAGGTACTTGATAACATAACATAACGTGTATTTGTAAAGCGCATGTTCAACCCAGCAACGGGGCATCTTGGTGCTGAATAACAGATGTTTATTGTTACCCAACTCAATGGTACTCATTTTATCGACCTCAAATGGAAGAAAGGCTGAGTGGACCCGCCGGGATTCGAACCTGTGACCATGAGGTCGAACACAGGCCCCTGCAGTGGATGCATTAGTCCACTGAGCCACCAGACCCGGCATGGATTGTAAAAGTATCCTAGCGGTAGGGACCTTATTCCCACATCTTGACTATGATGATTTAAACATAAAAGGCTTTGGACAGTCATTGGGTTTTTTAAATTGATCACTATGCAGTCCCCATGCACATCTTTCGGTCTATTTCCCACCCACCTGACCCTACGTGTCATAAGAATCTTGCCAGCATCTTCATAGGAGAATTGTCTCTGCCTTGCCAGCCAAAACATGCATTTGTTCTTCAGGTCGAAATGGCTTTTCTTCTGCCCCTGTTTGAGCTCTGGTACTCCTGCTAGAACAATGACGTACCGGGGATGAGGCAGCGGGTAAGTTAATGGAAGGCAAAACACTTCTCTCTTCCCAGACCTGTGCTGGGCTCATTTCCAACCCCCTCCCATCTGTGCCTGGGCCCCATACTCTTGCTTAGTTGCCATGTTAAGATGTACCATATATCTGCTCCTGGACTCATAATTAGCCCTGTTGAGGTCAGAGGTGGAAATGGGGTTTTGGGCATGTGGGGATTCAGGCCTAGTTCCAGGTGTTAATGTATCAATATCAGCCAGGCAGCTAGCATCCGTTTCTTTCCCTGGCCTTCCCACCACAGATTCAAACAATTCAGCAAGTTTATCTACCCGTGCTACCAAGGAACTAAGCTCATCTCTTACTGAATTGAACCTGTAAGTCCACCACCAGGTTCGTTACCCATACTGGGTAGTCCAAAGCCACTTGTGCGCTGCCTATGTTGCCCATATTCGTATCTGGGTCGTCCAAGTTCCCTTCAATGTCGAGCGTCCCATCGTTGAGCTTCTTTCTCTTTGTCCCCGCTCTGTTTGTTTGTTTGGGTTTCCCATTTTTGGCAGGGCCAGTATTGGTGACCCCTTTGCGCGAGTGAGCTCTTGGTGGGTCGCTCGCCTTTGCACGATCAACAAACTGTGGCGAGTGAGAGTTGATTTCCGAGGCGAGGGTCGTTTGGGGGGAGTCCATACCAATCGCGGAAAAATGAAGGTCGGGGATTAAGGACAGACGCCTTTCGGTAAGTTCAATTTCCGTTGCCACTACACCAATGGCCCTCTGTAGCACCTTGTCGATTGAGGTTGGAGGCACTGAACAGGCAAGCTGCTGGGACAAAGCTTGCTGTTTGGAGTGGCGTGTCCGTTTCCCCATTTTTGCAAAGTGCTTGGAATTAGAAATGACCACTAGATCTAAACAATGCTAAACTACGGACATACAACCCACAGTAATGCCACCCCAAGTACTAAAGCCAAACAAAATCCTAGTCACTTGGTGTTCCCTATATTGCTTTTGTAAATCGGCCATCGTGACAAGTTACAAATGAAAACAGTGTTTCTCTTAGTGTCTTATGGGAACTGTAGTCATGCAGGTGATTGTGGCGGCCTGCATGACGGGATTGGTTGGAGTTGAGGGGTGGGTTCAGCCGTTCGTTGATGAAATAGATGCAACAACACGAGCGCATTCAATACTGGTGTGTGAGAGAAGTAGAGACGCCATGAAGGTGAACATGAGGTAGTTTGATGAAGGGATTGATGACTGTTGTATGGGGGAGGTAGACGAGGTTAAGTTAACATGGCATAATGGACAAGGGGAGCATTGGGTAAAGTCCAACAAGGAAGGGCGAATGTTGTTATTGGAGGTTTCTCAGGGCACAATGTGTTTGGCTTATAGTGCGCGTGTAGAGGGAAAACGTTATGTTTCAGCAAAGCATGGCATGGATTGTTTAGCTTTAATGTGTGATTACAATAGTGATTGGTAAACATATACTAAAGTCAATTATTTACCGTTTTAGTGAACCCCTGAAGAAGGGCTAAGGACAGCCCGAAATGCATTGGGTCTATGATATCTAGTATCAAGGATGATTTTTGTATATATCATGTTTCGGAAAAAGGCCTGGATAGGCATATCTGATTCAGAAGAAATTTCAGTATACTTTTACTGCCACACATGTGGCAGGAGAAAAAAAGTGGTGAAGACTATTGATTTATCGGAACAAATGGAATAAACATAATGAAACATGGATAAATTGAGGATTACGATGTGTAATTTATTCACGCAGTATGCTGTGCGTCCGGATGGAGTGGAATGTTGCTACAGTTCTTGTTGTATCAACATACACGTGGCATTTGGGCAGGCCACGTTACCGAGGCTGCACGCTTAAAGGACAAAAATGATCGAAACAAAGTTTAAAACGAATGAAATAGTGTGCACGTGGCAAACCCTTTCGTGGAACAAATGAAAACATTGCCAGAAATGGACGTTTTTTCCAACTCGTTTTCAATATCTTTTTATTTCAGCAGTAAATTTTTTTGGGAAGCCCTTGAGGGATCTGCACAAATGACCCCTTGCTGAACGCCGAATTTTGTCCGTTTTCAGGAAATCTATAGCTGTCCGGGATCACTCATGGGTTTCACCCTGGTTTCCACCACAAACTGGAAGTAAGTTGAAAGTATAAAAATTAGGAAATTTGGCTACTTCTTTGAAAAATGGCAAAACTGTGATAAAAAAACAGATTTTTTTATTCAGATCTGCAAGTTCCTGAAAGCTGGGAAAATAGTGACTTTAGCACAGCAAACCTTTCATTGATGTCATTATTAGGACAAAAACTGGGCACTTTTTTGCTGAGCACGGTTTTCCTAGTCCCCCCCCCCCCCCAAATTTAGCTATATTTTGGCTATTTTCTCAGTCCCCTTCAGGGGAATCCACAAACCCTAGGCACCTTTGGAATCCCCAGGATGTTGGAAAAAAGGGTGCAAATTTGTCACGGATACCTTATGTGGAAAAAGGTTATGGATGCCTAAGCGCAAACTAGCCCAAATAGCCAAAAAAGGGCTTAGCATTCTTTGGGGAAATGGCGTAGCAACCAAGGGGTTAAACCAGTGTTCATTATTGACTCAAATGGTCAACCGCACAAAAAAAACCAGTCAAAAAACAACACTGATGGGATTTTCTGAATGTAGGTTTTCACGCTGTACCCCTTTTCAAAATGTTTTGAGACAAAAAAGATTGCCAACATGCTTCCAGTTTCAAAGTTGCAAGAACAAGAATTTCAAAGTCATCTCGAGAGAAAACTGCACATATGTTTTCAGTGTCAACTAGCACCCCTGAGAAAATAATTCCAGCTTACATGGAGAAACTATATACTGGTAGAGCAATAATAAGGTCTACGCTAGAGTTTGATTGCATAATAAAAACAATGCACACCCCTGAAAAAAGACATGAACACTAATCCTCATTTCCACATACATGAACAAAGGGTTTCCATATTACTTTCGGTAGGTAGCTTCTTTGGGGCAAATCTTATCATCCAGCAAAGGAGAAGGATTAGATATCAACATGTTGGAACCCTTACAGGAGTACATGCGGAAGATGTCCAAGCCCCAATCAGGCAACTGCAAGTTCTTTCATGTAAAAGAGCCCCATTAGACTAGGTCGTCAATTAAATAAAGCTACCCAAGGCTGGCTCAATCCACACACAGACAGATACTTTAGAACCACAAATTTACTATTATTTCCAAAAGAAGCTTTCAAATCGATAAAAAGTATATATGAGCTACCTTTTTGTCATGGTTTATATTTCCAATGCTTACACTTTAAATTTCCCGGTTACACACCACTATCCCATCCTGCTTAGCACTTTCCTCCTCACCATCATGTTTGACAAGGGCAAGTGATTTCGAAGCCTATGTTAATATGCGAATAATCACTTTCTATCCTCTAATACTTCCTAAGCTTTCAATTCACTTCCAGAATATATTATCAATCTAGGAGCCACCATTCCTTCTCCATCAGTATATTGTAGCAAAGATGGGGATTGATACAGCAAGACATTCCTTTACAGGATCACTTAGTGCTCTGAATTTCAACTCCAGGTCACGAGGTGAGGGGGCTGTATCTTCTGTCAGTCCTTACACTTACAGTACATGTCCATCCAAATATAGTCTACATTCTACTCCCACTACCTCAGCATAATAATTTCATATATATTTGCTAGGCATCGAAATTTCCTCATACTACATACATCCTACATACATCCTGGAATGTCTTCAGTAAAAATGCTGCCAACACTGCAAATATGGAATGTGGTTCTTGTGGATCTCCGAGCAGGGTACATGCTTTCATTAAATACCTACCATTTACTTCCCTTGTGATACAAAAGCTTTACAAGGCTCATAAATGTATTAGGAGGGAATAAAAATGGTGGTTGTGATCCTACACATACACTGCTTCACTACCCCAACCTTCAAGAAACAAAGGACTGCAAGTAGTGGGACTCGTTTGGGCACTTCAATGATAAATGGAAAACAGGGTAATGTTTCCCTCGTTTTTTGCAACACTCTCCCGTAGAGTTTCGAAGGAAAGGTGAACAGTAAGTGTGAGGTGACATGAAGCAATTTCTTTATTGTCACTATATTCATAGAGTTATGGATTCTCATACAGGCACTGCCCTACAATGAAGTCCACAATAGTGCCCTGATTACAGTCGCTGTGTTCCAATCCATTATGAGACTAAGGGGTCGATTCCGATTCGGGCCGGAAAAAGCACCGACCGACTCGGATCCGGAAAAAATACAGACCGACACGTACCCGTGGCGCACGACACGTCAAGTACGATGCAAGGCGCGAAAAATCCGACCGACACGTACCGAAACCAAGTCGACCGACCGAGCCGCACGGAAAACAGCAATCCGGCCGGAAAAACACGCGAATCCAACCGACCGACATGCACCCGGAACAAATCCGACCGAAACGTACACGCGAACTCCAAAACGCAAAGTACGATGCAAGGCGCGAAAACCACGACCGAGTCGGACGGAGGACAAGCCGTACGACCGACACGCATACAAAACCGAGCCGAAGCAACAAAATACACCGCGACCGACGCGTACGCAGCACAGAAAACTGCACAAACACAGCGTGAACGAAACGGAGAACACCGTACGAGACCAATGCAGGGTCCGACTCGGTCACAAGAACGTTTCCAACATACACAAACAGCACAAAGGAAAAATCACCCAAAAAAAGGCCAAACAAGCAATTACCAAGCCAATAAATACTGGGGGGGACAGAGAACAAAGACACACCCACAACTCCACCTATATAAAGGACACAAATCACTACCATGAGCCTTTGCAAATGCCATTCCACTGCCAGCACCCAAGAGAAAGCAACCACACACCCACAGCTCATCCCTCACACAAGCCACACACCATCAGCACACCAACAAATACCTACCTCACATACACCCAGCAAAACACACACTCACACACCCTCACCTGCACCCCAACACACACATCACTCACCATCACCACCCATCACCATGCCCCCAAGAAGAATCCCAAGTTCCTAGATAGTGAATTGGAAGTCATGGTAGACGAGATCCTCAGGGTGGAGCCACAGCTGTTTGGCACACTGGTCCAACAGACCCCCATGTCGCAGAAAACCAAGATGTGGGAGAGGATCATCAACAGGGTGAACGCACAATCACCATGTCGGCGCACAAAGACCGACATCCAGAACAGGTGGTATGACGTGCGCAGGAGGGTACGGAAAATGCTGAAGCAAGACTACATCAACAGCCAACACACCGGCAGTGTCCCTCCTGCCAAGCCAATATACCTCAGGCCCTGGGAGGAGAAGGTGCGGGCCATCCTTCCGCCAGTGAGCGTATATGGACTAGAGGACATCCCAGAGCCTGGTGAGTACACAACAAATGTACACAATATACTGCCACAAAACACACACATCACTGTCAAGGGGAGAGTCAAACCATGCACTCATAGCAATTACACAGCAACCAGAACAGAATCATCCCAAAATGTGTATGTCAGTCAGATAAACACAACACATGCCATCAAGAAAGTCACATCCAACTGTGCCAACACATGTACAAACACAACTACAACTACAGCTAGGCAGTGGCACAAATAGAACTAACAAACACATCCAGACATGTAGCCACCACAACAACACCAACACACAGTGAAGACCACTCAAAGGAAGGAATTCTGTGTATGCTGGCCAAGTCAGTGTAGCCAATAGCATCATGGGAGTCGCTGTCACACATATTGCCCCCCACAACTGTCCCATCAACACCACCATGAACCATGCGCACATCACAGGGAGTGGAGAAGGACTCACAAGATGGCTGACACTGGCTACTGCTGTGGGGAGCACAAGGCCCTGCTGGTAACTGTGCACCAACAAACAGCAGGACACCACTGACTGACATCCTGAGAGACAACTTACACTCCCTGCAATGCAAGCACGTTCCATGGTGGGATATCTGGCTAGCTGGCTGGGAAGGGGGACTTGCAGCACTGACCATAGTCACAAGCACCTCCCCTCACACACCCCCCAACACAAACTCCACAGAACCCACCTGGTAGAATGCAATGCCCCCCATCCTAACACAAGATCCCACAAAGAACCACCACCCTGGGTTATGTTGTGTGAAGCACAGGGACACTCTTGGGACTCTTAGCCAAACAACTGCCAGGACAACACTCCCAGCCATCCTGTCAGCACAGCCAGCCCACCCCACAGGGAAGCAGAATCAAAAGGAAGGAAGCATGGGCATGCTGGGAAGGGGGGTGGAGGCAATAGCATGATGGGAGTCGTAGTCACAGCTCTACATCCCCCACCACATGGCCCAGCAAGCTCACACTCACGCATGCACATCCCACAGAGAGTGGAAAGGCCCATCAAAGATGTCTGACACTGTTGCTGTGTCGTGGGGAGCACAAGGGCATGCTGGGTACTTCACACCAACCAACAGCAGGACACCACTGTCAGCCATCTTGCCATTGCTCTCACACCCACACACACTGAACTCCACACAAATGCAAGTAAGTATGGGAATGCTGGGAAGTGGGGTGGAGGCAATGGCATGATGGGAGTCGTAGTCACAGACATAGCTCACCCCCACAACTGTCCCGTCAACACCACCCTGAACCATGCTCACATCACAGGGAGTGGAGAAGGACTCACAAGATGGCTGACACTGGCTACTGCTGTGGGGAGCACAAGGCCCTGCTGGCAAATGTGCACCAACAAACAGCAGGACACCACTGACTGACATCCTGAGAGACAACTTACACTCCCTGCAACGCAAGCACGTTCCATGGTGGGATAACTGACTGGCTGGGTGGGTGGGAAGGGAGGGCCGGCTGTCAACCAAACACAACCAATGCAGACCATGTTCACACCCCAGAAAATACATAGAAATGCCCAAATAATGCAGGACAATGTGCCACACCAATATCAACCCCTGACTGTGACGACTTAGGACAATGCAATGTACAGGCCCGCACCCAGAGGCACAGTCACAACTGTCATGTGTGTCAACCATTGATGCCTGCAGAAACATAACATACATTGTTTGTGTCTCCCAAAAACAGGTGATGATGGGGACACAGCAGCAGACGCTGAGGAGTCCCAGTCCCAGGCTCAAGAGGATGCCGAGCTCACTGGCGTCGTACAGCCTCTGTCCTCCTCGGACGATGAAGAACAACCTGGCACATCCGGTGCAAGTCAACATGCAGCACCAGCAGGACCACCAGCTGCAGCACCAGCAGGACCACCAGCTGCACCCCCTGCACCCACCCCTCCAACAACTGTCACCACGAATACCATCCCTGCCGACATGGACAGAACAAGGAGCAACACCAGCACAGTGACCCTGGACCAACCTGGGGCCATGGACACCACCACCACCACCAACCCCCAAGGTGGACCAGGGTTATCTGTGCGTGCCACTGCACACACTGCACATGTCAGCAGGGGTGGTGGGAGGGGTGGGAGACAGAGGTCGCTGCTTGCAGACGTTGCTGGTGTGCATGATGACCCACAACTGGTACGCATAGCTGATGCGTACCAGTCCAGCACCGGAGAGCTCAGCCAGGTAGTGGGGCTCCTCAGAGACATTAAACAGCAGCAGGCTGCCCATCATGCCCGCTAGACTCCCACATGTCCCACGTGGAGTCACACATGTCCCGTGTGGACTCACACATGTCCCGCGTGGAGTCCAAGTGGGATGCACTGCATGAGATGACGGCGGTGCACAGGGACATTTTACAATGCCTCCGCCAGATGAACAGCAACCAGTCCACACCTCCCTGTGTGCCAACAACATCTGGTGCCGAACAAACTGCAACTGCCACAGGGAGGGAGGAGGACTCTGGCGGAGAGTCCCCTGCACCGCAGCAGCCTGTACTTGAGGGCCCCCCCCAAGAAGAGGGGTCGTCCCAGGAGGGAAAAGTGAGAGGCCGATGGCCAAGCGCAACTCCCAGGAAGCCTGAACCTGTTCTGGATGTTCGCCTTTGTGCACAGACTGTTCACCCTGTTGACGGCAACACTACTCCCACACATTGCATGGGGAGTACAAGTTGGACCAATGTGTCAGACAACTGTGGCCCCGATACTGGGGATCCTGTCTACCAGGACTTTCAATTCACCTAGGAACTTGGGATTGCAAGATTTATGTACAGCACAACCCATCCTATGCACTATTAACACAAATGTATCACAATAAACACACTAATACACCATACTTGCCTCTGTCGTGATTCCAACGTGGGTGCTGTTATGGGGATGATGAACTGCAAAATTACACTGTGTATGCGAACTGCAACAGCAAGGACAACACAGGCATGTGAGTACAGGCAACGTGACACACATGAGGGAGACACACCACCAGGGCTACACAACACATACACACCTAGGCCATCTGACTCATTGCCTACACTGATGTTGCCAAGGAAGACGGTGCAATGCACAGACACCACACCCATTCCCAGTTGTAGTCAAGTAGCCCACAGGTGCAGTAAGCAAATGGCAGTCAAATGTGTGACCACAGACAACGCACATCACAAAGTGGAGCACAGGTTTATTACACAGTTGCAACATGCCGTAACCACTACAGATGCAAGGTAACCCCACCTGGCAGCGGGCACACAGTCAACAACTGTAGACGGAAGGAAGTCCATGGGTGTGGCGCACATCACCTGTAGGGACACAACAGCTACCAGCCTGGATGTGCAATCACGTCGTCGGTGGACACAGTTGACCAAACGAATCTGAAAGTACCCTGTGAAGGACAGAAATGACACACAGTCAAAAGTAATGGAGTACAGGACAGAACAGCAAAACTCATGCACAATACATGTTACAAGATACCCACCCAGAACCAAGTTAGCATGTCAACACTGTTGGGGAGTACAGCCCACCTGTCACCACACATCGCAACACACATCCAGTCAAGTAGCCCATGGACACACTCCAACAGCACCAGAGCACCACCCACACATCATGCCAACTCACATCATTGACATGACACCTCAGGATACTCACATTCAGCTAAAGAAGTTGGTGATGAGCTGTGTGCGGACATCACCATCACCATCATCATCATCATCATCACTGGCATCGTGGTCCAGGCCAGGATCCTCCACAGGTGGCGGATGTTGGTCATTGTCATCCTGGATGAGAGGCAACTCCTTCCGCACTGCCAGGTTGTGGAGCATGCAGCAGACGATGATAATCTTGCACACTTTCGCAGGGGCATATGGGAGGGACCCTCCGGTCTTGTCCAGGCAGCGGAAGCGGCTCTTCAGGAGACCAAAGGTCCGCTCAATCACTCTCCTGGTCCGACCATGTGTCTCATTGTAGCGCATCTGGGCTGGTGTCACAGGGTTCCTGAGGGGTGTCAGCAACCACGGCATGTTGGGGTATCCCGAGTCACCTACGGACAGACAAGTGCACATTAGCTGACTTGGAAAAGTGGGCGGAATACTACAGATCAGATCACACACAATGGCACAAAGTCAGTACACACTGACAAGCCAGGCACGCTGGTTCTGCATCTGTGCCATCATCCTGGGGATGCGACTACTCCTCATCACAAAGGCATCGTGTGCTGAACCAGGGAAACGGGCACACACGTGTATGATGGTCATGTCTGCAAGACACACCACCAGTGCATTGACCGAGTGGTAGTGCTTGCGGTTACGGTAGGCCTGCTCCTGGGCCTGTGGTGGTACCAAAGCCACATGTGTCCCATCAATGGAGCCAATGACATGCGGCATCCTCCCCAGGGCATAAAAGTCACTCTTCACGTCAGTGAGTCGTCGCAGTCTAGGGAAATAGATGTACCGGTTCAGGAAGAGCAACATTGCCGCCAAAACATCGCGGAGCACACGGCTGAACATGGTCTGTGACATCCCACCAGCAGTCGCCACAGTATGTTGGAAGGTACCGGTGGCAAAGAAGTGTAGGGCTGCCATCACCTTCACCTTGGGGGTCAGCGCTGTAGGATACGGCCGACCAGGCTGCAAATGTGGGGACAACTGCACTGCCAAATCAGCTGCCTGGTGAAGCGGTACCGTCGGATGCTGTCCCGTTCCACCATCGTTGCCAGGTCTGGGAATGGAGGATGGACAGCAGGAGCCCTGCAGTGCAGAGGAGAAGTAAGCAAGATTGTCAGTCACCCCACATATGCAGCATTGAACACACTCAAGATCCCAACATACATCATTATGAGGCACAACTACATGAAGTGTGCAGTACCGGAAGGACATGTATGGTACATACATGGCCAACATCTGTCAACACGGTCCAACAGGTGACATCAATTATTCCCAGGTTGGCCCATTGGATATCATGAGGCCGTGTCACAGTTCCCATCTCCTGCTGCCGTGTCACAATAACCCCCACAGTGACATGTGAGGACAGATGTGCCCCAGGCACCACAGCTCAACGACAGGTACATTCCCAGGGACCCTGTAATGCCACATGGACACTGGCATTACATGGAGTATCATGTATACACCACAGCAAAACAACCATGACCCCCACAGGTAGTGGCCCCACTTGCCACGGCAGGACAGACATGGACGTCTGTGACACACACGCACAACATCAGAGTCCATGCACACACAACGTGGATGTGGAGACTCTCTCCCATTGTGCACATGAAATCAGAGACATTGTAAACACTACATGCACAAAGACTGTGGAGGACCATCACTATTGTGCCACTGGGACACCCTGGCTCAAACATACCGTCCCACATGGGACTCACGGGGTATGTGACATGACATACACATACACCACTGTGAAATGTGACCATGGCACATGCACAGATATGAACAGTTGCACATCACAGTGGTCATGTACACGTAACACCCAGGATCCTGTCCCCATGAACACGTGCACAGCCTGGGGGTGGCTGCCCACAGGTGACACCCACAGGACAACATGTACACCAACATACACACAATAGGAAATGTATCCTTACATGCCTTATGATAAAGTTTGGACAGGCTGTCGTGATGTAGGTGTGCCCCTCACTCCCTGGGAGCTATCTGTGGCTGGCATATGTCCATCTGAGACAGGCATGCTGACATATGCCAGTCACATGTACAGTGATGCGTTGTACCGCAATGGACCGATCGGTGCCTCCGGCCGGCCCATTGCATTCAATGTGTGCGGGTACGCGTTGTACCCCTGTGCGCGTTGAACCGCAATGGACCGATCGGTGCCTCCGGCCGGCCCATTGCATTCAATGTGTGCGGGTACGCGTTGTACCCCTGTGCGCGTAGTTACGCAATGGACCGATCGGTGCGCACCCATTGACAATGGGCTTGCCTGGCAACGGACGCGTTTTCGAATTCCGAACGAGTCGGTTGCTGGAAATTCAGTTGGTCACCCACAACAATGTTGCAAAATCATGTATGTCATGAAGTTGAGGATTTGAAGGATGCTGTGGGCGTGTTTTGGTGCTGCTATTCCATGGATTGGCCAGATTCAGAAGATGCAAACGACTTGGACCTATCACTTTGGACACAAGGGACAGTATCTGCCTCTCCAGCACATATATATTGCTGGCTGTTCCCCTGAGAGCTCACTTGCCTGCACTACATGCTCCAGGACGACATCTGCCACTGCACTGCTGCTGTCTCTGCCCCTCTGGACCCTGCAATGGCACGTACTGTGGAGAGAGCCCCAGCCTTGAAGAGAACCAGGCCCTGCTGGACAGCCTACTTCCACAGTACAGCAAGCTGTATGGGACACCAGGGGAGCAAGTGAGTGTTCTGTGCACTGCCTTTCTGAATGTGCATTTTGTGTGACTAGCAAGGCTGAGAGTCTGCACACCACTGGCTAGCAGGCTCACTGAGTAGTTGTCACCCCCCATAGTGTGTAGTGACTTGCACTGGACAGGTATGGTGCAGTGACAGTACATTTGAACATGGTTTTACTTCCCATGCAATGATACCATGTAGTGACGTCTGGCAAACTGTCCATGGTCAGCTTTGCACTGCCTGTGTACATCATGTGCCCCTGTGTTTGAGACATGTACATACGACTGTGTCATGCACGGATATGTTGCATGTGTGGTAATGGCCTTTTCACTTTGTCATCCTGACAGGTTAATGCCCATCGGAAGCAGGAAATCTGGAAGGACATCGTCCGGGCTGTCCGGTCCGTGGGGGTCTACAAGCGCCGGATCCGCAACTGCCAGAAGAGGTGGCAGGACCTTCGGGGCTGGACCCGGAGGATTGCACGGGTCCAGCTGAAGCTGTCGCCTCCTCGCAGGAGGGGCGGAACACGGACCCTGACCCCCACATGCTCCAGATCCTGGCGGTGGTGTTTCCAGACCTGGATGGGCAGCTGAAGGCCAGACAGCAGCAAGGAGGGGTGAGTCAAAGACTGCACTGTGAACTCTGTATTACATGCTTTGTGCCCTCCTCTGGCCTGGTTCAACTGCCACAGTGCAGCAGTCATGTTGTCCAGGAGCCATGTCCCTCTATTGTGCACTGCCCACTGCTCATCTGATACCCAGGTGTGGCCCTTACATTCAGGGAATTGTGTCACTTGGGACTGTGTCCTTGCAGTTTGCTTCATTAAAGGTGGGGGACAGCATCTGTTTCCCTAACTCTGTTGTGGGCATCATGGGTGGGTCCATTGTTCACACAACGCCTGGGTTTGGACATGTGATCTGCGTGTTGCTTTGATATGCGGTCCACTTGCTGAGCTGAGCCACCACATGTGCCTGAGGTATGTGGCACACGCCCATGCAGCGGGTGGGAACAATGTTTGGGCCCCAGGAGTGTGCAGATTACGTGTGTCACACATACATGGCCAGCTATCCACTGTCCAGGGCACATCCCTCATTCATGTGGAGCAGGACAGTCATGCCTACTCCAGGCCATGCAATGCACTCTGTACTCCCACTCCCGTGTATCAGCTGACACATTGTGCACAGTGATTTGACCCCTCAGGTGTCTGCCTCTGTGTCAGTGTGCTGTGGATTAGTTGCCAGGACTGCTGGGGTGTTTCTTGGTAGGGGCTCAGCATGCCCCTGGAGATGTGACCATAGCAGACGATACTTGTGTGTCACATAGGTGTTTGATCAGCTGCCCGTGCAGACTGGGGTATGCGAATGTGAAGTTCAGGCAGCTGTTCCCCATTCACAGCAAATTGTGAGGGGCTCAGGTTCCAAGGGTAGTGTCACAGGTCTCCCATATGTCCAATAGGTGTGACCTGGACAGATGAGGGTTAAGATGATGTGTTGTGTGGGGGATGTACATGTGCACTTGTGCAGCTCCAGGACTTGCATTCCCCATGACCTACTGTTGTGACACAGTGCATAGTGTTGTTGTCTGGCTGCCAAGTCATACATCACTGAGACAGTGATGTATGACTTAGCAGTCATGCCTCTGCCATGGCATGTGTCAACTTATTGGTGGTCCTGCAGGGGAGTGACATGTGCTACATGCACACCATAGTGGCGCTGGCTATCAGGACATGGGTGCATCATGGTGTCTGTCGCTGGTATGCATCACATGCATTTCCTATTTGACTCTGGGCATCCCTTTCATCCGGAAACCTGTACTGACTCAGTGGCAAGAGCTGTGATGTGTGCATGTCCACATGCTACACCGTGTCCTCTGCACTGTCCAACTACTGTGTACTTGGTGCATGTGTCCACACTGGGGTGTTGCAATCCAACAGACACCAGACAGATGGGTGCAAGGCCATGTGGGATGTGAGTGCCATGCTTGGCATCAGACTGACAATTGGCTTCTCCTGTTCAGTTAGGGCACTTTTAGCAATGTACAACTAATGATGCCAGTGCTTGCTCTGTAATGTGCTGTGCTCACAGTGGTGTGTGCGTTTGGTGCAGGTGACTGATGTCTGTCTGTTTCCCCATTGTTTGCAGATACATCCACGGCCACGGAAGGGGACAGCTCCACGGACCAGGAGGAGCCAGAGAGCCAGACTGGGTCAGCAGCCGAGGAGTGGTCGGAGGGACCCAGTGGCACGGAGGGCGAGGGGAGCCACACCGAGGATTCCTCAGCACCATCCACCTCAGCTGAGGACCAGAGCAACTCGGAGGATGACTCCCTTGGGGAGGCGGGTGTCAGCAGCCACCACACGCCAGCTAGTGTTGCTGTCCCCGCCACCACCAGCACCACCACCGCCCTCCCATCGGCTCCCATTCCCCAGGTCCGTGGAGGCTCCCATGTTCGGGAGCGTGTCTCCTTTGGCCCAGGCACCGCACCCCCTGCCCCTGTGTCCCCTGCTGCCCTGAGTGAGGAGTCTGTGTACCTCCTTCGCCAGCTCCATGTAGGGCAGACAGCCATGCTGAGTGTCCTCCATGCGCACACCGCACTGTTGACTCAGCTGGTGTCGTTCATGGAGGGCATCTCATCGGGCATGTCTGACCTACAGAGGGGCAACAGGTCCATGGACTCCTCCCTGACGGCAGCAGTGTCCCTCCTCAGACAGTCCCTCACCCCTCCTGCCTCTGCTCCATCCACACTCCCCAGCACCTTGCCCGTCCCAAGCACACACACACCGGCACAGGCACACACCAGCACACACACGTCCAGCACACAGACACACACGCCACAAACTAAACGCACAGTCAGGGGACTGAAACCAGACTCACAGGGGATGGGGCCCTGGTACACACACATGCATCCACGGGCACTGCGCAGTCCTCAGTTGCCTCTCCCTCCAAAGCACCCTCCCTTGCCTCACCTGCAACCCCAAAGACCCAGCGCCTCTTCCTCAGTGACCTCGGCCTCTTCCCCTCCGATCCAGCTGCCCCAGCATCCAGGGGGAAGGGGAAGCCCCCCCACACGGAGCAGAGTGCCCCTCACCCCCGGACACCCTCCCCCAGGCGCAGACAGACTGAGGCCCCCACCCGCAAGTCCCCCGGAGTGCTAAGAGCAAGACCCCGCCGCCGCCCTGCAGCTCAAGCACCAGGTCTCCTTCCTCCATCCCTCAGGCCCCCACTCCACAGGTGCCCCCACCACACCCTGCCCCAGGTTCCCCCACCCACAGATATACCATCCCCAAGAGGCTCCGGCCTTCTCCCCCTGCCACTTGCTCTCCCGGAACAACACCCCCGCTACGCTTGTCTGTGCCACTGATGTGGTGAGGGTGTCCTCCCCCTCTGTCCAGCCCACCTTGCCTGTTCCCCATTCTCCTCCCCTGGTGGTAGGCACTGCAGTGGAGTCCACTACCACCCTGTCTGACTTGGGCACTGCAGTGGCGGACCTGTCCACTCCATCTGCAGGGACCACTGCAGTCGTGCCGGCACCCACAACATCTGAGCCATGCCCCCCAGTTGTGCCGGCACACACCATGTCAGACACCTCCACTGCAGTTGTCAGTGGCTCTTCAGCACTCACCACCCCTTCCCTGCTTCCTCCTGGTGAGCCCTGATCCTGTCCCTGCGGTGCCTGGCCTACTCCCCCGGTTGCCCCTCCTAGTGGATTGTCCCTGGTTTTGTGCAGGCATGTGTAGGGTGGCATCTGCCACTGTCACCCACTTGTGACTTTGTTGATGGACTGGCCATTGGCCTTTGTTTCTGTTCTACCGGACTTCTACTTTTAATGCCACATATGCTGAATAAAGCAACTTTCTGTTCTCTAGTGCTTTTGCTTCTGATGTACATGATGTTGATGATGCTAACCATGCCCTTGCTGCAGTGATGGTGATATTTGGTCTCATGATAATGAAGTGTTACTGTGCAGGAACCCATGTGGTCCAGGGGGAATGTGTCCTATCCTGTGGTGTATCCATGTCATCCATAGCAGCATCTGAGGGTGTCATGTGTTCAGTATTTGGCAATGGGATTTCCTACTTAGATTGGCAATTTCACATCTGTGGCTTCCACCCCTGCACATCTGTTGTGCCTGCCATTGTTCTATTCGTCTACTTCCCTGACCGTGTGGCCATCTCCAGTGAACATGCAGGTTTGGGCATCAATGGGGAAGGACTCATCTGTGTTGTCAGTGCAACATTGCTATACAAGTGTGTTGGATCTGTGCTGATGATTCCGTTGGCACTTCCATGACCAGGCTGATGGGACGGGAGCCCTCATTTGGTGCTAATTGTTGATTGTGTGTCCCATTGCTGCCATGGTATGGTATCTGTTCGCCTCACATCTGCAGTCTCCACAGGGTATCTGCATGTGTGTGCCCATTGGTGCAAATATGTGGGTCTGCATTCGGATGGTCACTTCTGTCATTGTGTCATTGATGATTGTTGACGGTGTCAGCCCCCATGGGTGTTGTTTGTCTGCACATGGCCAAAGTTATGTCTTATTTGCACTGCAGGATTTGGCTCCCCCAATTTATGTTGCAATGGGACACATACACTACTTTGCCACTGATGTGTTTGTTGTTCTGTGACCAGGAATCATCCATGCAGTTTGGCAGTTGCACCTCTTACTTTGTCAACACTTACCTTTTGGTCACTGTGATGATGGGGGTTTGGACCCCATTGCCACAATGTTCAAAATGTGCTGCAGCTATGGACCCCACACTTACCTTTTGGTCACTGTGATGATGGGGGTTTGGACCCCATTGCCACAATGTTCAAGATGTGCTGCAGCTATGGACCCCACACTTACCTTTTGGGCAATGTGATGATGGGGGTTTGGACCCCATTGCCACAATGTTCAAAATGTGCTGCAGCTATGGACCCCACACTTACCTTTTGGTCACTGTGATGATGGGGGTTTGGACCCCATTGCCACAATGGTCATGGCCTGCTTGCGTTGTGTGTGCCACACACATATTTGTGTGGCACATGTGCTAGGGGGTCACATTGTATGTTCGAAGTCATGTTCGGTGTTGTAGGCATTTGACACAGTCTACACACGCTTGTCATGGTGTTGGGGGATGTCTTCTTCTTGCATTCCCTAGGTTGTGGTGTGCTGGTTGTGTCATGCATTGTCCATCCTATGGGTGGGGGTGGTAGTGGTGGTAGGCATCCTGCCCCCCTGGGTGAGGGTGGTAGTAGTGGTAGGCATCCTGCCCCCCCTGGCTAAGGGTGGTAGTAGTGGTAGGCATCCTGCCCACCCTGGGTGAGGGTGGTAGTAGTGGTAGGCATCCTGCCGCCCCTGGGTGAGGGTGGTACTATTGGTAGGCATCCTGCCCCCCCTGGGTGAGGGTGGTAGTAGTGGTAGGCATCCTGCCCCCCCTGGGTGAGGGTGGTACTAGTGGTAGGCATCCAGCCCCCCTGGCTAAGGGTGGTGGTAGTGGTAGGCATTCTGCCCCCTGGGTGAGGGTGGTAGTAGTGGTAGGCATCCTGCCCCCCTGGGTGAGGGTGGTAGTAGTGGTAGGCATCCTGCCCCCTGGGTGAGGGTGGTAGTAGTGGTAGGCATCCTGCCCACCCTGGGTGAGGGTGGTACTAGTGGTAGGCATCCAGCCCACCCTGGGTGAGGGTGGTAGGCATCCAGCCCCCCTGGCTAAGGGTGGTGGTAGTGGTAGGCATTCTGCCCCCCTGGGTGAGGGTGGTAGTAGTGGTAGGCATCCTGCCCCCCTGGGTGAGGGTGGTAGTAGTGGTAGGCATCCTGCCCCCTGGCTAAGGGTGGTAGTAGTGGTAGGCATCCTGCCCCCCTGGGTGAGGGTGGTAGTAGTGGTAGGCATCCTGCCCCCCTGGGTGAGGGTGGTACTAGTGGTAGGCATCCTGCCCCCTGGGTGAGGGTGGTACTAGTGGTAGGCATCCAGCCCACCCTGGGTGAGGGTGGTAGTAGTGGTAGGCATCCTGCCCCCCCGGCTAAGGGTGGTAGTAGTGGTAGGCATCCTGCCCCCCCTGGGTGAGGGTGGTAGTAGTGGTAGGCATCCAGCAGCCCCTGGCTAAGGGTGGTGGTAGTGGTAGGCATTCTGCCCCCCCTGGGTGAGGGTGGTAGTAGTGGTAGGCATCCTGCCCCCCCTGGGTGAGGGTGGTATTAGTGGTAGGCATCCTGCCCCCTGGGTGAGGGTGGTACTAGTGGTAGGCATCCTGCCCCCTGGGTGAGGGTGGTACTAGTGGTAGGCATCCAGCCCACCCTGGGTGAGGGTGGTAGTAGTGGTAGGCATCCAGCCCCCTGGCTAAGGGTGGTGGTAGTGGTAGGCATTCTGCCCCCCTGGGTGAGGGTGGTAGTAGTGGTAGGCATCCTGCCCCCCTGGGTGAGGGTGGTAGTAGTGGTAGGCATCCTGCCCCCCTGGGTGAGGGTGGTACTAGTGGTAGGCATCCTGCCCCCCTGGCTAAGGGTGGTAGTAGTGGTAGGCATCCTGCCCCCCTGGGTGAGGGTGGTAGTAGTGGTAGGCATCCTGCCCCCCTGGGTGAGGGTGGTACTAGTGGTAGGCATCCTGCCCCCCTGGGTGAGGGTGGTAGTAGTGGTAGGCATCCTGCCCCCCCTGGGTGAGGGTGGTAGTGGTGGTAGGCATCCAGCCCCCCCTGGGTAAGGGTGGTAGTGGTGGTAGGCATCCTGCCCCCCCTGGGTAGGGGTGGTGGTGCGCATTCAGGCCCCTGTGTGCATATGTGGCATTGGTGATGGGCATCCCGCCCCTATGGTGCTGCTGTTGCAAGTATATTCTGCATTCCTGTGTGTGTGTGTGATGTGTCGTGTACGTGTTGTATGTGTTTTGTGGTTGGTGTCTGGCTTACCTTCTGCGCCGTATGCGTCCGTGCCTGTTACGGTAGTGTATGTAGAATATTGGTATGATCGGGACGAAGGGATTCATGGTTGGTTCGTGTCGTTCGTCCTTCTCGTTGCTTCGCGTCGTCCTCGTCACTTCGCCTCGTCCTCGTCGCTTCGACTCGTCCACGTCGCTTCGCGTCGTCCTCGTCGCTGCCGTGTTCGTCTCGGAGCCGTGGATCGTGTTGTGGCGCAAATCGGAGCTTATGTGCGCCTCTCCCGGATGCTTTGACGTGCCGTGCGTAGCGACGGGTTCGGCGCATACGGAAAGCGCATCGTACTTGTCCGGCCGGACGGGGCTGCATTTTTCCTTCCGTGCGACTCGATTCGGCGTTTCCGGATTCGCCTCGGTCGGAGAACTGGACCTGGTTTGGGTGAGTACGGCTCGGCCGGATTCTTTGCTGTTGTGCGCATCGTACTTACTCGCTCGGTGTTCTGTACGGATCGGTCGGGAAACAGGCTTTCGCATGGCTTTTTTCCCGACCGAATGGTATTGGGTGCGCCTCCGACCGAGATTGGAATCGGCCCCTAAATTGTGGCTTGGTGTCCTTATTTACACTCCTGCTTCAAAGTAGGGGCTCTCACCTCAGTCTTGAGAAAGAGACAAGGATCTGGTGAGCTCTCCATCCTGGACTCAATTACATCTCCTCTTCTCTCAGTTTCCTCTATTCCATCCCTCCTCCACCTGAAGTACACAAACGCACTCCCTTGCCTTTCCTTCTGGGATAGCCCCATATAAAAGGCTCACTCAAGGAAAAGACAAGAACTGGTCAGCTCTTGGTCCAGGAACAATGCACATCCCCCTTCCCCATTTCTCCCTCTAGTCTGTCCTTATATGACTCTAAAGGAGGATGATACAAATCATAGGTCCAACACTAGGTTATCCATAGGCTTCCTTTGTTCAGCTTGGCTCCCTATTAAGAAATGTTCTGCTTCAACATCCAAAACCTTCAAAAACTGGCTCTGCCCCACCTTCACAACTTTGTCAGGTCATTCTTTCGTGTAGGAACCAGGTGTAAAAGATACAGTTCTTAACCTTCAGTGAGGGACAGAGCCAAATACCAGGTAAGAGAAGTCAGCAACAGAGCGAGTCAGCTCACTGACAGATCAGTAAACACTGCTGCACTGCAAGTAGAAGTAGTTCCTTCTTGCAGCATCCTTACAGTGTCTGCGATACGCCTGAGACGGAACAAGTGGTGGCGATGTGCATCTGCAAAAGACCGACGTGTGACAGATCCCTCTATAACTGGTATGGAACGAGACTTGAACATAGTGTGTTTCCTACATGGTTATGTACAGGCAATGCAATAAAGGTATCGGGATCTGAAAAGCATATCTGGCTTTCTAAATCAAGGCCGAGATCTTTATCTGATTGTTAGATCTTTAAATAACCAGTCATGATTTTCTGAACTACTCTGTAGTTACTATAGAAAAGGCCAGCTTTTCTTCCAAGAATATTAAGAATAGGCCTGCCAACTTGAACAAAAATCTCACCGAGTGAGGAGGGAGCGGGGCCTCGTGCCGAGAAGAACCTAAGAGGCAATTTTGCCCCCAAACCCCCTCTTCCCCAAAACTATTTTTTTTTAAAATAAGCTTGCATCGGCAGTTTAAAACCTCTTAAAACAAGCTGGAAATCCATTTCCAATAGCCAATACTGTGTGTCACACTGTGGCACTGTGTGAGTTTGCAGGTCTGTAAGAATCATAAAGAAGGCGGTTCCCCACGCTTGCTATTGTATGCACAAAACAGGGCAGTCAAATCTTCCTTCCACCACACAACTTAACACTAGCTTGTAAAAAAAAAAGCTCAATTGATAGCGTTGATTTTGCAAAAATCAAGCATGGTTCACCTGTGATTCCCCTTTAAACTTTCACATTCCCTAACCCCAGACATATAGGTCTAAAAGTGTCAGCCATGGGGAAGCATGAGATGAAGTGTGTGTGACCTCAGCACTGAGCTAAAAGGGTTTCCAAAAGACAGGAAAAATGCACCCCATTACAAAGTGCTGCACCACTAAGCGTTTGAGCTGTGGTATCCTTAACATTTTAACATGGAGACCAAACAGCACTGGACAGGGAAGTGATGCCATTATATGGCTGTGCCCTCTTAATATTGCCCACCGCGGCAAGGGCAGAAAGGGAGCCAGCACACATTCTTAGAGCTGCTATGAAGACTGCACTGCTAAGGCGGTATCATATGCTCAGAAGTAAACAATGGGTGGCTGTAGACGGTCAGTGCATATAGCAAAATGTCCATGTAACTGCACTCATGGCACTTTCTTGGAGAAAAGTGCAGAGGGTGCAATTAAGCCTTACAGTTGTCTTCTAGTCCTTTAAACTGACCTCTAATAGGTCAGTTCACATTTCCTGCCACATAACTGTAGTTATCCTCCCTATTACTAATGTGTTGCTGAATCAATGACAAGAGTATGGAAACTACAGCCATTAGAAAATGCAACTTGTTCTAAGAAATCTGTTTTACCTTTCAATAAAAAACAATCATTACCCCGCTCTTCTGAAACCTATCTCCCCCCCAAGAAACAATTTTCTTGCTATTGTTTAATCTCTTTCATATTATTCATTTCCAGTTTCCAATACCCCCATTGCACTAGGTGAAACTTCTACGCACCAAGTAGATTAGACAGGGATATATCTACTAACCAAAGAGACAGTATCACTGCCAAAGCAAATATAACAATACTGTAGTATTCTGATGTTATGGTTTTTCTCCTATGTTATCTCCTATGTTATCCTGTCCCTAGCTGCTCAGCCTGTGTGAGTGTTCTGAGTGGAATGTTGGTGTGTGGGCTATGTGTGGAATGCCTGTGTGACTGGATGAGTGAGGACAGTTGGTGAAGAGGGGCTGAGCAGCTAGCAGCCTGCTCCTGGTGGGGCTGTTGATTATGAGCTTACAGGCTACTCTACAGGACTTATATACTTGTTGATGAGGACTTACTGAGGATTTATACTACCTGTTTACTTATCTGAAAAAACCTACTTGGTTTACATCATACCAGCGTGGTCTACGTTACTACATTAATTTTGGCGACGAGTTGAAGACGTCCCCACGCTCTTCAGTTGGTACAAGTGCACTTCAAAGACATCAAGATGCCTTCTACAACATTTTGGGAAGAAGCTACAACAGGGAAGACACGACAGGCAACATTAGTTTTTACTTGGTTTACATCATACCAGCGTGGTCTACGTTACTACAAATACCTTAATGAAGATAATCTTTCAAATTACCTTTGTTATTGGGAACATCAATAGTTGAAATGTGTTACTAAAGGATTGAGAAAGTCAATTATCCGCTCTTTAAATTTGGAGTACAGACCAACATATTCCTGAAAATTCTTTGTACAAAGATGAATGCATTTCCACGAGTACAAAAATATATTAATCTTAATAATGACTCATACACTAAGTGAACACTTTTTAATAAGTTACTATCTGTGTTGGGTCAAGAATGTCCACTGCATGGTACATGGCCATGTTCCCCCACCCTGAGTGCCCGACTGCATGAAGCTGGTATCCTGACTTTTGGTCCTGGTGCGCGCTTGGAGGCCCTGGCCTATCCCTAACTAAGAGTAGGTCTTGTACCTGTCCTGTGATTTGGAAGAGCACACCAAGTGTGCTATTAGTTGATTACCATAGAGTATTGCCAAGGTCAAAGGCTTTAGTACATAAGAGAGTTGGGGGCAGCCTACCTTGATTTAAAAATGAATATTGACACAATATTTTAATCCGAGTCATTGGAGTAAAGACCTACTGGCCCACTAATGTAAAGTTCTCCTTCTATGCGCTTACCACTTAACTAACATCTCAAGTGCATTTTAAGCATGCTGATATGTGTATACTGTGTGGTATATACATGGGGAGTGTGAATGAGTCAAAGTAATGGAGGGTAGTGACAAACATGTTGGATACTCCTGGCCTGGCCTTACACAAGATGAAGGTGAGGACTGTCCTCCCAGGCAGTGTAAGTGTATTGCTCACAGTCCTGAACTGAAAGGGGAATACCTGAACACTAAAGTCAGGGGAGAGGAGAAAGGGTTCCTTTAGTTATTGAGGTATTTTTGTTAGCAAATGCTGCAGGTCAGTCCTTCTGAACATTACCATGTGGTGGACGGTAAGGGAGGGACTAAAGCCTCTCTTGTGAAAGGTGAGGACACCCTTAGGTGAGCCCTGACGTTTTGTATTTTCCAGATTACTCCGTCAGTTGGGCTGATAATAGCCAGATAAAGAAACTTTATCATTCTTTGTGTCCCTGTTGTGGGTGCTCCAGGTTGGAGACTACCTTTGCTGTGAGAAGTGTCGCTCTACACAAAGGCTGTGTGTCAATAACAGCCCAAAAAGGACGCTTGAAAGGAGAACCACCCTTAACCGTATTTACAGTTTAAGACAGCGGGCGGATCCACTTCCCCCTCTGCTAGTTAAGTTTTTTTTTTTTTTTAAAGTTCTAAGTCCTCTTTGGCCAAGGAAGGTAGTGCTCTGCCGAGTACTCATAGGCCTGCTATGCAACCAGTGTTGGTGTCTGCCTGATAATCAGTCTCCCAGAGGTGAGGGCTCATCACCTAACGTCTGGATCTCTTGCTGGAGAAGCTGTGTACCTGTTCTGAAGTACACAGAAGCGTACCTAACTGCTGAGAGAGGAACACAGCCTAGCCTACCCTGCAAGAGGAGAGACTGTCCTGGACATAGTAGTTGCAGTGCGTCTCCAGTAGCTGTGTGGCACCCTGAAGAGAAGACTGCTGGAGAGCAATCAGGGAGGTCCCAGGCACGTCAAGACTTTCCCAGCGGTTCAACTCTACCACTGCCCACATACTGGTCTATGTGGGGCTGCCACTGCCCAAAGACTGGCCAGTGCTGGCCTGAAACTGGTGAAGTTGTGTCTGGTCGTGCAGGGCTACATCTAACCAGAGATCAGCCCATTTGAAGCAGCATCTGCTGAGTGATCGGCCATTGCTGGGTTGCTACTGCCAAATTCATGCTCGGCCCACGTGGGGCTGTAACTTATCAGTGTTGCAAAGCCTGTTTGAGAGCCCATTAAGGCCTACACAATTCCAGTGTGGGCCTGTCGCTAAAATTCAGAGGCCTCAGACGTTTGTCATCATTCCAGTCAGGAATCATCAAATCCAGACTGCTGCCTCCCTGCTCCCATACACTTGAAGTGCTAGAGAGGGTGTGCCACCAAATGCAGCAAGCACTGACAGTGAAGAGATTGAAGCCTGCCTCCCAGTACACACCCACTCAGACTGGGCAGATGTTCCCAAGGTACTAGAGAGAGCAGGCCTGACTTGGGCAAACTGAGAATTGCCCACGACTGGGTAAGAACTAAAAGACTGAGCACACATACTGTTTTGTCTGTACCTGTGCCTGATGCACGCCACTACTGCTGTGCCTGATGCACTGCCACTACTTTTGGGAAATAGAGAGGAGAAGCCAATTAGAACCTGGAAAAGTGGGGGAGCAAGGACTGCACCCCCTGCCTAAACAGCACCTAGGATTGCCAATTTGTATTTTGCTGCTAGACATGTGTAGAATTAAGTACAAGTGTGTAATAAAGTGCTCACATTCTTGTAAAGAGAAGCACGGAGCTGGATATTCACTTTATTGGACTACTGATTGGTTGTTGTAGTTTGAGCACAAGCACATCTACACTACCACTCTGAGAAACTTCTGACAGCTCATCTTCACTAATTTGAATTAAAAATGCAGAAAGGGTTGCACTTAACCGAGTTTGCCGAGCCATAGTAGGAAGGACCTCAGAACTTTAGAGGCAAACCACCACAATCCCTATGGTTAAGGCCCAGTAGTCCATGCATGCCTTGTGGTCCCCTGAATTGGAGATGGCACAGGCACACAATAATATACAATTTTATATAATTGCTTGTAACTTCAATATCATTACAATGGATTCTAAACACCTAAAAGGAACATCCTCTACATTGTCTCACATGCATATTGATACAATTTAAAGTAATTTCATAAAAGGTGAAAAACTAGAGAAATGTGTAATGGTTGAACATACAACTGCATTGGTTTGAGGTTATAAAATTCTTAAACTGGTAATTCATGGCGACCGTCTTTTTTTGCCAATTCAGCAATTTCTTCTTCAGGGCAATGCATTTTATCAAACACGCTCAACATGATCAAAGTCATATAGGTAGCAGAGCACAAAAAACATAACCAAAAAAATTGTTTAGTATAAAAGTAATTTTCGATTTAAATAGATAATCAATTTTAAATACTTTTAAAGAAATTTAAAGCTTATACAATAAGTTTCCATGCCAGGTTTTAATGCACAAACCCGTACAAGAGATTTGTATATCATACAGTGTCATAATTGCTGCTTCTATGTACATCTAAAAGTTCATGCCTGCTACTAAAACTCTGAGAAATGCCACAAAAACATTTGCATATTACTCCACAAAATAAATGTGCACATCAGACCATGTAAATATTATAGCTTCTGTGCACATATGGGTATTTATATAGAGGGGTTTTCTCCAGCCAATACAATCTTACCAAGTGTCATATGTCTATGTATAAGTTAATTTCAGTTTTTTAATATAACAAAAGCCCCCTATTAACCGTTGTCCCATCCCTCCTCTCTCCGACTCATCCCAAAACTTTCTGACTACTATGAACTCCCAAACATCCTTCTCAAACTTTCCCCTCCTTTTTTAGCCATGTCACCCAACTAACCGGCACACACGATCACTATTTACAATGAGCATTGGCAAAGCCAATAGGTCTCGGCAATGCGAGAGCTATCGGCAATGTCAATGTCTTTTAGTCAAGTGGCAACTGTTCAGCATGACTGAAAGTTGTGGAAAAAAGCGCTATGATGCGGCCTGCGCTGGCTATGTCATTGTGCTTTTTTGTGTGGCAGAAGGGGCAAGACAAGAAACACAACATGGGGAGCGGGGCAAGCAACAAAACACAGGAAGGGGTGGCAGACAGGTGGAGAGAACGTTAAAAAAGTGCTTTGATGCCGATAGCAATGTCTCCGTTTCGTCTCTCCATTTGAAAAACCACTTGGGGTTGTTAAGACTGATTTACATTTTTTTCGGGTTCAATGAAAGAACCAGACAACAGAAAGTTAGAGCTTCCTCCACTCAGGACGGGTTTATATGTGCAACTATTAATCAATAATTTCCATGTATAGCCACTGGAACGCTCGCCAATGTTTCAATACATTCATATTTTTAAATACATCCTTTTTAGTAGTTTATTATCTATTTATATTTTTAATAGTTTAACAGAAGAATAACTAAATCGGTTTAAAAGGCACATCACGTTTTTTCCAAGATAACAGCGGTGTTGCAAGATGAACGATACATTCAACTTTGTTCAGCAGTATTATTCTTTCTCCCATGTCTATAATCTGATCGGCGCGACACTGCACTTTTGCCTGGGTTCACTTCCAGTGTGGCCTCGTCTCCTGTTCCTGGCCGTTCTTTGATCTTGCTTGTTTCTATGAATAGTTCTATGCTTGGGTGCTTGAAGCAACAACAGCGCTTGGTGTAGGCCACCGCCGTGCGCGATCCCCCCAGACTCAGCAATTGTTCTGGTACGGAGCATGGCGATGCCACCTCCCAAACTTTTGTAGACCAGCTGGTCCCGCCGCAGAGGAAACCAGCTCTGTAACAATTACATGCAGTAGGTGGTGCTAACCCTGGAAAGGACCATAAATCTGTGAATAGATGAGACAAATGAGAGAGGGAATGTTTCCGCACCTAATAGCGCCTGACAATTGATCTCGGTTTTTTAATGCGCAGCAAATGTGATGAGATAAGAACAGGATTTACAGGCCCGTTTACAGAAACGGAGCTCGAACCGAGTGAAAACAAGAGTGCTCCTGTGTAGTGCTCCAATTCATAGAAAAAAGTCGTTCCTAAAAAGGAAGCAGTGGATTGATAGTATTAATTGGTCCATGCTCTTGGGGAGGGCTAAACATAGGAAGACGCATGATGCATGCATGCCATGGACAAATGGGAAGAAAGAATAGGAGGGCGATTATGGATTCAGCAAATGGGTAGCCTATGGGCGGGCTGAAGCCCCCAAAGTATATACAACAGTCTCTTCAAGACTGTGCAGCCCTGTCTAGCCGAGACCTAAAAAGAAATTACTACTTCCCCTCTCAGACCCATTCCCTTCATTCTATCCCTAGTCTAAACTCTACCAAAAACACAAGAAATCAAGAGCACAACCCTAACAAAAATAATGCAGAAAGGAAATAAAATGAAATTACTAATCTACTAACCTCTAATCTTGTGTTCCGGAGTAGCATGCTACTCACCGCAAAGCACTTAAACACCTCCTCGGGGGTAGTAAGAGCTATATAAATAGAATTTACAATTACAATATCCATTTGATAATGCCTTACAAAATAAACCTAAGAATTGTGCATACCTTCTTCAGGCCTCGAGAAATCTACTCGCCCACGTGCTACGGCGAGCCATATTTTATCATGGCGACCTATTTTTAGGTCCTACTGGCCCGTTCTGGTGAGCTGACAAGACACAGGTGTTCTGTTCACTCAGACAGTGAATGAGCAATAAAGAGGTCTTTAGATCTTGTTTTTCTCTTGTCCTATTTGCTCTGCTTCGGAGAGGGAGGTCAAAAGTCAGTTTATGTCTTACAATTACTTTTCTTTCTCTGACTGCAATGTTAGATTTTGTAAAGTGAACTGTCTGACAATTGTTCTGTACAAAGAGTGTGCAAGGAAAGGCTGTAGAATGTTATTTTTTTGTTCTAACACACAACATTTAAATAACTTGTAAACTGTACAAACATTTCGAAATATATTTCAGTAGTTATGAATGCACATTTTTTGTAATTCTGTGTGATGAACAAAACAATTTAAATAGGCTAAAAACAAATCAGAACATTTTATTTGGTGATTTGCAAATGACAAATATTTTAGCTGATACCAATATATACAGATTGTTTATATGCTATATAGATTTATCAGTAAAACTACATTAGTGGGAAAGTGTGTGCCCATTTCAATGGAAAATGTGCTGTTTGTAAACGACAGTGCACTAACACATCATGCTTTTGTAATATATTTATTAAATGCAGGTTTTAAACATGAACTTAGAAATATTCCTGCCCATGCCCTGATGGCAATGCTATTAGTGAAATAAGAAGCAAGTCAGGGGTCGTGTACCGTACATGTGGGCTAGATTCTTATTATACACACAGCAAATATTTAGTGTATTAAATCAAACAAAATAGTTTTTTGTACAGCAGAAATACTGACCTCACATATTTGAAGGTGTGCACAAATGTGATAATGAAGAAAAAGGTGGCTCTGTAAAATAAAATATTTACCTAGAATCATACAATTTGAGACCAGTTTAAGGGTCAAGTACATTACAGTTAGGTCGAGTAGATTATTCAGGTTACTAGACCTTTTATGATTTTCTGAGGCCTGCTTTTTGAAGATCTGGAGGGCAATATTCTCTTTAACACAACTGAATAACCTAGTCTGCACTCATAATTGTAGGATTGAGCCTTCCATAATATGCCTAAGATGTTTTAATGTTATAGCCAGTTTACCTCTTACATATGTAGCTATGTAACCCCAGACCAGTATTTGGTTAGTTTGGGATATTTTCAAGATATTCATGAAATCCAAACATCTTATGCATCTCAGGCATAAATCTGGTCTTTTAAAGTAAAGACCACTTCTACACTTACATGCACCTGACCAATATCGAATAATTACATCTTCAGGTCGGTGTGTTAGTGCTTACCAGTTTTACTTGTAAACTTTCTTTGATCTACCAAAAACACAAGTTTTAACTGACTGTATCAAACAACTGTCTCAATGTTCTATAACACAATGTGATTATTTGGGGAACAGAAGCTTGGCAGGCAATCAGAATGGTTCAATTGAAGACAACTACCGCTAAAAGCCTGCTGGCCCATATGTTCGCCTATTGCAGCTAGAGTGACAGTATAGACTAAAAAAGTGGATTCATAACGCTAATAGTGGTGGACAGGTATACCAAAAGAAGAGAGTGCAAGTGCAATTAGAATGACATGCAAAAAGGTCACAGGTAATATAGGCAGTTTTCTGGGCAGTGCACCACAAAATATAGGGATGAATGGCTTGAAGCTAAACTTGCTCACAAAATTGTTCTCTGTGCCACAATATGCTACAAAATGCTGAAACTACAAAACCGATCACTTCACTAAAGTCTGGAATTCCATTTTCCATAATAACAGCTGTAATAATTCAAGCACAGGTCTGGATTGGGTCTCTCTAAAGGCAAACCAGAAATGTCAACAGAAAGTTCCAGATTCCTGAAGAACCTACAAGGTCAAAGAAGGCAATTCATATGCTGAAAACACAGCTTTCAATAGGTCACCATGGGCCTTATTACACAAAGTGCCCCTGGGCATAACGGGTGTTTGCGCCCGCTTTGTGCACCCCTGGGGCACTTCTGTATTACAGAAGTGGCCACAGATGCTTGTGCAGCCCCTTCTGTATTACTGATAGCGCTGGCGCACAGAATATCTTCAGGGGGTGTTCCCTCATTTGCATAGGGCATGCCACATGCAAATGAGGGAATCCCATTGGCTCTGCGCCCGCGCCGTATTACAGACGCGGGTGTAGAGGCAAAGGAGCTCTCAGGAGGTGCATTGACAGTGCGCCACCGAAAAGGTGGCACACTGTCAGAGCGCCCCCTGAGAGCAGCCCTCTGGAGGGGGGAAAGAGGGCCCTACGGACCCCCGCAGACATCCCCTTGCAAGCGGGTGCAGTCACTGACTGCACGCCTGCGACGGGATCTCTAATCCCCTTTAAAAGTGCAGGCAGGGTTGCCGCCTACACTGTGAAAACACAGAGCGGCTTCAAAGCAGCCGCTCCGTTTTTCACATCAGGGCAGCGCATTCATCATAATACAGCACATTTCCCTTCATAGCGCTGGGCGCACCTTTTAAAAGGTGCGGCCAGCGTGATGAAGGACGATGCGCCGCATGTGTAATGCGGCCCCTGGTCCTCCTTCACCTCTATAAAAACCCAGGAGGCTAAAAAGAGCTCACAAAAAGATATTGCAGGGTGCTAAAATAGGTAATATACAAGAACCAGCAGATAGGCACACAAACATCACCCATTTATCTGCCACTTCTGATGAATTTCTAAGCAGACCAAAGTTAAATGCAGCAAAGAAAACCTAGCCTCATGTCACAACCACCTCCCATGTTGAAAAATGTGAAAATATGGGGATACAAAATACTGTTTATATGGCAATTACACAAGTGGCAGTAGTGCCTACTTACACCAAGATCTTAGAGCAAATTAATGGCAAGAGGATCCTAGTCACAAACCAGGACACATACAATTGCGTCTTCTGTGAAAACCCATTTTGCTCCAAATAAAATGCAGAAACTTCAAATATTTAAAAGTCACTGCCTGCCTCAAGTTTCACAAGGGGAAAAAGTGGTTTGATTAGAACCAGTTGGAAAATGTAGTGTTTACCTGCAGCCTGCTGTTGTTTGCTATTTTCATCTTGAATATTACCATTCACAGTTAATCCATGTTTAGGGCACACTTTTTTGGTGTTTTTTACTTCACATTACCGTAGAAGTGATCCTACACTAGCACCCAAAATGGGCCCACTACACCGGGCTGCTGCTTTCTTACCTCTATGCTGTTGCAAGCTACAAGGAACGGCCAATTCTTCAGACTGCCTGCGCATGTCTGCACGATTCTTCTCACCTTATGAGAGTCTCATAGACAATTTTACAAATGGCTTCTCCTTCTATTGCCTACTGTTTGATGTTTAGAGCTAGAAGCCATGCTTTTTTTCAAAACCCTCGGATGTGAATGTAAAGAGCTGTCCAACAGCTTATAAAAAAATTAGACATATTTTACTGCTGCTCCCTTCGCTTCTTGTATGACAATGCAACATTTACTGCTATCACTTTTGCCTGCCACCCTTTGCAGTTTGTGTAAATGAAAAGTGTGTGGCTAACATAGCAATTAGTGTAACAGAACCAACGAGAAATTAAAAAAAGCAAGAATGTACTCGAACAAATCGCTGCATGGCTTACACAAACACTTGTGGCATAACTGGCCTATAAAATAATACCACTGTGCACACCTTAATTTCCATACATAAATGCACATTACCCAAAGTAACGATTTCTGTGTGCTTAACTCAATTTCCTTAGCAGGACAAAAGTGCATTTTGGTGATGTTTCTCGACACCACTGTTAAGTGATGTTGAAAACCACTGCAAATAACGATCAGAAAATATGTTACACTCCTTGTCATGTGTGAGGAATCCTTGGCCTTTTTAGAAAACTGCACCTCCGTCTTGTGTGATGATGAGCCTGAGGTCTGTGCGTACCTTTCCTCCAACAAAGGGTCTGGTGTCTCCATGTTTTAATCACTGGTTGAAGTTGCATGGCAGATCTATTCCCAGCTTATTAACGCTCTCAGGAAAAAAAAAGAATGAGCAATACTGCACATCTGCTAAATATCCTAGAATACAAAATATATTGCGTTAATGTTCCGTAGAAAATTGCATTTGATTTTCCCTTCAGAAAGCATCATTCAGCAGGTACTTGAAAGTGTTAAGATCATATCTACTACTGTGCAAGAACATCGATTCATTCCTAACCAATTTATGTCACAATGGTCTATTACTTAAGTAAGAAATGTTTAGGTACAACTTAGGGGCCGATTCCGATCTCGGCCGGTAGGGCTCCGAATCTGATTCGGCTTAACCGGATCCGATTCGGAGCCCTATTGCCCGACCGATTCGTACGCGCGTCCGGGCGAGCGAGTACGATGCGAAATCGCCGACCGACTCGTCCGGGCGTCCCGACCGCTCCGACCGACTCGTACCCGGGTCTAACCGCACCGACCGACTCGCTCGGACTCGACTCGCACCGCGCAATGGAGACGTTCCCCGGCCGGGTAAGTACGATGCGCGCCGCGAGCAGTCCGACCGAGCCGCGCACTCCGGCTCCAAAGAGCAGTCGGAGCCGTACTTTGGGGGTCCGTGTCGGACCCCCCTGTACGCGTAGCCGCGCGAGTCGCACACAGGGGGGACCCATGGGTCCCCCCTACCTGTGCGTGTACGGTGCGAGTCGCTTCGCCGCGTACACGCTGTAGGGGGCGCCCTTGTCCGCCTCGCACCCATTGAGTCAATGGGAGCCCGCGTACGCGTTGTACGACAGGCTCCCATTGACTTCAATGGGAGTCCGACCGACTCGAGTCCGATGGCATACGTGCGCATCGTACTTGTTCGGTCGGGCTGCACGGGTCCGATTCGGTCGGAAATCTCTCTGGGTCCGGCTCGGTCGGAGAGATTTCCGGCCCGAATCGGAATCGGCCCCCGAGTCTTTCGAAAATTACTTTCAGGGACAGTTTGTGTTTCTTTTAATGGCAGGTTGCATAGTTTATGATGCTTTTCTCATCTACATATCTTATTTCAGAAGTGTTTGCAAGTATCTAATGGTCCCTGATGCATATGCATCAGGCATTGTTGCAATACATAAACAATTTAAACATTGTAAGCCTTCTTTAAAAAATTGAAAATATTTTCTTATCGTATTTTCAAATAATTAAGTTTCTTTTGCTACTATTAAACAACTGAAAAACAATGGTCAACTTTAATATCCTTCCATTATTTGAAGGCTAGCACAAACATACCAAAACGCTGATAGTCACTGAAAGCAGCACGGCTGTGGCTATTGCGCAAGAAAAAATGTGCTCTGTGCAAGCAAGGAAGGAATTAGCCAGTTAGTACAGCATAAGAAGTTATTTATCAGTATGACATGTATTCACACAACATACAAAATAACCAGCATTTTCTGGAACAGCGCACACTATTTTCTGATTCATTGGCTAAATGCAGTGAGCTGGATATCTAGGAATAAAAAATATAGGTAAAACTGACTTGTACAAAAACAAACAAAGAAATCTGTGTGCCGACAAAAATCCCTACTGGCACAATTAAAGTGGGTTACAAACAGTCTCATATTTGAAGGCTTAAAATTCAGGTTTTCAAATACCTCAGAACAATAACACATTACTTTTTAAAGCTGAAGGTTTCTCATTCACCCATAAAAGAGAATGCAACAAACTCTTAGGATCACAATTATTAGCCGTGCACATTTTTTTTTTTTTACAGAGTTTTATATAGCGCAAACGTGACCCAGGGGTATCGGGTATCAGAGCGCTTTACATGAGCACCAGTTGCGTTACATGAGGACACATTCATTTTTGTTAGGCACATTTGGGAGGCAACAGAGAAGACGTGAATTCCAGGAGCTGTTCCCTGAAACAGAATAACACTGATAGAACCTTAGGATACCACTGCTTACAATAAGGGCTCAGGAAAGAATGTAATGCTGCGAATGGCATTAGACAAATTAAGGGACAGCATGGTCACTGCTTTGCTTAGAAAGTTCTGTAAGTGCATAAATGCTTGCACTTATTTCTTCATTCAGTTTCAATTCTGAAAAGTATAAGCCGCATCAAGAAACAGTAACCTAACCGTCTGACCAATTTTATTGCTAGCTCCACCTGTGCTTGGAACCAAGTACGTTTCCATAAAAAGTGAATAACTTAAGCTTTGAATTTGCATAGAAAAATATACAAAGTAACCAGGATGCATTTTCACCAGGGAACTTCAGCGTCATAAGAAAGCCTGAAGAACAACAGTGTATATGATTGTTTCATGAAAGCCATAAAGCCACCAATTATATATATACACAAACAGTTACAGCATTCCATGCTAGAGGGCACAAGATTAAATGGCATACAAGTCTGCAAATCAACAGGTTTGTAAGACAATGTGTCATACTTGTCAGTGAGTAACAAAATGGAGTGCATGCCCAATGTCAACCAAGGCAGTTCCATTAGGATTGTTGAGTTAACAAGGATAGATGAGGAACTCCAAGTCCTGGAAATCCTCTGCTGGTATGCATGTCCCAATTTCTGTATTTTTTGGTCCAGTTAGTTCTAATGTACCATTAGAAAATTTACAGAGACACTGAGCAACTGCCTGTGTAACCCATCACATTGCTTATTTGGACACTTTTAGTCTAAGACATTCAACTAAGTAGGATAACGATAAATGCTAGCGCTGTGTACAAAGTCAAGCAGCACTATCTTTTCAAAAAGGAATTAAAAAATGATACTACTGTTGTTGGCCCAGTCTATTAGGCCAGCTAGTAAAAAAACATCTTAACTATTCTCCTTTAGACGTCTGATTAACACAAATCGTGTAGTTTCTACAGCTTGCCTAGCAAACAACTATGCAGAACTGGCACTGTACGTTTTTAAACAATTGTTTTTAAATGTTGCTCATTCATGGTTCCATTTAAAAGATTTATTATTCAATTTGGAAAATGAGTTTGTTTGGTTAAAACAATGTATATTTTGTAATGAACCAACAGCCTGTAGTACTATTGACAATCTGTTGTCAAAGTAAACAGGAACGATTGAGGAATAATTTACAATTATTTTAGTAGAAAGTTTCAAAGAAATGCAGGCAGTAGACAAGGGATGAAGAAGGTATTATTACATTTATTAGATATTTACTTGTTATATGGGGTATACATAAGTCAGGGAACATTTATTATGAAGAAGAATCTTTAAAGGAGGTAAATTTGGGAACATGTGGCTAGGGTCACAAAATAATTCAGAATGAAATACAACAATGAACTCATTTTTTGTAGAGCCATAAAATCGGAGACATGAGCATGCTTTGTAAGTGACCCACGAATGTACAAGACACCTTGCGCTTTTTATTTAAGTCACCATTAAATAAACAATTTTCAAAAGAAGGAAATGTTGATTATTTCCAAAAACGATAAGTAGGTTGTTGAGGGGCAGAGGTATGCCCCATCAGTTTACTAAATTACCGCTGGCAAACGATAACAACTGAAGGCACAAATACATTAACACAATAATACTTCAAGGACGGTTTCAGTGGTCTATAAAAATACGGACACTATAGCTATGGGGTTAGTACCATTTTATGCACCAATGTTTGGTCTTTCAAGAAAAGGTTTGTTTTTCAAGAATCTGGAAATTCTGAACAACCATTCTATTGTGGAAACAAGGCAGTGATAATAGGCATAGTGCTCAGAAATGCCTAAAAGATCACTACTAAAGCTTTATAAATTAAAGTTATTCACAAACAGGGGAGGTCGGAATACATAATTGCACAAAGTAGCATCATTAGCTTTACTTTTCAATGTTAACAACTAACCAGGGTCAAAGTATGCAGAATCCTATATTTCTAAAACATGTGGTTGCAAAGGTTTTTACACATGTATTATGCCAGCACAGCCAAATCAGTGTAACCATAAAGCAACCACTTGACATTCATAAATGTTGGTTTAATACAAGTACACTACTTTCAAAACTAAATGTAAATACAATGGCAAAAATACTGCGTCGTATCGATCTTTAGAGCACATAAAGGTTTGCAGAGGGAAGAGACGTTTACGAATCTTCTCTCTGATGCCAGCACACATGCTTACAAAAATGTGTTAGGTGGAAAGATGTGCAAGACTGTGATGTTCAATTTCGATTTATTTTGCATTTGGCTTAATTTATGTTTTTGCATACAAACTGACAATTCCTGTAAGCCACCATGTACCAAAGAAGAAAGTCATGACTTCAAAACAATTTGCAAACATTTATGAGAATACACAGGTATCCAGAGAAGACCTGTCAGTGGTCCTAAAAGTTTAATTTTATTGAAGGAATGTTTTTTATTTTTTTTTATTTTAAAGCTCTTGACTTTTTTTATTTTAAAAGAACTTGTTGTTGAAAGATTTGGAATATAAAGGATGAGTTGGAAGGCCTACTAGAGTAGGAACCATGGCCATGCAATACAATTCATTTGAATCAAGTACAACAATAAAATAAATGGTTCGAGTGCTGGGTCACGTATTAGGTGGTACATGAAAAGAGCAGCTTATTGTTTCTGCAAGGGTGAGATCAAGGAAGCAGGAAGAATAAACTTTTGACAGTGTGCTATTTATGCACCTTAACAAAGCAAAATTCACAGAAGTGAAATCTCTGATCATGCCAGCATCATGTTGGGAACGTCAGGAGACTTGTCAAACTGTGGCATAATTATGCTTGAGAAGGTTAAAAATTGTTGCAAAAATCAGTCAAGTTACTTCAGCACATGAATCAACTCTACATTTATTTCCTCAAGAAGGATAAAAAGGTAACAACAATGAGCATTACAGGTCTAGCTGGTCGAGATGGGGGACCTGGAGATGAATGCGAGTCCCGCGGTATACTGGTTACCTTTTCACCAGCGATAAGCACTGAATTAGCGGAAGGGCTGGACTCCTGACCCATGGCTCAAAACACCAATTAAAAGGTTCAGAAGTCTAGAAAGGCCATTAGAATTTTATCAAAAGAATGTGGCAAAAAGATTTTTTTTCTTCCCCCAGAGGCATGAACTTAACTTCAAGCGTGTGAGTAGGCTGTTACTAATTCTTCACTGATTAAATTCACATTAATAGGGTCAATATAAGTTTTAAAAAATGACTGCAGAGACGACAGCTAAAAGTTACAATTTAGGTCAAATCAGAAACATGTGCTCAGACTTCTGATAAATACATAATGTGAATAACCTATTTGATGAAAAAGTCAGGTTTTAATTTGGAAATCCAAACGAAGATGCCTATACATATATTTAATGTTGAAGTGACTCAATCTTAAAGCCACAGTGGAATTTTAAAAAAAAATCTTCTTTTTATTTGCCTCCCAGTATTTCCAAGAGATTGGTAAAGAAAAATAGCAAACTATACACGCATGTTTATTTGCAAACAGAAATGACTGATAAACACTTTCCCAAATCTGAAGGGTAAAAACATATTTGTCATGAACTTTCACTGCGTAGGTGTACATAATGATTGATTTCCTGCCCATATACTAAAATGACTTACCTTCCACAAACGATCATTTCTGTGAAGACTGCAAAGATTAGTTGAATTAAATCTATTGTTGATACATGTGAAATCAAATAATCTGTAATCATCCATAATTACACAGTCCGAGATAATGGTTCACAACCATCGTAATTTGGAAGTTACTACTGTCTGGTATAAAATGCGCAGCTTGAAATGGAGTGGGAATAGTTGCAAATCTATTGCACATCGACACACCATATATAATATAAGGACATTAAATGAAGGAAAAATGGACAAAGTCATTTTTCAGCTCATAATTTATTGCAGTTAGCACAAAGTTTAGAAATTCACCAAAACACATCAAAAGTACAAAACTAAACCGCATCATAAGTTATTCCTTTCTCAGGAAAATAAAACATACTATGATTGTCAAAGCTACATGTAAGTCTAATTCTTAAAACAATGGAAGAATGTGAAACTAATAGGAGAAAACGCAATTTCTCTCCAAGACCACAACAACAAAATTCAAAAGACGTGTTTGAAGTCTTCTCAGACATTGATTGTCTTTTCTGGATTACAAGGAAAAAAAAAAAGTACAGCTCAACATAAATCTTCTTAAAGACCTATAAACTTTTCAAGTAACTAAAAGATAATGCTCAAAAGGCCATGTTCACAGCTTTTTTGTTTCTGAATGCCACTAGAGCAAATTCACCCAACATCTGACCAAATCAGTCCAATACGGTCCAGCAGCAAATTGGATTTTCCATTCAGTGTCTTGAGCTCAGACATAGGCGATGTTTACAGTAGTTAAGGCGATCAAATCTTAAACAAGAGTAAAACATAACAAAAACGCTTACGTTTTCCATGTTACTCTGGTAGACCTTATTTGTAAGTGCAAGACAGGGAAACAAAACACTGCAGAATGTCTTCACACTGTGCGGCTTATGAAAAGCACACTTGTTTGAAACGTCCATTCAGGCAATGCTGTAAAGCCCTACGCTCTGCCTCCCTTTCTCAATCCAACCCCACCCCTTCCCATGCAATTCAAAGTTTTCCAGTCCTTCGTCATGGGCTTGTTCGCTCCAAAGAATCTTTTCAAAAAGGGGAGAAAAGGGCCTGTCCATTGTCAGCTCGTGCAGTAGTATTTCTCAAAAATGCTCAGCGAAGAACAAATGCACGCCCAGAGTTTGACATGAAGCGGTTTCTGTGCAATTAGAGGTTCGAGTTTGCAAAAAATGCATACTGCACATGCACATTTTAAGCCAGTGAGTAAACATTTACATTTCTCTTGCTTTGTGCATCCAATTAAAACTTGCAGCTTAAAATATATGTGTTCATTCGGCAAAACAGCTCGAATTTAATGAAGGACAGCAGAAAAGTAAACTTTACATATCAAACCCAAAAACAAATTGAAAAAAATAAATAAATTAAACCAGTGCATTTGTGTTGCTCTTCATAACACCATGTGAAACGGTGTTTTTACTTTAGGAAATTAAATAAATTTAAACTCACTCTTAAAGTTATACAATGCAAACAATAACAAAAATATATACTGGTAACTCATGCATGTCTGTGGCCTTCATAAGTACTTATCAAGGCTCAACTAAGAGCATCAAAACAACCTGCCAATTTTTGAACCCCCTCCCCAATTAATCATTTACAGTGTACAAGAACGGTGATTCACATTTTAAACATAGCTTAACACTGCATAAGCAGTGCTACCATTTTCATCTCAAGCAAAGCCTTCATATAACATGAACCTGCCAATGAACTCTAGTGTGTAGTAATTTTCCAGTGGGAATCATTCAAGCAATTATTATCAGTTTAAATTAACTGATCACTTTACAAACGGATGGTCCAGCATTTGTTATTTTTTCCGTTTTGGTCTAAAAGCATTCAGGTTTCCAATAGCCTATTCAAGACAATTTTAAAAAAGTGTCAAAAGTTTTGGGGAAAAAAAATGAAAGGAATCTCTAGATTAACATCATGTACAACATTATGAAATCCAGCTCACCGAGAAGCAAGGGTACTGCCCAAATGGTTTTGAACAAAAACATGCAATTGCCAATTTTAGGACTTTACTACTGGTTAAACCAACAGAATTATTTACTGGCTTTGAAAAACCCCATTCAACATCCTAAATCAGTCTTGCACACATCTCTTTTTTCTAACCCCTTCACCCCAGTAAAATCTTAATCAAAAAGTCCAAATTCAGGTAAATTGATCAAGGTTATTCTCACCCTGTAACCATTCTAGCCCTGGTTAGCAGGTAAGTGCAGTTTTACAAAGGATTCCTTAACCCTACATGTTTAAGCATGAAAATAAATGATGCTTCTCATATAGTCACGAAGACACCATGTTGAAGCATCTATCTTTACAAAGTTCTTCGGACTGTTGTCATACTATTACATGAAACCACTAGGCTGACAAATAATATAGGAAACTATGCAGCCGCCCTTTTACAAGAGCTGAAACTGCATGGGAATAGTTTATTGAAGAACAGTTTCTGAACTCTAAATGTTCGTCTACAAAATTAAGTTAAATAAATGGAACGGTTTTGCTGCAACATGTGGTCTCCTAGTAACTGAGGTTTTGAGGCACTTGTAGGCAGTACTGTTGCTTTAAAACTACAAAGAGCAGAATTTGTGAAAATAAACAATTGACAACCTTTTGACATGCAAAGCTGGCCACGTCATTTTTCATTGTGTAAAAAGGAAGTTTCTTGTTTGTATTGTTTGGGGAAATGCTTTTTTGTGGTTCCTCTACATTCATCTAAAGGCAGTTCACCCACGCTGTTCATTCAGTTTTCATAGTTTCACCGATCAGTGCTTTAGATTAAGTGAAATGTTCATGCAGCCCTAAAGTGCAAAGAAGTAAATATCCTAACTTTCTGGTTATGGAAACAGGACTGCTTTTAGACCGTACCACAAATACATATGATTTATATATCTATATATATATATTACTTTATATATTTACACATTATTTCCAAAGTTCTTGAGAACTGTCTTCCAAGGTCCAATCTCTGACAGTGGGTAAATTCAGTGCTTCACTCTTAACAGACAAAGAGTTCACCAGCTCGCAGTGAAACTTCCGAATATGCCTGTAAAGGTCTCCTGACTGTGTGAACCTGCGTTCGCACCATTTACAGGCATGTGGCTTTTCCCGTGTGTGAACTACGGCATGGCGGCTCAGGTTATGAGAGTACTGGAAGCTCTTGCCGCATTGAGTGCAAGTGTATGGCTTTTCGCCTGAATGAGTCCGCTCATGGCGTTTCAGTGTGTACATGCATGAAAAAGTCTTACCACACAAGGAGCAGGTTGGGACATTGACATCGCTTGCAGGCTTGCTACGGATCCCATCCTGCTCTCGAAAGTGCGTGCTTAAATGTATCTGTAGGATGTGGGGGCTAGGAAAGACTTTGTTGCAAAGTGGACACATAAATATTTGGCCAGCAGGACTAAGAATATTAGAGACATAAGGGAGTAGACTGTTTTCCATACCTCCATCTACCTGGATTCTCTCGTTTTCTGGAGTTACCATTTCATCATCGCTTGTTTTGTCATCTCGATCCAACTCCCTTAAGACAGAATCTTCCCTGATGGGAGCAAGATGGGCTGCTTCATACAGTACCCGGTTATTGATAGTTACACTTTCTTTCACAGTACTATGTTCCATGTCATAGTCGTTACTACAAGCGTCACTCCCCTCACATGAAGCTTCCTTTTCTACTTTCACATGCACCAGGTTGTTTCTCACCAAGTCCTGTGACGAGAAATAAGAGCTGTTCATGGATTCAGGTCCTGAAAGGCTAGATTTGACAGACAGGTCCAGTACACAGTCAACATCTGCTGGATCCCTCAAGGAGGTGACAGACCTCTGGGACAAAGACCCTGTTGAGCTACAGGGGCTGGCTACTGTTTTCACAGCTGCTGTTGCGTGTGTCTCAGCCTCCAAGCCAGACTGGGGAATGCCTGCTGAGTCCGAGGGCAATCTTATCCACATGTTCCCAGCCTCAGCCGTCAAGTCTCTTTTGATGGGTAGCATACTCAATTTTTCATCTTCTACTTCATCCTCATCACTGGGCAGCTCGCCTGCCGTGTGGCTGCTGCCATCTGAGAGGCTCTCCACTTTGTCTGAACAACTAAAGGTGTCTTCCTCCCTTTTTGTACTATCTGCCTCGGTAGTGGCTTTCTCCTTCAGCTTCTTTTTGCATACTTTAACAATGTCATACATGTGGAGATAACTGGCAGCAGCTAGCACGTCCTCAATGGGTAGGTCTTTGAACTGGAGTTTCCCTGCATACATAAACTCAAGGAGAAGCGCAAAGGCTGGAGCTGTAACAATGTCGCTGTTCAGATGAACAATGTCCCTTTTGTCTAGCTGATCCTTGTAAAAGAGATGAAAATACATGCTGCATGAAGCCAGGACAGCTCGGTGTGCTCGAAAATGGGCATCGCCTACCAAAACAGTGGAGTCACAAAGAAAGCCCTGAAGTCTCTGCTCACTCAGGCAGTGCAGCAAATGTCTGCTGTGGTCTGGAAACTCCATGCTGTCTTCATAACCTGTAAAACAGAAATAAACTGAATATTTAACTCTCAAGCATTAGAACAAGTCTGCACAATTTGTGAAGTAGTTTTGAAATATGTTTACCACATTATAACAAAGTCCTAAACTGGAAAACGTGAAATTATGTAACCCAAGACACCGGACTTAAACATTCATCCACAAACAGGATTTTCTAAAAATCTGCGGGGAAAAGTGGTTTCCTGGTCATTTCTTTAGCAACTTTGTTTAAAGCTACACTTACATGACCTGTTCTAATAAACATCTAGTAAATCGTGATCAATAAATACCTTTCAACACTTAACATGATTTATTATTAAATAAAAAAACAAATCCATAATTTTCAGTTTGAAAGAGGGTGTGGCATAGTTGCAACAATAGAAGGCTCCTTTAGGAAGAAATAGACAAGTTCTATATACCTTGCAAATGTGCCTTCTTTTGGTAGATTTCAATCAAAATAAATTAAGAACCTGAACGTCTAACAAAGTTTAAACACTATAGACAAGTATATTATGTACACCACAAGGCAACTGCAGACGAAACAGCAAGCAGAATCTGATAACATGTACTATGAACGCTGCAGAACATTGACGTGTTCTGGTCAAAAAAAGGCTACCATGCAAGTTGTATAGGAATGATCGAGCGCAAAAGTATAGAAGTTAAGAAGACTAAAAAACTTAAGGTAAATTTGGCTTCTTCTGTGAATAGATGCATTAGGAATGAAAATTAAGTATTTAGCTTTCTTCTGGGTAAAGTGAACTCCACGAAAAAAATTGTTCTATGTTTCTGAGAGTGTGTAAAGCAATAATAGACAAAGAGCATTCATACTTTTCTGAGATAGCTTATTTTATATATATCTGGCGTGTTATGTAATGCTGGCATGCCCAATGAATGTTTTTTACCTTAGGATGGTGTTTCATACCGTGTACACCTGCAAAATCCAAAGGGAAATAAATGGGCTATTCTCTGGCTCATATATGACAAAACTGCTCACTGTACCTTAAACCATGCTCAAACGACCACAAAGTATTTGAGGAGTGTTGGGCAGGAGAGGCTCAGGCAGCCAGCTGGCGCAAATGTCCAAATAAGATTACTCACTCACTTGCAAAGTTGGTTTTCCGCACGCGTCGACGCAAAATGTATACTTTTCCAAGTTAAGTCTTCACAATTGGATTTGACAGGTAGTTTTCTTGTGACCATGCTGAATCTTTAGAACGCATGGCCAAATAAAGTCGGTAAAGCAACTACCATTCAAATAATAGCTAGAAGATTTACAATACAATCACTTTAAGTGCCCCACAGCCCACATCAATCCTAATCCTTAAGAGGGCTAAAAATAAAGATTGGAGGGCAGCTCACAAGGTAGCTGTGATCAAATTAGGAGGCTGAAAGGACAGAGAGGGACGAAGAAGGAAGCTTATAAACATCTGATCCAGCTGACTCTGGCCATATGGCAGCTGCTGCCCAGATAAAGAGATTAAGAATAGAGGAGTGCGATTACAGCTGTCTGGCCAATTCAGGCAGCTTGTATCCACAAAGTCTAAATTAGTCACTTACACAAAACCTCCTTCAAATAATATTGTAAAACTAGACATGAAAAAACTATGCCTCAGCAGAAACAGTATAACTCGCAAACTGTTTTTGGAAAAAATACAAAAGCAGCAGGCATTTGTAAAAAGCTCTATTGTGAAAATGTGCGTAAAATCCGTTTCTGTACATGCAAACATTTCAATGAAAGAGGAGATAAGATGGCGCAAACTAAAATATTGTTGCTAACATTTTTCAGTAAAATATACATGAAAGAAATAAAAACCCATCTTCTTTTAAAGTATATTTAAATAACACTGTGAAACGGGCACGTGTTTCAAGTAAGAGCTTTAAATGCAAGAGAGCACACGGCGACTAGCTGTAAAAATCGTCTTTCAGCTATCGTGTGCAGCCCTGTCCACTTGAATTAGATGTCAAAAATTCATAGTTTCTCTTTAAACCCAGTTAAAAACGAATGCAATTGTCCTTGAATTTAATAAACAGACACAACACACAAACTACATCCCCAAGCTAGTCCTACCTTTAGTATACATAAACCTGATTAGGTTCACTCCTCTGAGTCTTGCTGGCTCCAGGTCTGTTAGATTGGTAAAAAAAAAATCGGACTGAGAGAGACAGATGCAAAGTGGAGATGATGTTAAGAGAGGAATGAGATACCTTCTCCCCACACAGATCTGCGCACACTAACTCCCTGTCTGCGCGTTAGAATAAAAGGCTGAGGGATGGCAGGCTGTCAGCTGCTCTGACATCATGTTCAGATGGAAATGCTTACCTCCAGCTGTGCTCCTTTTAACGCCATATGCTGCTCCTCTGCGCTGCTGCCACCAGCTCCTTCTTATGAGAACTTTTATCAGGGAAAAAACAAAAAGACTATGACAGTGCAGCTGCTGCTGTTCGGACGAGGACGAGGACGCGGAAGCGAGCGCGAACGATGGCGAGGGCGCACTGACGTCACACGCCGAAACGCCGGCGAGACTCCACAAGAACCTCGTCTCCCTGGCGTCTCTCGGCGTCTTGCGGCTCCCGGCCCCAGGTCCCTGGCCCTTAGTCCGAATTCTAACCGGGGCACGACGAGGAACTGACCTCGGGGAAGGGAAGGAGCCGAGTGGAGCTTACTTTAGGAGCTTAGAGGTGCGAAGCCCTAGGGTCGCGGCTGTCTCCCTGCAGGAGCGGAAGCGGCCAGCGTTAGGCTGGTGCGGCTTGCTTCTCCTGGGGGGGAGCCCGCACGCCGCGCTCCTCACTCTTTCAGTTGCCTCATTCTCTTAACTGGTTAACAGTCCTGTTCTGGGAGCCCATTGTTTCATTTTAAGTCTTGAAATGAATTGTTTTAAGTTTGCATTGGGCGCTTTGAGGGCAGGTGCTTCGGTACAGTTAAGGAGGTGGAGCTGAGCATTATCATGCCACCTTCTGCGCTGAAACTATCCGTAAACAAGCATTGGCATAGCCAATAGGTCTCGCCTTTGGGACCTTATAAGAGATTGTTAAGGAGATGTCCGTGCCTGTACTTAAAGGTGTTGTTTAAGCCTTAACACATTTAAATTGTGTCCTTAATTTTTAAAGCTGTATACCAGAGAACCACTACACTAACTTGTCATACATTTTTGAGGAACGTCATGAAAGCCTCTCTGAGGGGGAAAAGGGAGCTACAACTCTGTTGCTTCCCACATGCCGGGGAAAACTGGGAAACAGAGCAGCGAGGCAGGGCGGAGCTCTGAAAAGAGAGCTGCTATACCATTTGCCTCTGCCAGATCGAGCCACTGTACACTCCCAAAAGCTATGGACGGTAGCGAGGGGGGAGGATAGAGTAGCGGTAACTGGTAAGGGGAGATAAGGAGGAAGTGATGGTGCAAGGAAGTGGATAGCAAATGGAAAAGAGGAGGGAGGAGAGGTTGGCCAGAAGAAGTAGTGTTTGCTGATCGGCACACCTGGCCCTGAGGTAACTGCTCAAAGTCTCAAGATTTGGGGATCGCGCATTAGGACTTCCATTGAAAAGTCAGGTTTGCTGCAAAACATTTAAGACACGCCTGCGTTAGAAAAAAGCATTGGAAATGCAATAGGTCTCGCATTTACTTTAATTAGAGCTATTGGGGTTGTAAATGGCAATGTCTTTTACCCATGTGTTAAGGAGTGTATGTTGTGGTGTTTAGTGAAATTATGTTGTTTGGATTGGAATTGTTGTGGAACTGTTGCGTGGAATTTTGTGGTGTAGTGTATTTGTCTAGTGGAATTATGTGGCATGGTGTGCAGTGGAATTATGTGGCTAGTAATTGTGGTATTGAGTGCACTTGAATAATACGGAGGGTAATTTTGTGGAATGGTATCTTGTGTTGTGGAGTGATATGTAGTGGAGTTAAATTATGTGGTGTGCTGTTCAATTTTGTTCATGATGTGGAATTTTGTGGTGTGCATTGGATGTATGGCGTGTTGTGTAATAGTGTTTAGTTGAATTATTTGATTTGGTCTCAAATTATGTGGTGTTTATTGGAAATGTGTGTAGTTGAATTATGTGTCGTGAAACTGTGTGGATAGCTTTGCCTTTTTAATACGAAAAAAACAAATAGGTAGTAGCTAAGCTCCAGATCGGTGTCTTTGGGTGTTTAAAAACAAAAAGATAAGGTAATTTGAGTTCTTTAACTGTGCTAACCTCAACTTTGATGAAGTTTTTGTTTTATGTTCCTGCTTTCATCTAAATTAGTTTTGCTATGTGGCAGTAAAAAATAGCAAACATCACAAAAGGTCTCTCATTATTTTATCCTGTCTATCTGCAATGGTATTGCTACTTGCCGATCACTAGATGTATACAAATAATCACTATTACACTTGTTAGCCACTCCCGGGTTATCACAAACCTACCCAGTGTATACCAATATATGCATCTGCTAGTTTGGGTTGCTTTTATCAGAGTGCACCATGATCAGAGCACATTTCTGGACTTAAGCATAGCACTTATACATGCATAAAGATCCAATTATTGTGTGCCGTTAGTGCTTGACCACTCATTTATTTTCATATTTGTTATAGTTTTGCCAAAGTTCCTAGCATTTGCATGGTTGTATACATATATTAATTAAAAAAGTAATTGCAAGCTTATCGTAGATAGGCCTATAAGTTTTACTAATGCCTTATGTGGATGTCAACTGGCTTTGTCATTGTCTAAATCTGACCAAAGAAAAAACTTTCAACCCTTATAAGAATATTTTTTACCGTTCCCCGGCTTAAAGTGATAGTTTGTAAATGCTGTGATTTATGAAAGCTTTTCGCTTTGTCGACTAATTATGGAACATTTGGGGGGAGGGGTATTTACTGGCCTTTGTTGCGTTCTACGTGCCCTTAACCCTTAGGAGCCACTTGGTTTACGTTCATTCCTAATACATCCACAGGAGAAGGAAAATATGGGGTGCGAAAGTATTTGGACTGCTCACCCCCCAGGCATCTATTCTCTAAAAAAGCTAGTAACCTTTGAAACTGCAATTTTTCCTGCGAAAACGTAAAAAAAAAGTGCAAAAATATGCTTTTAGAGTGAGTCGTACTTTGCAGATATCTGGCACAACTCTTTCACGCAAGGGCACAGCTTGCATAATAAAATGAGAGACCTATTAGTGTTGTAAATTACAATGTCTTTTGCCTGTGTGTTATGGAGTGGATGTATTGGTGTGGAGTGGAATTATGTGGGTTGGATTGGAATTGTTGTGCATTTGTGGATTTGTGTAGTGGAATTATGTGGCATGGCGTGCAGTGGGATTATGTGGATAGTAATGTGTGTACTGGAATTATGTGGAGTGGGATTGTGTATTATGAGTGTAATTATGTTGAATAGTATTTTCTGTTGTGGAGTGTTGTGCAGCGGAGTTTAATTATGTGGTGTGCTATTGAATTTTGTGGGATGATGTGGAATTGGGTGGCAGGGATTGGATGTATATGATGTTTTGTGTAATTGTGTTTGTGTTGAAGTATGTGGTTTGGTGTCGAATTATGTGGTGTGGTATGGCAAACAGACCTGTAGGTGATCTGCAAAACAGTGGCAGGAGAAGAGCTATCTCCACAGATTTGCTGTGCTGAGGCATGACATTGGTTCACCATAACTGAGTTGGGGGAGATAGAAGCACACAAAAAGGCTGGATGCCAGGAACCCCCCCCCCCCCTGAAATATTACAGATTGGTTGGACAAACACATACCTTCACATGCAAGCTACAGGAGAGATAGGAGAGCAAAGCACCCCAGAATGCGTGCCATATGGGAACTCCCCAGCAGCTGGTGCACTGGACAGAGTTGTTGGGTTAATGGGCAATTGATTGGCTCTATGGAGGGGTTGGTACTAGAAGAATATCATGAAGCACACTCGAGATTAGTGGAGGGAAGACTTTCCCACATGGACGCACACTAGAGTGGTAGGTGGACGACTTTCCCACGTGGACGCACACTAGAGTGGTAGGTGGACTAAGCCACTACTATCAGTAAACTGTAGAGTAGAGAAGCAGGCTGAAAGAGACTTCATATCTAGCAAACAACAGAATTGCTGAAGGGCATAAGCAGTAGGAGGCCTCGGGCACCCCCTTCGGGTGCTATAGCGGGGTAGGAAGGCAGACTCACCACTGCATGGCCTGCTGATCGCAGAGGGTACTGCAGGAGTCATTACACTCATGCTCGGCCAGAAGCTGCCGCATCTGGCTCGTATTGTTCAGCAGCAGAAAGACCTGGGTGAGACAGCGGGATTACCATGTCTAACGATGGATGGGGCTACCCGCAGGCACTTATTGGTTACAATGGAAGGGCTGAGGGCTGGCATCCCAGACTTGCATGTGGTGCATGCTGCAGAAACCAGTCCTACAGGGGGGACACGGAGCGTGAATGCCGTGTTTTCAAAGCGATCAACAACTTGGACCATATTAATGGAAAACTTTACATAAAGGACGCACCGTCAGAAGAAGCACGTTTGCTTCAATACAGGCGAAAATCGCGTCGGCTTAAGTGAAGTTGGTTCACCACCCTGCAAACTCATCTTTCCAAAATCCAGTAAAACTAAAACGGCCTTGAGTCATGTAAGCTTCAAGTTAACACAATATAAAACTGGAAAAGTAGGAGGGTAATAAGGAGAGTCACCCAGAACGGTGAGAAATTTATGATGCATGTGTCATGCATGCTAAATAACTAATTACACAGAAAAATATCAGCAACTATAATGGTTGCAAGATATTAAGCCTCAGTCTGTGCTCTGGAATAAGAGACAAACTCTTCAGGGAGGTCACTGGAATTATGCGGCAAGGAAGGACTAAATTGTGCAGCTGTGTTGGCTAAATGATTTGGCAAGAAAAGGCAAATTATGAAACCTAAGGTGGTACTCTTTTTGATATTACTTCATAATGTTGCCATTTTTCACATGTTTTTTGCAAAATCATTTTTATTGGCATTTCTTATTTTCACACCGTACATACATGGCAATTCAGAAAGAAACATCTTGTGAATCATACATTAGAACAATGTATAAAACTGAATTGCAGCGTAAGATACATATTTTATTTCCATAATTACTACTGAATACGTGTGGAAGTATACACGTGCAAATCATGTGTCTACGGATGTTCGACTATCGCATGCACGGTGTGTTCAGCGCCAGCCAGCGGGGCTAGCACCATGGTTAACATCTTGTTGTGGTAACAATCTAAACTCTTCAACTGGGGTGACCTAACTGGGGTACACTTCACCTATGGCTATATCGTTCGATAGGGACCTACAGGCTGATGCGTAATTGTTCGACGGACTGTGTGTATGTTGGAGGGAGAGGGCGGGGGCGCCAAACCTAGGGTAGGAAACATGTTGCGTGGCTGCCGCCATCCACCCCACGCATGCTGTGTACCTACTCCGCAGGGGCCCCAGGTCGGATCGCCCCAAGTTGAGTCCCTGCCGTGGGGGATCGGGCAGATTGTGACACGGGCATCGCGATTGCTTCCTGCTTGAAAGAATACAGTAGGATGGCCCATTGCATGGAGATGGGATGTTTGCGTAAACCCTTAACTTCTTCCGATCGAAGCGTCTCCTCTTCCGAAGTGCCCCATTTATTAACCGCTCCCACCCAGGCCGCTAGCGGTGGTCCCTCAGGCGCCCTCCGGTGCATTGCTATGCAGCGTTTAGCCAAAAGGAGCGCCAGGGATGCGAATCGTGTCTCCACTTTTTGGTGCTTACGGCGTTTGGCAATGCCCAGCGCGCAGGCCTCCCATGTACTGATATCCGTGAGCCCTGTGACTGTAAGAGTGGCATGGATTTTTGTCCAATATGCTCGGAGTATCGGGCATTCCCAAAACATATGAAGAAACGATGCCTGGGGCACCTTGGACAGGTAAAGAGCGTGTCTGGGTAGTAACTCTGGAGCTTCTCGGGGGTCAGATAGGCACGGTGTAGTATGTGAAGTTGTATGTTCTTAAAGCGATAGTTGCAGGACACTTTTTTGGGGAACTCCAGTGCTCGTTCCCACTCTTTGTCATGGAGTGATCTCTGGATCACAGCTTCCCATTTCTCCTGGAAGGGCGCAAGGGTAATTGGGCTCAGTGCACGCACCGCTTTGTAGATCCACGTTATCAGAAGGCGCCCTGGGCCCATCTGCAGGATCGTGTGTATCACCGGGTGTGTGAGAGGCTCAGTGTCTATTGTATGCCACATCCGGCGGCAGTCTACTAACAATTGCCTGTGTAAAAGAAATTGCCCTCTGGGGAGATCCGTGTAGGTTACAAGTTCTGCAAACGTCTGTAGTTGCCCGTTCGCGTAAAGGGAGCCCACCTCCGTGATCGAGTGTACCATCCACGCACGGAGTGCCCGCTCTGTGTAGTGTGTGCGAACCCTGGGGAAACCCACCAACGGCAGGTCAGGGGAATACATCGGTGCTTCGCGGTTCAGTCGGTGTACCCGTTTTAGGCATGAGTGCGCTACCGAAACCTGGAGTGGACACTCCTGTATTGGTCCCGCCCCTGGCAGCAGCATTCGAAGTATGACGGGAGTCAGAATTATCCCGACGTCTCTGGTTGTTTCTCCTATCGCGCGGCCCGCTGTCCATCTCGAGACTCATTGCAGCTGCGCTGCTAGAAAATACACCTCGAAGGATGGGGCACACAACCCTCCCTGATCCATAGGTAGTTGCAGCTTGGCGAGAGCAATTAGTCTATGCCCCGATCCCCAGATGAGGGTCCCGAGGAGAGTGTCCAGTTCTCTGAAGGAGCGCGGGGGGACTACCGGGAGATTGGCAAACAAGTAGAGCAATCTCGGGACCAATATCATCTTGGTAACTGCAATTTTACCAATGATAGCTAGAGGGAGATCCTTCCAGAAGTTTACCGATCTGATCCCGGTCATTGCGCGACAGTAATTTCTGTTTTATATGTCTTGTGGCGAGTGATATAGGCAGACGCCCAAGTATCTAACTGCCTGGGGACTCCACGAGATATTTACTCCACCCAAGCGTATTGCCTGTGGGGGAAGATCAGCTGTGAGAGGATATATAGTAGACTTAGACCAGTTTACTTTGAGACCAGCCACTGCTTCGAATTCTCGCAGGGCGGTAAGTATGGGGGTGAGATCCATTGTAATATCACGGATGTAGATAAGCACGTCGTCCGCATAGAGTGACACCGCATGCATCACGTTTGCAATGGGGATACCCCACCTCTCCCCCTCTTTGCGGAGACGGATCGCTAGCGGCTCCATCGCCATTGCGAAAAGCAGAGGAGAGAGTGGGCAGCCCTGGCGGGTACCCCTGAGTATTGGGAATGAGGGCGACATGTGGTGCCCGAGTTTCACCCTGGAAGTCGATGTGGAGTATATTAACTTGGTGTATGCAAGTAAGCGGGGTCCTATTCCCATCCGCTGTATGACCTGCAGCAGGTACGGCCATAGGAGGGTGTCCAATGCCTTCTCCAGATCCAGGACCAGACACGCCGCCCTAGGGAAACAATCCCGAATCTGGTCCTGGACGTGGAACAGGCGCCTTATGTTGTAGGAGGTATTTCTCCCCGGCACAAACCCACACTGATCGGGGTGAATTAACTTAGGGAGGACTATGGCATATCGATCCGCTAGTATTTTCCCAAATATTTTATAGTCTGCTGGTAAAAGAGCTATGGGCCTGTATGAGCCCATTTGCTGCGTATCACGGTCCGGTTTAATGAACGAGACTATAACCGACTCGCACATAGTTTGTGGTAGCCCGCCCTCATCTAGAGCTGCCTGGAACTGTGTTACTAGTTGGGGAACTAGCTGCGCCGCAAAGGTACGGAAGAATTCTAGTGGGAGGACATCTAGCCCGGGGGCCCTACCTGCGGCCAATGCTTGCAGTGCTTGCTTGGTCTCAGTCGAGGATATGGGCTCGTTTAGGGCGTGCCGCCATTTTTCACATGTTACCACTGTCTGGGCAAACTTTTTCTCATTAGTACCAGTGTAACATTCAAATACAGTAATAAGCAACTGACAGATGACTAGACAACCTTTGCATAAGGCCTTCAGTTACACAGCCATTAAGTATATGGGGTTGCCCTGTGTCCCTCAGAACCTGGGTATACAACTATAAACTACAAGTGGTTCTGCCAGGTGGCACAATTCTAGCCAGAATTGTGAGAAATGCTATTTACTAAGCATGAATATTAAGGGTCGAAAAATGATCCCTATTGGGCAGAGTACGAGAGCTTTTATTAGTGATGCATTCCAGTCCTCTGCACAATGAAATTTTTAATGCCCACAAACCACGACACAAAAGGCAATTTCTCAATTACATATATTGTTTAGCTGTCCATAACACACAGAATACATATAATACAATGGATTAAACTCTCATATATCGCGTGAAAAATCAAAAGTTCACATATACAACCATGAAAACATAAAGAACACATAGTCAAATGTCCACATTTATGAAGCTCAAGATCTCCTTGTATTGTCTCTTTTTATATTTGTAGGATAGCTGACGCAGGACATAGGATATTCACATCCACTTTTCGACCCTCTGATAACGTGTTAATGGTTATACATCTTAGCGGGTCTTCTTCAGGCCTCTCATGAGGAGGCCGTACAGCAAGCTGCCAGCTTCTGTTTTGGATGAGCACCGGTGACAAGAAAACTGAGATTCAATTGAAAGGGTTTTGTGTGTTTAAGGCAAAGGAAGATCGGTTCGTACTTCCCCTAATTTACACAGCTAATGTGCCCTGGCTGTGGACCATGACTACATGGAATATACTTTGACGATATTCACAGGGCACAAGCTCTGTGTTCCTAGCTTCTGCCACTTGAGGCTGTCCCTTGGGTTTTTTTTTTTAGTCCTGAGGAAGACACCCTAAGATGTATAATCATTAGCAGGTTATCAGTTGGTCGAAACGTCGACGTGAATATCCTATATTCTGTGTCAGCTAACCTACAAATATAAAAAGATACAATATCAGAATATCTTGAACTTTATAAATGTGGACATTTGACTGTGTTCTTTATTTTTTCATGTTTGTATATGTGAACACTGAAGTTTTGATTTTTCACGTGATATATGGTAGTTCAATCTATTATTTATATATATATATATATAACAAAACCGCTAAGCAGTGCAGCCGCACTGCCATTGCCTTCCTCCTTCCACTCTCAACGGCGGTCCTCAGCGAGGGGGCAAACCTCTAAACATCCAAGACCATGCTGCGTTCTTTACACAAAAACAGCTGCTGAGGACAACAAATTGCTTTTCCAAGCGGTATTTTATTCCGTAATCAGACCAGCTCGACGCGTTTCGGGATCACTCGTGAACAAGGGAGTGATCCCGAACGCAGCAGGGTCTTGGATATATATATATATATATATATATATATATATATATATATATATATATATATTCTGTGTGTTATGGACAGCTGAACAATACATGTAATTGAGAAATTGCCTTTGTGTCGTGGTTTGTGGGCAATAAGAATTTCATTGTGCAGAGGCTTGGAATCCATCACTAATGGAAGCTCTCGTACTCTGCTTGATGGGGATCGTTTTTTGACCCTTAATATTCATACTTAGTAAATAGCATTTCTCACAATTCTGGCTAGAATTGTGGCACCCGACAGAACCACATGCGGTTTATATAATTCAATGGCACAGCAACACAGGTCGCAGTAATTTTAGTAACATTTGATTCGTTTGAGCTAGAATTTGTTTTTGTTAAAATCTGCAGATTATGCAGCAGGTGATGGATTAAGTGGCAAATGTGGAAAATCCATAATTATGTGGAAAACGCCACAGTTGGAGAATCACATTATTTCAACATCCCTGCTCCACAGTAATCAGTATCCTCAGCCCAACTTGGATCCTAATCCAAGCGGACATTACAGTTGCAAATAGATTCCCCTAAAGCCAGCTGGTTATAAATTGTTTTTTTTAACATCTGCTGAATCGCTATGAAGGCTATGCATTGTTCATGTGGGTATAACTGTGTCTATTTAGTTCAGTGGTATTTCTTCCTGGGCTATAAGATGTTCTTTTTTTCAGATGTACATGCATAGTCCAAAGTCCCAAAAACGCATTAACCAAATATCCAGAAAAAAATATTTGTAAATGACTGATATTTTGTTGAAAGACCTCAATCGCTGGATATTACCCAGGTAAAGAAGCATCAGAGACTTGGTGTATATACATCTGCACCATAATGATGGTGTTAGTGACGATAGAAAATGTTAATCACCATGCACACTTCTTTTCCATGAAATATGTCACAATGAAAGCTTTCCAGTGTACAGATATTAATGCTGGTAGGTTTGTTTTGTTTCATGTACTGAAATGTAAACAAAACATCACAGTTTCATTTATAATGGACTCTGGTGGCTTTGATGCTTGCACTTTTTGCAAACGTTTTATGGAAAGAGTCCTGTTGGGGAGAAGCGCTAAGGATATTTCTGGTCATTTTCCTTTTAAATAAAAAAAAATTGGTTTCCAACCGTTAGTGTTTTGTGTTCGAAGTGCGGGGTGGTTGGGCCTCCCGAGTGGTGACGTCATGGACACTGAAATGACACCTGAGCAGAGGCCTGTTTCTAGTAAAAATACAGGAGTGCCACAGTGTTATACGGGACAGGGTTTTCTGAAACATTTTAGTGGAATTAGATGTTGTAAGTCATAAAATATATTGTATGGTTTCTCTAAAAATAGTAGCTCATCTTTATGTAATATGCCAAAACCTGGGAGGCGAAGACAAGAAAAATTAGTCTAGTATGGAACTAATGGACTGGATTAAGGCCTGACGTACTAAATCAACTAGATAGCTCAGTGGATCAATGCATATGCTGCGAAATTGTGAGCACTTTGCAGTGAATATATTTTATTATTTCTGAGGTAACTAAAATGAGTACCACTGAGTTGGTCAATTGTGCTGTATGATATACACAGCACTACCAGGGCTGGACTGAGCAGCCAGTGGCTGTGAGCTAGGGCAGTGCTTTTAGGGATGGGTAAGTTAGCATCACCCCACCCTAACACTCCCCACCTCTCACCCTGCATTAAGAACAAATGGAAGCTTGATGCTAACCAGGAGAGCTAGGGCTATTTGTGCAAATTTCAAATCTACTTATATGCCATAATTAAACAAATGATTGGGCTCTTAAGAGCTTCCACTATTTGGCAGACACGTCAAACCAGCTACAGGGGCATATTTGTGATTCGCGCAAGATCGCACAAAGTGTTTCAGTACCTCAGCAAGTGTAGTGAGCGCTATACAAATATTCATACTATAAAATAAAACCTTGTCCTTTACTTTACACCCAGACACCGCCCACAGACACACGTCACAGATCTGTTGTTCAAATCACATCTCTGAATCAGTCCAAGTTGATAACATTAGTCTGCGAAATTGTCACTTTGTGATCCCACTGCATTGTGGGACACATTTAAAGCAATTTTCAAGGGGCAATTTGTTGCACCAAATTTGCCATTAATCTTTCACCTGCATTTTAAAGGCCACGTTGTAATGCAGTAAGTAGGGTCAAAGCAGAAAGGAAACGTGAGCTGCAGCCAGTGCCGGAAAAATCTTGCTAATTAGAAAACTGATTCAAATGAATCTTACTTAAAAAAACAAATGCACACATCATTGCGGGAAGAAGGCATGGCAGCAGGATACAGTGGAGGGCTTTAAGAGAAGCAGACAGGGAAGGGTTCCGAGGTGGGTATGCAATGAAGGTCGCCACAAAGGGCACAGGTACAGCGAGGATGGCAGCGGAACCTTGGATTCCAGTGCAGCCTTCCTAGTCGGACAGTGCGCTGAGCGTGTGACTCCGACAGGGAGAAGGAGCTGTAACTGGAGCAGAGGGAGAAAAAAATGAAAGTGTTGAATGTCTTAAAAGGGAAACTCGGGGATAGACACTGGCACTAGAAGAGGGTCTTCTAAATGGGCAGGAGTAGGGGAGGAAAGGTGTACAATGAGTGGTGGCTGTATTAAACAGTAGATTGAGGGTACGACATGCATTCTTTCGCACAACAGTACTACTCCGCAGCATCGCTGTCTCCAAAGTTGCATACCTGTCTGCAGCAGTCTTTACTATTTAGTTCATCTTGTGTAAATGGGACCTAGACGGTGCCATCAATCTACCTGATGAGCAAGATGCTCCATTGACATCGGAACAATATCCCTGGCGCAGTATAGGGAAGTTGTGCGCCTCTTGCATTTAGTCATTTTGAACGTTAGCACAGTCGCAAAAAGAAACAAAAAGCCGCCACATTGGTGGACAGAGTCAGAGTGCTGCAATACAAATCAAGTTCTCATGGCTTTCTTCAGTCTGTAGCGTGAGCTCTTGGCCCCCTCTTGAGTCATGTCCAGAGCGCTTTACCTTCAAAAGATTTATGGAATTTGTACTTGGTCTTTGAATGCTCTGCAAATGTGATCAGATAAGATTAAGATTTACAGGCCTTTTTACAAGCGAGTATGCTCTGCTAATAAAAAGTGAAGCAAATGGGGGCACTGAAGCTGAACACACCCACAGCGTAACACGAGCAGGAAATAAATAAAAATAAATAGTCCCCCAAAGAACATAAAGTACCAAAGCATAATTATACAGTACTTAGTCCCTGCTATCTGGTAGGAACAAAAGGGAAAAGGAGGGACAAAGAGGCAGGACTGACCACTAGCAAGCAAGGATTTTTAAAGGACACCAAAACAAACAAATCAAATGGCTTTAAGCCAACAAGAGAAGTATATACTAAAGTATATACAAGAGGTCTCGAATGCTCGACCTAAAAACATGGCTACTTTTTGCAGCTATTGCATAAAAGATTTTATGCGTGATGGCTGGCTATAAAATAGTTCCACATGCATTGCAATGCAAACCTTCGTTAGGAGGCAGACTGATACACCAAACAGCCAATTCCATGAGGCGAAACAGTAATACTCCTGTGGGTGGGCCCACAATACCCCTGTAAGCATATTTTTCAGAATCATCCAGCAACAATTGTCCTTTGTCAGATTTAAAAATATGGGGCACAGCACTGTTGAACATTGTTTTGTATGCAAATTAAACACGGTATCTTCTGCTACAGGTGAGACTGGTCCGGGATATTGCCTGCATTGCCACCTGGTTGCGCACCACTAGGCCTGTCTACACTTATTGGTTAATTGGAAGCATGAGGTTAGTAGTGGGCTAGATTTGTTTTTTTATTTACAACTGTGCCAAAAGACACTCCCTTTGCCCGTTTGTTGCTAAGAGGGGATGGGAGGAAAAGGGTTGGACAATAACCAAAACAACTTTAGGAGGGGCATCAGTGTTGAGAGGGCTATGACACAAATGATTTAACAATATTTTTACAGCTCTGTTTTAAGGAACTGAAGCCACAAATGTATAACTACTGTTGAATCCTGAAATGGAAAACCCTTGTGAACAAATAAACTACTGTACGCCCTTAAATGCTTGTACTTGGAATGAGCCCTGGTTATAATAGTAGTTCAAGCAAAAAATTACATAAAAAGAAACAGCATCTGTTATAAGTACAGGAGAATACAAATTGGAAACAATATAAATTGGACACTAAATCATAAAGGAATGGGTTATGGAAAGGTACCCATACTCAATCAAACAATATATACTGCAAAAACATCTTTTACTAAAATATTAATATAAAATGACGAGTGTGGACAAAAGGTGCTCCTACAGTTATACAACAAATATTATAAAAGACACGATTAACAGTGTAAACAATGTCAGAGGAAAGTGAATTAACATAGAAACCAGCCGACGAATCTCAAGAATGGAAGTGGCGAAGAATGCTTCCTCTTCAATATATGCCAAAGACCAGCATCGACAGCGTTTTGACCAAATAAATTGATATGCTCATCATCAGGACAGACAGCACAATTATCTGAGCATTCAATGAAAAATATTTGCACGTTCTGAATCAAAAAAAAAATCTGAGTCAAGAACACATTCAGCTGTGGCCAAAGTAAGGTGACTGCATCGATAATTTTTGGCAAAACTCAGGAGTCCAACCTCAGGATTGATGAGGGACTGTATGGATAAATCAAGGCCCCCACATGGGAACCGATTCAACCTTAGGAACCGGCCCAATGGAACTCGGGAGAATTTAGCTTTCACGCTCCCCGTTGTATCGAGCATGCATATGCTTCGCTACCTGTCCTTGCCTAAGGTCGCACCGGGTTCCCATGTTGGGGCCTTGATTTATCCATACGGTCCCACATACTGCCATCACAAACATGTCACACTGCCATGTAACTACCACATGCATGAGTCACCGCCATGAGAATATCACATGCACACATCACCATAAGGAAAGAAAATAGATTGCACTCCAGTAACCCAGGCAAAGTAAACTGCAGCAAGTAGTAACAAAATAAAGCATTGAAAAATATAGCGCGGTCATATTGAAGCTGTGTTCATGTCACAGGACCAATTTAGTGAAAATTAGAGTGCAAGAAACAAAAAATACAGTCGGAGTGTAAGGGGTCATGTAACATGGGTAGACACCACAAAGTGAAAACCACTCAAAGGCGGGCCAAAGAGCAATGTCTTACCAATAAGAAGAAAGGAATTCAGAAAGGCACAAGAAGGAGCAAATGGAAAGCAGTGGGCGCGTGGTCTAAGCACCCCGACCAGATACAGCATGCTTAGCAGAGCAGCACATGCGCGCTGCTAGGCTCAACCTGAAAACCAGTTTAAAAACAATCTATAATCCAGAGAGTGACGGTCCCATTGTGGTGGAAGGGTTGTGTTCGCCGCTTTCAAAGAGTGGGACAAGTAGAGTTTTGTTGTGCCTTTGTGGCCTCTGGTGTGGTGAGTCGATGTTGTGGACAGGAAAGGTGAGGTGGTGCTGAAGAGTTTTACCAGAGTAAGAGGCAACTGGTGCCCCCAGAGAACTTAGGGCCAGATGTATCAAAAAAGCATTTTGCGATTCCCAAATAGCGATTTTTACTGAATCGCTATTTGGGAATCGCAAAATGCTATGTATCTCAGAATCCGTGACATTTTTGTGATTCCTTAATATTACCTAATAGCGATTCGCGAAATAGCAAATCGCTATTAGGTAATATGACTCCCTTAATTCCTATGGGCCTACAGGCCCATAGGTGCAAATGGTTTTGCATTAGCTAATTTGTGATTACCTAATTGGTAATCGCAAATTAGCGAATGCAAAGCCAAGGGTGCCCAGGATCTAAAGCCCCCATGAAGCACCCCAAAAAAAGAAAGTGAGCACATGGCACTTTGAAAAATGCATTTTGGGCATTTTTTAAAGTTTGCATATAGTTACCATCAACTTGAAGTTGATGGTAATTAGCTTTTCCTAAATGCACAGTTCTCATATAGGAAAGGCTTCTTACATGTGCATCAGGGATTCGCAAATTGCTATTTCCTATTTGCAATTTAGTTAAACGCAAAATACTGCGATTACCTAAATTGTGAATCCAAAAGCCTTTCATACATGACGAAAGGCCATTTTGCATTTGCAATCGGCCGAATTTTGCGATTCGCACCGTTTGTGAATGCAAAATGCTTTCATACATCTGCCCGTAAGAGAGCCCCTACTAGCCCCTCACCATGATGGCAAGAAAATTTAGATCTGGTCTAATGCTCTCCTCAAGACTATGCCAAAAAACAAAATCTAATCCATTGAGAAATAAGGCACCGCACTTGGGAGCTTTAAAGGGGAATTGAATAGCATCGATATATTTTCAAAAACTGCCTCAATAGATCCCCTACTGTAGCTCAGTCAAGATTCAGACTGCAACAATGGAGGAGCCACTAGCCAGAGAGGATGGGGGAGCATGGGAGAATTCTATTGAGGTAAGCCAGGAACAGCGTAAGAGGGAGGAAAATTAACTCAAAAGAGAGCAAACTCCTACATGTACTACTGTCGCTGAAACTCCGGATCTACAGGGCTCCATTGTATTGGACTAAGCATTACCGGAAATTTTGCCTTTTAAAAGAACGAGGAAGTAACAGATAAAGAATCAGTACTATTGCAGGAGGCACCCAAAAATCTAAAAAAATCGCTGAAGATGTTTTCTAGTACTCCAAGTCATATAGCCTCTGTTTTCTTTAATATGTCAGGGTCCCATGATTTGATATAGAACCCGCTTAGTAATATGCCATCCATTATGATATAATGGGGTAACCCACAATTGTCAAGGACCTGGGTAACGATTGGTATAGGAAACAATGGTCCTAGACTTCTTTGAAGTTACAATTCAGTTATGAAAGACATTTCATTAGTCAAAGGGCATCAGGTACATATAGAGCTGGCATTTGTATCATTAATGTACCACCATTTTCTTTATAATGCAAACAAGTATATCCTCGAAAAACACAAAGGCACAAAATATCGCTCCAAAGGTGACCGTTTATTATTTAGTTACTTTTATAACAGATCACCATATTCAATGCTCTAAATAGAGAAAGAGGTTGCTCCAAGGGGAGTGTGAAAAAGAAGAGTGCTTGTGTGGTAGGATAGATATAAAGGAGGGGAATCCAACAGGTAAATTACATAACCAATCAATTATACATTCAGGTATCCTTGGTAAAACTGGTCGTGGTTCATAGTGGCACCAGTTTTACAGATAGGCCTGTCCCTTATGGATTTACACATATTCATTTCATGATTTTCTGATGGGGCACAGAGAACATTCATCTGTGAAAAGGCAGGGCTGGGATGATGTCAGGTACAGGCCCACTGGGGGGGGGGGGAGTGTCGACGTTTCGACCCTGGTGCAATGAGGGTAAATTATATCCTCTGCAGGCGGGTCTTCCTCAGGAGGGGGAGGCAACCTAGGGTGAGGTACAGTCCGTATACAGCCCCTCAAATGGCGGTCCGCAATGGATTTGCGGCGTGGTAAAGGTTAATTCCTGAAAGTTAAAGCTGCAGTGTTGAAGAAATCAATCACGGGTGACAAATCGCCCACAGCATCTCATGAAGAAGTTTTCACGCAGCCCGGGGGATTCCAGCTGGCCTCTTCGAGTCAGAGGAGACTCCCCTCCCCCGTCCTGAGGAAGACCCGCCTGCAGAGGATATAATTTACCCTCATTGCACCAGGGTCGAAACGTCGACACTCCCCCCCAGTGGGCCTGTACCTGACATCATCCCAGCCCTGCCTTTTCACAGATGAATGTTCTCTGTGCCCCATCAGAAAATCATGAAATGAATATGTGTAAATCCATAAGGGACAGGCTTATCTGTAAAACTGGTGCCACTATGAACCACGACCAGTTTTACCAAGGATACCTGAATGTATAATTGATTGGTTATGTAATTTACCTGTTGGATTCCCTCCTTTATATCTATCCTACCACACAAGCACTCTTCTTTTTCACACTCACCTTGGAGCAACCCCTTTCTCTATTTGGAGCATTGAATATGGTGATCTGTTATAAAAGTAACTAAATAATAAACGGTCACCTTTGGAGCGATATTTTGTGCCTTTGTGTTTTTCGAGGATATACTTGTTTGCATTATAAAGAAAATGGTGGTACATTAATGATACAAATGCCAACTCTATATGTACCTGATGCCCTTTGACTAATGAAATGTCTTTCATAACTGAATTGTAACTTCAAAGAAGTCTAGGACCATTGTTTCCTATAGTAATATGCCATCAGAATATGTCTCTCTCTAACTCTTTGATAAGTCTTGAACATGTTTTGTCATCCATCTTATCCTTATTAGAAAAGACAACACATAGCTCTGATCATATATTAGATATTTCATCAGTGATACTTAAGGAATTACCATTGACAATAGCTGAAGAGAATAGCACTGTGAGTGTTAAAAGCTCTTGTATATGCCATAGTAGGGAAGTTAGAGTTCAAACAGGGAGTTCTGAAAAGGAATGTGACTCTAAGGGGGGGGGGGGTTATTAGAGGACTTATCCCAGATTTAATCTTCCTCAGAAAACAAGATGTGTCAAGCCACAAGGGTATTAGCGTGGGGGAAAATCATCTAGACCTAACACAACCACTAACCTTTTGGTGGACTTCCTCCTTTCACAGCGCAGCTCTGTCTGATACCTGCTGCTGCCCCCGTTGTTGCTGCTGACTCCAGTCAGGAGTTCGAGACCCTCCTCCACCAGCAGGCTCTTGCCTGCGCCTCATCCCTGGTGGTCTAGTGGTAGAGCGTCACAGCTCTGCTGCTTGCCTGTCCTTTGGTCTCTCTTTCTGCTTTTCTCTCTTTGAATTTCTCCTGCTTCTGCCTTTTTTGGCTTTCTTTTCCCTTTTCCTGTTTTTTTGCTCCTACCCCCCTGTGATCCTCCGCGGCCCTGTCCCCCTCCAGTGATCCTTCCCGCTCCTTCATTTTCTTGCCTCCCAGCTGTCCAGCCCCCCCACAGCTTTACTTAATGGTGGCTGCAGCGCAGTGACAGTGCAGTCCACTAACCTTTTGGTGGACTTTCTTCTTTCACAGCGCATCTCCGTCTGGTAGCTGCTGCTGTCCCCATTACTGCTTCTGACTCCGGTCAGGAGTTTAAGGCCCTCCTCCACCCGCAGGCTCCTGCCTGGGCCTCATCCCTGGTGGCCTAGTGGTAGTGCGTCACTGCTCTTCTGCTTGACTGCCCTTCTGTCTCTATGCTTTTCTGTCTCTCTTTCTCTTTAAATTTCTCCTGCTATGCCTTTTTTGCCTTTCCTTTTCTCTTTCCCTTTTCCTGCTTTTTTGCTCCTTCGTCGCCCCTGCCGCTCAGATCGCCCGCGGCCCTGGCCCCCTCCAGTGACCCTTCCCGCTCCAGCGTTTTCCCACCTCCTAGCTGTCCAGCCCCCCCGCAGCACTACTTAATGGTGGCCGCTGCGTGGTAAAAATGCAGTCCACTATCCTTTTGGTGGACTTGCTCCTTGCACAGCGCAGCTCTGTCTGGTAGCTGCTGCTGTCCCTGTTGCTGCTGCTGACTCCGGTCAGGAGTTCGAGACCCTCCTCCACCCACCGACTCCTGCCTGCAGCTCATCCCTGGTGGTCTAGTGGTAGAGCGTCACTGCTCTGCTGCTTGATTGCCCTTCTCTCTCTCTTTCTCTTTAAATTTCTCCTGCTTCTGCCTTTTTTCCCTTTCTTTTTCTCTTTCCTTTTTCCTGTTTTGTTGCTTCTTCATCGCCCCTGCCGCTCGATCCTCCATGGCCCTGCCCCCTCCAGTGACCCTTCCCGTGTTTTCCCACCTCTCAGCTGTCCAGCCCCCCTTGCAGCACTACTTAATGGCGGCTGTTATGCTGCCGCACCGCTGGCGCACCAAAGGCAAGCCCGTCTATGCCCGTTCGCGCCTGGACCGCGTCCAGCACCGGGGACCCTGGTTCTCTGACCTTCCACCGCTACAACGCAAGCACCCTCATCGCCCTCAACTCAGGAAGCCACACTGCCTCCCACCTAGCATCGCCGAAGGAGACCCATGGACCCTTCACCTGCCAGGACTGCAGCTACACCTTCACCCATGCCAACTCGCCAGCTCCTCTCGCCGCCCTGCCGACCAACAGCGCACCCGACTGGCTCAACTGCATCCTCCTCAGCGTGCGATCCCTCCACAAGCACGCCACAGAAATCTGGGACCTCCTCGAAGTTGCCTCTCCCGACGCCACCTTCTTCATGGAAACCTGGACCAACCCCAGTTCTGGACCGGACATCTCCATCGCCATCCCCGACAGCTAAATCACCCGCAAGGACCGCACCCATCACCATCGTCCACAAGAACACCCTTCGACTGATCATGCACTCAAACGACTTAACGACAACCATAGAACATCCCCACTTCCAGATCCAGACAAACGCCAAAACCTCCCTCCGCTGCACCCTCGTCTACAGGCCCTCCGCCCGCCCTTCACCAATGCCAACATAGGCCTCATCGCACCCCAGGCTTTCGCATCCACCGAGAACATTCTACCCGGAAACCTCAACTTCCACCTGGACAACCCCAGTGACCAGAACACAGATTCCCTACTAGAGAACCTTGACAACATCGGGCTCAAGCAGCAAGTGACTGCACCGACCCACACAGCCGGACACACGCTTGATCCCATGTTCTCCGACAGCGGGAACCTCAGCCACACCACCGAACTCTGGACCGACAACCACTGCGTACATCTCAAGTTCACCATGCCCACCATACACCACCACCCTCATCGCCCCTCCATCACAGCTGGAACAAGGCCACCGAAGAACGTCTCGTTGACTTCCTTAGCACAACCACTCCAACAGACGCCAACACCGCAACTTGCAACCTTCACCTATGGATCTCCAACTGCGCTGACACTCTGGCACCCCTCAAGAAGACACCAGGCAAGCAACACTCCAAGAAAGCCAGCTGGCTCACTCCTGCCCTCCATGAGTCCAGATGCACCTGCCGACGACTCAAGAAGAGATGGAGCAACAACAAAACCCACGTAACCTTCAAATCTGCCATCAACGCACACCACCTTCTCCTCAAAACCACAAAGAAAACGGCCTTCCAGGACAGAATAAATGCCAACACACACAAAAGCAACAAACTCTTCGCCATCGTCCAGGAGTTTGTCAGGCCCAACAGCGAGACCATAGACGTCCCACCCTCCCAAGACCTCTGCAACAAACCCGGCACCTTCTTCAACCATAAGATCAGGCAGATCTACGACAGCTTCGACACCCAAGACCCCTCCACCATGCCTACCACCACTGCACGCAACCACACCTCACCCGAACTGATTGTGCTGAACTGGACTCTTCTCACCTTAGACGACACACTCAAGACCATGAAGAGCATCCACTCAGAAGCCCCTTCGAATCCTCGCCCGTACCACATCTTCCATAGAGCTGCCGCCTCCATCGCCCGCCAGGTTCTCCGCACCATCTGCTCCATCAAAACTGCCACCTTCTCCGACGACTGGAAACCCGCCAAGATCAACCCCCTGCTGTAGAAACCGTCCGCCGACCCGACAGACCTCAAGAACTTCAGACCCATCTCTTCTCATCCCCTTCCCAGCCAAGGTCATCAAGAAGGCCATCAACGCCCAACTCTCTAAGTTCATCGAAGAGAATCACGTCCGGGACACCTCCCAATCCGGTTTCCGAAGCAACCACAGTACCGAGACCGCACTCGTCGCTGCCACCGACGACATTGGTTGCCAGTGGCCAAACGTATTAAGTTCAAAGCACTGTGCCTGGCCTATAAAGCACTGAACAATTTAGGACCTGCATCTCTGAAAAGCCTTTTCTCCTGGTACCACCCTTGCAGACATCTAAGGTCTACTAATGCCAGATTGATGTCGGTACCAAGGATTCGAACCTCGAGTTGGGGAGGTCGAAGCATAGGCTATGGCACAGCTAAACTGTGGAATACGCTCCCGGCGAATATAAGAGCTGCCAATTCCCTAGCCTCCTTTAGAAAAGAATTGAAAACCTGGTTATTTGTAAATTAAACTGGTTCCCCCTCCTTCCATTAGGGCTTACGGTTAGGTTCAGCGCCAAGACACCCCCGGGTAATCGTGCGCTTTATAAGTTATATTAACATAACATCCACTCCATCCTCGACCGGGGCAAAACCACAGCCCTCGCCTATTGGACCTCTCGGCCGCCTTCGACACCGTCTCCCATCGCACCCTAATCTTGAGACTCTATGACGCCGGCATCCGCGACAAGGCACTGGACTGGATCCACTCCTTCCTGATCGGCTGAACACAGCGAGTCAGACTACCCCCGTTCCTCTCAGGACTTAGAGTTCTGCTGCGGAGTGCCCCAGGGCTCCTTCCTGAGCCCCACCCTCTTCAACATCTACATGGCTCCCCTCACAGCCATCGTCAGAAGCCACGGACTCAACATCGTCTCCAACGCGGATGACACCCAGCTAATCGTCTCCCTCACCAACGAACCCACAGCCGCAAGAATCAACTTTCACAACGGAATGAAGGCAGTTGCTACCTGTATGCCCAGACGTGGGTCCCTTGCTCACTTTGCCACTGGATTCAAGCTAGCCTGGCTGATGACGGCTGAATAGCCAGAAACCGGTCCCAGGATGCTTGTTTCCGGTCCAGGGAAGACATGGCTTGGCAGTTCGGGCTGGACTGTTCCCATGAGGCACAGGGTCAGACTGATTTGCATATGGCCATGTCTGAACTGGGGTGGTGGAGTGAGCTAAAGAATGATGATGGATTAAACCCAGATCAGTTGACTGGAGGTGAGTATTTGATTAGCTCAAACGCTCCGTCCATCATCCCCTTTGGTATCGCTTTGTTCGCCCTAAGTTGGCAGGGTATGCCCAGACGTGGGTCCCTTGCTCACTTTGCCACTGGATTCAAGCTAGCCTGGCTGATGACGGCTGAATAGTCAGAAATCGGTCCCAGGATGCTTGTTTCCGGTCCAGGGAAGACATGGCTTGGCAGTTCGGGCGGGACTGTTCCCATGAGGCACAGGGTCAGACTGATTTGCATATGGCCATGTCTGAACTGGGGTGGTGGAGTGAGCTAAAGAATGATGATGGATTAAACCCAGATCAGTTGACTGGGGGTGAGTATTTGATTAGCTCAAACGCTCCGTCCATCATCCCCTTTGGTATCGCTTTGTTCGCCCTAAGTTGGCAGGGTATGCCCAGAAGTGGGTCCCTTGTTCACTTTGCCACTGGATTCAAGCTAGTCTGGCTGAAGACGGCTGAATAGCCAGAAACCGGTCCCAGGATGCTTGTTTCCGGTCCAGGGAAGACATGGCTTGGCAGTTCGGGCTGGACTGTTCCCATGAGGCACAGGGTCAGACTGATTTGCATATGGCCATGTCTGAACTGGGGTGGTGGAGTGAGCTAAAGAATGATGATGGATTAAACCCAGATCAGTTGACTGGAGGTGAGTATTTGATTAGCTCAAACGCTCCGTCCATCATCCCCTTTGGTATGGCTTTGTTCGCCCTAAGTTGGCAGGGTATGCCCAGACGTGGGTCCCTTGCTCACTTTGCCACTGGATTCAAGCTAGCCTGGCTGATGACGGCTGAATAGCCAGAAACCGGTCCCAGGATGCTTGTTTCCGGTCCAGGGAAGACATGGCTTGGCAGTTCGGGCTGGACTGTTCCCATGAGGCACAGGGTCAGACTGATTTGCATATGGCCATGTCTGAACTGGGGTGGTGGAGTGAGCTAAAGAATGATGATGGATTAAACCCAGATCAGTTGACTGGGGGTGAGTATTTGATTAGCTCAAACGCTCCGTCCATCATCCCCTTTGGTATCGCTTTGTTCGCCCTAAGTTGGCAGGGTATGCCCAGACGTGGGTCCCTTGCTCACTTTGCCACTGGATTCAAGCTAGCCTGGCTGATGACGGCTGAATAGCCAGAAACCGGTCCCAGGATGCTTGTTTCCGGTCCAGGGAAGACATGGCTTGGCATTTCGGGCTGGACTGTTCCCATGAGGCACAGGGTCAGACTGATTTGCATATGGCCATGTCTGAACTGGGGTGGTGGAGTGAGCTAAAGAATGATGATGGATTAAACCCAGATCAGTTGACTGGGGGTGAGTATTTGATTAGCTCAAACGCTCCGTCCATCATCCCCTTTGGTATCGCTTTGTTCGCCCTAAGTTGGCAGGGTATGCCCAGACGTGGGTCCCTTGCTCACTTTGCCACTGGATTCAAGCTAGCCTGGCTGATGACGGCTGAATAGCCAGAAACCGGTCCCAGGATGCTTGTTTCCGGTCCAGGGAAGACATGGCTTGGCAGTTCGGGCTGGACTGTTCCCATGAGGCACAGGGTCAGACTGATTTGCATATGGCCATGTCTGAACTGGGGTGGTGGAGTGAGCTAAAGAATGATGATGGATTAAACCCAGATCAGTTGACTGGGGGTGAGTATTTGATTAGCTCAAACGCTCCGTCCATCATCCCCTTTGGTATCGCTTTGTTCGCCCTAAGTTGGCAGGGTATGCCCAGACGTGGGTCCCTTGCTCACTTTGCCACTGGATTCAAGCTAGCCTGGCTGATGACGGCTGAATAGCCAGAAACCGGTCCCAGGATGCTTGTTTCCGGTCCAGGGAAGACATGGTTTGGCAGTTCGGGCTGGACTGTTCCCATGAGGGCCAGGGTCAGACTGATTTGCATATGGCCATGTCTGAACTGGGGTGGTGGAGTGAGCTAAAGAATGATGATGGATTAAACCCAGATCAGTTGACTGGGGGTGAGTATTTGATTAGCTCAAACGCTCCGTCCATCATCCCCTTTGGTATCTACCTGTATGCAAGACAGCTGCCTCAAGCTCAACTCGGACAAGACCGAAGTACTCATCCTGGGACCCACCCCCTCAGCCTGGGATGACTTCTGGTAACCTCTGCATCATACTGAAATCCTCACTCTCAGTGACCTGCCAAATCAACAGAGTATCCTCATCCTGTTTCCATAACCTCTGCCTGCTTCAAAAGACTTTCAGATGGCTCCCCACAGAATCCAGAAAGACGAACACCCATGCACTCATCACCAGTAGACTTGACTACTGCAATGCACTCTATGCCGGCGTCACCCAGAAACAGCTCAGGAAACTACAGAATGTCCAGAGCGCCACAGCCAGACTGGTCCTCAATATCCCCCAGCGCAGCCACATGACACAACACCTCCAACAACTCCACTGGCTACCTATCAACAAGAGAATCACCTTCAAGCTCCTCACACTCGCCTACAAGGCCCTCCACGACGCAGGACCAGAATAGCTGAACCACCGCCTCACTTTCCACACACCCGCCAGACAATTCCGCTCTGCCCAATTCGCCCTGGCCTCTGTCCCATGGATCCACAAGTCCAGAACCCGGGGAAGATCCTTCGCCTACCTCCCCGTCAAGACCTGGAAAACCCTACTCCTCCACCTCAGGCAATCCGCGTTGTTGACCCAGTTCATGAAGGACCTCAAAACCTGGCTCTTTGACTGAACCTCCACACCCAGACGGATCAGCAGCCCCCTCCCCCAGCGCCTGAGACCTTCATGGGTGAGTATCTGCGCTTTACAAACCTGATTGGTTGATTAATTGAAGAAAAGGAGGTTTTTTAAATCTTTAAAAAAGTACAAAATAGGAAGAAGTTGGAACCCGTCAGCAAACAAGGCACAAATGAGGGAAAAGGGAAAATTTGTAGGATGAAAAAGTAAAGAACAAGGAGGATTAGATTTCCAGCGGAGGTAGCACAAGAAGGGGCCTTTGTTGGGCAAGGATGCCCAGGTTGGGTTAATGCCCTCAGCAGAGATCCCCAGCCCACATGATGGGGTGGGGGGCGATAGATTATCTGTGTACTGAATTGGAACAGTTATGCCTGGAAAGAAGGGTACAAGGGCAGTATAAGGCCAGTTCCCTTTTAAATGTGGAAGCAAAGCCTTTAGACTAGAAGTAGGACAAAGATGGGGTGAAGTCTAAGCAGTTAGGCCCTATGATGAAATAGAGTGGGTTGTGCTATTGGTAGATATTTTTGCAGACATGGAATGCTTTTTTAAAACATCATACATTTTATCTCTTTTTGAATCAATTCCACAATTATCAAAAATGTCTTCTAAGGATATTTCTTTGGTGCTTCTCCCCAAGGCAAGTAAGGTGGCAGCATCATGGCCATGTGCCTGGGTTTATTTTTATTCTTGAATTATGGCGGATGAGGTCATGGACTCAGTGGATGAACTCCAAAGGTCTGGCTTTGATGTATATGATTCATTTATTTATAGGCCCGCCCTCTCCATAGTGTTAGCAGCCCAGGAGAAGATCCAGGGTGTAGGTGGAGAGCCTATATCGTATCAACCTAAGTATGTCTCCTTGGGGGGGGGGGGGGGTCCAGGGGCCTGTAAGCCTGTTGAGAATGACAATATTCATAGTGAAATAAGAGAAGGCAGATTTTTTCAAATAGAGAAAAAACAGTAAACCAAGACGATAACGCTTGGAAATGGATTGTGGGGGCATTAAATGAGAAAATTGTGTTTTCTATTTATTAGATCCTGATGATATAGGGGTAAATTTGGTTTCATGGAATATTGTAGGCCTAAAAAGGAATCTAGAATCATTGCGAGGGGTCATAGATGATAGAAATGCTACGATCATCGCATTGCAGGAGACTCGGGAAGAGCATGAGGTGGTGATGAGTGATTATAAAGTGTTTAGTACCGGTGCAGTTAAGGGCAAATTTAGCCGGTCCTCTGGAGAGCTTGCAGTAATGATTGGTATGAGATTGAGAGGAGAATTTTATTTCAAGAATATACTAATTGCCAGACAGTCTTAGTGAGTGGAATATTACCTGCTAAACAGGGTGCAAAGGAAGCAAAAGCTTAATTAATTGTTACTTTCATCCAAATAAAATATTGGATAACCAGTTGAAGGAGCTTATAGACTTGATAGATAGGGTGAGTTTAAATTTTCTAATGGTCTCCATCTTGATGATGGGAGATTTTAATGCTTTAATATCTTTTAACTTAGTAAAGGATGAGTTTCGTTGGAGGGAAGAAAACACCATCAGGAACCCACATCAGCACTTGGAGTATCATGGAGTGATGGGAGAGGGAGGAAACTTTGTCTGTTGCTGGACAGTTTAAATTTAACTATTGTGAACGGCAGTTGTGTAGGGGATCAGCCTGCTCAGTGTGCCTTTGACAATGGTAAAGTGGCTACATTAATCGACTATGTCATGATCTCTACCGAACGTTTTAGTTTAATAAAGGACCTAGTGGTAGGAGGATTAACAGGTAGCGATCATAAGCCAATAATTCTTTCTCTGCAAAGGGATGTACGCTTAAGAGATAAGTTCTGCAATATCTAGGTTGCATGAATGCAGGCTAATTTGGACAGACATGTTGAAAAGTTACAGACATATTAGAATAAAGGAAGTATTGCATGTACATTCCTCTCTGACACCACAGCTTATGGTACATGAGTATGAGACCTTAATCACCTCCATAAGCAAAATGGCAGCAGAAGATATACAAGGTGGAAGGGGTTGGAAGGATCCAGTGGACTGTGCAAAAAAATGGCTGGATTAAAGCAATAGCTTCATTGAGAGGGGGAAATACAAAGGGTTTTTGGACCATAGTAAATAGAATGCTGGGGGTGACAAAAAGTATCGTAGCAGCCCAGGTACTTGAAGAAACGTGGGTAAGCTACTTATCAGGGTTGTATAAAGATACAGAGGCCAAGAGGATGGGGTAGGGAGTGGGTGGGTTGAGCAGTTGGAGCAAGGGGAAGAGGCTTGACACGGGATTCTTTCAGTTATGGCGATAGAAACCATTAGAAAAGGGCTAATAAATTCAAAGGCCCAGGGGCCGGATAGCCTCTCTTCCGACATAATTAAACTTGATTCAAAATTGTGGGATGAAGTATTAGTACTGGTTTTTGGAGCTATAATAATCGGCCAGGGTATTCCAGCAACCTGGAAAGGTAGTATAAGGATCCTGCTCTTTAAACAAGCACTGGTAAATGCATTAGGTTTCGCCTATCCGATTAATATAAATTTTTTGATTTTTGTAAGATTTAGCTTGGTTAGCAGTTGTGCAGTGTGGTAGTGGAGTGTGCAGCACTAGAGGTGGGAGTGCAGTGTGTGAGGGAGGCATGCAGTGTGATAGTAAAACGTGCAGCACCAGAGGCTGGGGTCCAGTGTGTGAGGGAAGCGTGGTGTGATAATGAAGTGTGCAGCACTAGAGACAGGAGTGTAGTGTGTGAGGGCAGTGTGCCGTGTGATAGTGAAGTGTGCAGCCATCATCTCCCAATGCAGATCCAGAACGGATGCAATAATGCACTATGTTTCGTAGCTCCGTTATGTGCATGTGAACGTGTGCATGCTAAGTACGGTTCAGGGTGCTCCAGTTTGCCTTTAGTCCCGGTTTGTCTAGTATTTTCTGTGTCGGGTGGTATTTTAATTGTGAAGCAGTTTGCCTAAAGGACACATCTGCAGAGCTTTAATGGAATGTGCGCAGACAGCTATTGGGCACCACCTAACATTGTCTGGAGCAGTAGACCACTATGACTTTGGGAGAAGATATTGTACGCTACGCGCCTCCAGATGTGTGCAGACAGGCAGAGGAAACAAAGAGCAGGGTGGACGTGTAAAAACAGACAAAAATTGAGGTGCAGACCCGTCAGTGTTTTTGGTTCAGGGGGACACACGCGTAGCAAAAAATAAAACGTGTTGCACCATTCACATGAAAGCAATAACACACAAAATAAAATCGGCTGCTTATTATGTTACTGATGGAGCCCTTTCCCAAAAACAGAATGTTTTCTAAATAAGTAGCGAGTCCTCAAATTGTATAGCTACGAAGGATTCTTTGTATTTCATAAACGGTCATTGTTAGAATTGGGGGTCTCTAGTTGGCACAGGTAGGTACTTGTGACAAATAGGGACCCTCGCCTCTAGTCAGGGTAAAGGGGTACACTCCTAAAATAACCCCTGCTCACCCCCTTGGTAGCTTGGCACGAGCAGACAGGCTTATCTCAGAGGCAGTGTGTAAAGCATTTGTGAACACATACAGTAATCTAGTGACACCCTACAGATGGACACCACACAAGGTTTATATCAAAAATAAGTATTCTTTATATAATTTTAACACAAGACCATAAACGACAAAAATCCACAATACTGTACTTAAAATGGTAGTTTTAGCTTAGTTCAGTTCAGTTCTTAAGATGCGACACTTTAAGTCAATGTACCTTACGATGCGGGACGCTCCCACAACAAGCAATGTTGCAGCGATGGAAATGCGACAAAGTTCTGGTGCAAAGAAATAAATACGTCAAGTTCTTCCTTATGCGGCACGCTTCTCCGATGTTGCGAGAAGTCTCGATTCGATGCGTCAACTGCAGCGGCGACACCCTTGTTCAGCGATGCGACGGCAACAGCTTCGGCTGCGACACTCTTCTCCAACGTTGCGGGACGCTTCTCTCGATGCGGTGCAATACGACAGCTACAGCGGCGACACCCTCCTTCGGAGTTGCGACGGCAGCAGCAGCGACGGCGACACGCTTCTTCCTCTTGAGTCGCGCTTCCAGCTCCTTGCGACACGCAGTCCCTTCAGAAGGCCCAAAACAGCAGCAGGCACTTCCAAAGGATTCTTGGGGAGCTGGTGGTTGAAGTCTGTTGTCCCTGAGACTTCAGCAGGAGGCAAGCTCTTTTCTCAAGCCCTTGGAGATACTTTACAAGTTGAATAAAAGTGCACACAAAGTCCTTTCTCCTTCCTTTGGCAGTCAGGCAACCACTGCAGGCAGATCCCTCTAGCTTAGGGATAGTCTTTTCCTCAGTTCCTTCTTGGTTCCGCTCCTCAGCAAAGGTTTCTTCTTGTTTCCCAAAGTGATCTAATTTCCTAGGGGTCTGGGTCCCCTTTTTATACACAGTTTTCCTTTGTTCTCTGAAGGCAGAGAGGCCTCTGCCTAGTCAAAACCAGTTCTGGTCAGTCCTGGAGCACTTTGTTTTTCTGACTCCTTCTTTCCTTTCAGAATGTGGGGCAGGGTGCTCAGCCGCCCGGCAGGAGGTGGAGCCAGCATTGTGGAAGGCAGGCACAGCCCTATTCAGACCCAGGTGCAACTCCTCCCTCCACTCTGGATGCAGATCTTTCTATTCAGCCCTGCGCTGACTCACCCTGTCTCCTGTAGCCACCCCCAGCCCCTGTCACTCAATCTCCAGACAAGGAATACACAACCTAGCAGAGGCAGGCTTGGAAGTTTAGGCAAGAAAATACCCACTTTCTAAAAGTGGTATTTTCAAACACAGAATGTTAAAACCAACTTCACTAAAAGATGTATTTTATCATTCTGAGTTCAGGCATACTAAATTCGTTTTTCTACCATGTTCCCTGGGTCAGTTAGGACTATAAGGTGTAATAGTCAGTCTGCCCATTCTGGCCTATGGGGAGTAGGTAGCCTTGCAATAGTGAAAACGAAAATGGCTGTAATTCACTATTAGGACATGCCACACACACCAGGGCATGTCCTACCTTATACTTACAATGCACCCTGCCCTAGGGCCTACTTTAGGGGTGACCAACATGCAGTAAAGGGAAGGTTTAGGGACTGGTAAGTGGGTGCACTCACCAAGTCGACATGGCAGCCCTAGGCTGCACACAGGCTCTGCGATGGCAGGCCTGAGACACATTTTACAAGCCGCTCCTGTGGGTGGCACAACCAGTGCTGCAAGCCCACCAGCGGCATTGGATTTACAAGCCCTGGGCACACTCAGTGCACTGTACTAGGGACTGACAAGTAAACCAATCATCCAATCATGGAGCCACTAATACATAACACAATTTATCATAGGGAGCACTTGCACTGTGGCACTGAATAGCAGTGGCACAGTGCCCAAAGCATCTAACGCCAGCGAAACGGATCAGTAACATAGGAGGCATCATAAAAAATGGAAGGGAGACCCACGCCAAGGATGCCAGGTCTAACACGTGTCCCCTCCAGCTGAAATGTGGGGAGAACTACCCTACCTCAGGGGAGTTCTCTTCACTAAAGCGGAAAAATCTGGACAGACCATCAGCATTGGCGTGTTCTGTACCAGGGCGGTGTTCCACCGTGAAATCCATCCCCTGTAGGGAAATGGACCACCTCAACAGCTTTGGATTCTCACCCCTCATCTGCATCAACCATCTGAGGGGCCTGTGGTCTGTCTGAACCCGGAAGTGAGTCCCAAACAGGTATGGTCTCAGCTTCTTCAGTCCCCAGACCACAGCAAATGCCTCACGCTCAATAGCACTCCACCTCTGTTCCCGTGGTAGTAACCTCCTACTGATGAAGGCTACGGGTTGATCTAGGCCCTCCTCATTCATCTGTGACAGAACAGCCCCCACACCATGCTCTGAAGCGTCTGTTTGTACTACGAACTCTTTGGAGAAGTTGGGTGCCAGGAGCACGGGCGCCGTGCACATGGCAGTTTTCAGGGCCTCAAAAGCTTTCTGACAGGTGCCAGTCCAAATCACTTTCCTGGGCTGCTTCTTGGAAGTCAGCTCTGTCAGGGGCGCAACAATGCTGCCATACCCCTTGACAAACCTCCTGTAGTAACCCGTGAGTCCTAAGAAGGCTCTCACCTCTGTCTGGGTTTTGGGGGGTTCCCAAATCAGGATGGTTTCAATTTTGGGTTGTAGGGGCGCCACCTGGCCGCTCCCCACTTGGTGTCCCAAGTACACCACGGAACCCTGCCCGATCTGGCACTTACTCGCCTTGATCGTGAGGCCTGCCCTCCGCAGCGCCATCAACACTTCCCAGAGGTGGCGCAGATGTTCTTCCCAACTGGCGCTGAACACCGCGATGTCATCCAGGTAGGCGGCACTGAACGAGTCCAGTCCAGCCAACACCTGGTTGACCAACCTCTGGAAGGTGGCAGGGGCATTCTTCATCCCAAAGGGCATCACCCGGAACTGGTAGTGCCCATCTGGGGTGGAGAATGCTGACCTCTCTCTTGCCCCATCAGTCAAGGCGATCTGCCAGTACCCAGACGTTAAGTCAAACGTGCTGAGGTACCGTGCAGCCCCTAGCCGATCTATGAGCTCATCAGCTCTGGGGATGGGGTGCGCGTCAGTCCTGGTGACTGAATTGAGTCCTCGGTAGTCCACACAGAACCGGAGTTCTGGTGTGGCACCCAGTGCGGCAGCCTTTGGGACCAAGACCACTGGGCTGGCCCAAGGACTGTTAGAGGACTCAATCACCCCTAACGCAAGCATTTTGGAGACCTCCTCCTTGATGCAAGCTCTCACCCTGTCAGTCACCCTGTAAGATTTGTGCTTCACAGGTGTACTGTCCCCAGTGTCCACATCATAGATGCACCAATCTGTGACACCGGGAACCAGGGAGAACAGATCAGAAAACTGTCCCAGCAACTGGCGGCAGTCATTCTGTTGCTCAGGGGTCAGGGTGGAAGAGAGGTTGACACCATCCACTGACCCATCTTGCTCTGTTGCTGACAGGAGGTCAGGAAGAGGCTCGGTCTCCTCCTCCATCCCAGCATCGGTCGCTAAGAGCATGCCCACTTGGGACCTCTCCAAGTGGGGCTTCAGGCGGTTGACATGCAGGACCCTCAAGGGGTTCCTGGGAGACCGCAAGTCCACCAAGTAGGTAACCGGACTTTGCGCTCGACAACCTCAAAGGGTCCGGTCCACTTATCCTGGAGCGCGCAGGGCTCCACTGGGGCCATGACCCACACTTTCTGACCAGGCTGAAGCTCTACCAGAGTGGCATTCTGGTCGTACCACCGCTTCATCTCCTCCTGGCTGGCTTCCAGATTCGCCTCAGCGAGTTGCCTGAAACGCCTAGTTTGGTTCCTAAAGGCCAGCATGTAACTGTATACATCCTGGGGAGGTTTCCTGGGAGATTGCTCCCAGCCTTCTTTGACCAAACTCTGAGGTCCTCTTACTGGGTGTCCATAGAGAAGCTCAAAGGGACTGAACCGTAGAGATTTCTGTGGCACCTCACGGTAAGCAAAGAGCAGGCATGGTAAGAGGACGTCCCACTTACGCCTCATAGGTTCCTCAAGACCCATAATCATGCCTTTGAGGGTTCGGTTGAACCTTTCAACCAATCCATTTCCTTGGGGGTGGTAAGGAGTGGTAAACTTGTAGGTTACCCCACACTCCTGCCACAGGGACTTCATATACTTGGAAATGAAGTTGGTCCCCGGTCAGACACTACCTCGCTAGGGAATCCCACTCGGGAGAAAATTCCCATCAGTGCTCGTCCCACCACGGGGGCCGTCACTGTCCTCAGAGGTATGGCTTCCGGGTACCGGGTGGCATGGTCCACCAAGACCAGGATGAACCTGTTGCCCATGGCTGTCTTGGGGTCCAGTGGCCCCACAATGTCAATACCCACCCGTTCAAAGGGGGTGCTGACTACAGGGAATGGCTGGAGAGGAGCCTTGCGCTTCCTCCCACTCTTTCCACTTGCCTGGCAAGTCTGACATGTCCTGCAGTGAGTGTCTGAACTCCTGCGCATTTGGGGCCAATAAAAGTGGGTGACAAGCCTCTCAAAGGTCTTGTCCTGCCCCAAATGTCCTGCCAATGGAACATCATGAGCCAGCCCCAGTAGGAAGGCTCTGAGGCACTGGGGTACCACCAGCACACGGGCTGACCCAGGCTCAGCAACCTTAGGCTCAGTATACAGGAGATCATTCTCCCAATAGACCCAATGTGACCCAGACTGATCACCTGTTGCCTGGTCTGCAGCCTGTTGCCGCAGACCCACCAGAGAAGGGCATTCTTTCTGCTCCTTGCAGAATTCTTCCCTGGAGGGTCCTCCTTCCTGCTGCCAATGGGTCAGCTCAGGCAGGTCCCCCAGTTCAGCTACCTGTTCCCCTGTAGGCTCCAGGGCATCCCCCTCAAGGTCTGCCTCCTCCTGGACCGTGGGAACTTCGGGGGCCGGTTTCCCGTGCCCCCTGCCTCTTCTCGTGACGGCAGGTACCTGGGCCTCCCTCTCAGGCTCCAGGTCCTCTTGAGCACCTTTACTTGCTGCCATGGACCGGGTGGTCACACACGCCCAGTCAGGCAAACCCAACATCTCCAAATGAGCACTTCGCTCCACCTTCGCCCAAGGTGAGCTCTCCAAGTCGTTCCCTAACAAACAGTCAACAGGCATGGCGGGCCTCACAGCTACCTGAAGAGTACCAGAGACCCCCCACTCAAGGGAACCTGAGCCACTTTGCAGTGACTCTGTGTTGTCAGCGGCAACAACTGGATAGAATGCATGGGGACAACCTGCTCTTGAGACACCAGGTGACACTTGACAGCTGTCACACTGGCTCCTGTATCTCTAAGAGCCTCCACCCTATGGCCATTGATGGTCACCCACTGCCTGTATTTCTTAGTGTTATCAGGCAGCTGGGTCTTGGGGACCATCTCACAGTCTCCTAATGAGACAAGGGACATCTGTGCGGGACCCCACCCCTCTGGGGCATCCATCTCCTCCCCCAGGGCTACACTAGCCATCTGCCGGGGGGCTGCACCAGGGGTGCGGTCTTTCCAAACTGGCGGCACCTGGGATCACTCGCTATATGACCCAGGTCCCCACATTTGTAGCATCTCAGGGGTCCCCTTTGAACAGGTGGACCTGTCGGGGCCCCTGCGGGTTTCGGGGGAGGCTGGGAACCTTTCCCTTGGTTCCCTTGGGGACTACTTTGGGGCCTTCTTTGGAACTCCCTCTGTTTACCCTTGTCCCCCCACTCTTCTGCTGGGGACCCTGCCCACCCTTGGCTGAGTCTCCCACGTGACCCTTGTGGACCCTGGTACTGACCCAGCGGTCCGCCTCCTCAGCAAGCTTCCTAGGGATAGTCAGCTTGCTATCTATCAGGTGCTGGCGTAGCTCTGGAAAACAGTTACTTGACAAGTGCTCCCATGCAATCAAATCAAGGAGCCCCTGAAAATCATCAACTTTGCTACCCTTCACCCAACCATCCAATGCTCTGCAGAAAAAAGTGACATATTCAACCCAGGTACTGTTCTCTATCTTCGTGCAACCCCTGAACCTCTGCCTATACAATTCAGGAGTTAAACCATACCTAGACATTAAAGCATCCTTCATGTGGCGATATGAATTATGGACATCAGAAGGCAAATCTAGCAGTGTGTCCCGCCCCTCACTAAGGAACCGTCCCCACAACCCCGCTCCCCAATCCTTCTCAGGGACCCGGTGGGAAGACATGGCTACCTCATAGGCCTTGAACCACTGCCCAATGTCATCATTTTAAAAAACTCTCTGACCACATCTTTAGGAATATATACTCTAGATTCCACAGGCATTGACGGTGTGCTACCACCAGAGGGAGTAATTTCTAAGCTCCTAGCTTTCAAATCCAACTCCCTCAAACTTCTATCATGCTCAAGCTGTATCCTCTTTTCTTCCAGGGCCAGTTTCCTAATTTCCAATTGCCCATTCATTTTGGCCAGCTCCAACTCATGCATCCTATTTCTCTCCCTGTCCTCCAGCTCTTCTGTGGACAGACCTTTGGCAGAAACACTGCTACCTGCTGGGGAAGGTGCCTTCCTTTCCCCTGGACCCAATGGCCCTTCCAGCTGCACATCTGCATTATTATCCCCTTCCTCAATCTCAGGGGTTTTCCTTGCTTCTACCCAGGCCCTCAGCGCCTTGTAGAACTCCTCCCTCCTGGTGAGCCCGGTAAATGCAACATTAAATCTTTTGCAGAAGTGCTTCAGCTGCTTTGCATTGTAGCATTCTAGTTTCTCCTCTTCCCAATCAAAATCAGCAGATGCTATGGATGCTGGTTTCATGATGGCTGACTTTGGCTAAAAATGGAAAGTCCTGAAAAAAATCTACCAACAGTATGTGGTCGCGTTTTGGTCTGCACTCACTAGTAGTGTTCACCAATCACTGTACATGAGTCACAAATGCAAGTCCAGAATCCCCACCGCTGACCACCAATGTTAGAATTGGGGGTCTCTAGTTGGCACAGGTAGGTACTTGTGACAAATAGGGACCCTCGCCTCTAGTCAGGGTAAAGGGGTACACTCCTAAAATAACCCCTGCTCACCCCCTTGGTAGCTTGGCACGAGCAGACAGGCTTATCTCAGAGGCAGTGTGTAAAGCATTTGTGAACACATACAGTAATCTAGTGACACCCTACAGATGGACACCACACAAGGTTTATATCAAAAATAAGTATTCTTTATATAGTTTTAACACAAGACCATAAACGACAAAAATCCACAATACTGTACTTAAAATGGTAGTTTTAGCTTAGTTCAGTTCAGTTCTTAAGATGCGACACTTTAAGTCAATGTACCTTACGATGCGGGACGCTCCCACAACAAGCAATGTTGCAGCGATGGAAATGCGACAAAGTTCTGGTGCAAAGAAATAAAGACGTCAAGTTCTTCCTGATGCGGCACGCTTCTCCGATGTTGCGAGAAGTCTCGATTCGATGCGTCAACTGCAGCGGCGACACCCTTGTTCAGCGATGCGACGGCAACAGCTTCGGCTGCGACACTCTTCTCCAACGTTGCGGGACGCTTCTCTCGATGCGGTGCAATACGACAGCTACAGCGGCGACACCCTCCTTCGGAGTTGCGACGGCAGCAGCAGCGACGGCGACACGCTTCTTCCTCTTGAGTCGCGCTTCCAGCTCCTTGCGACACGCAGTCCCTTCAGAAGGCCCAAAACAGCAGCAGGCACTTCCAAAGGATTCTTGGGGAGCTGGTGGTTGAAGTCTGTTGTCCCTGAGACTTCAGCAGGAGGCAAGCTCTTTTCTCAAGCCCTTGGAGATACTTTACAAGTTGAATAAAAGTGCACACAAAGTCCTTTCTCCTTCCTTTGGCAGTCAGGCAACCACTGCAGGCAGATCCCTCTAGCTTAGGGATAGTCTTCTCCTCAGTTCCTTCTTGGTTCCGCTCCTCCGCAAAGGTTTCTTCTTGTTTCCCAAAGTGATCTAATTTCCTAGGGGTCTGGGTCCCCTTTTATACACAGTTTTCCTTTGTTCTCTGAAGGCAGAGAGGCCTCTGCCTAGTCAAAACCAGTTCTGGTCAGTCCTGGAGCACTTTGTTTTTCTGACTCCTTCTTTCCTTTCAGAATGTGGGGCAGGGTGCTCAGCCGCCCGGCAGGAGGTGGAGCCAGCATTGTGGAAGGCAGGCACAGCCCTATTCAGACCCAGGTGCAACTCCTCCCTCCACTCTGGATGCAGATCTTTCTATTCAGCCCTGCGCTGACTCACCCTGTCTCCTGTAGCCACCCCCAGCCCCTGTCACTCAATCTCCAGACAAGGAATACACAACCTAGCAGAGGCAGGCTTGGAAGTTTAGGCAAGAAAATACCCACTTTCTAAAAGTGGTATTTTCAAACACAGAATGTTAAAACCAACTTCACTAAAAGATGTATTTTATCATTCTGAGTTCAGGCATACTAAATTCGTTTTTCTACCATGTACCCTGGGTCAGTTAGGACTATAAGGTGTAATAGTCAGTCTGCCCATTCTGGCCTATGGGGAGTAGGTAGCCTTGCAATAGTGAAAACGAAAATGGCTGTAATTCACTATTAGGACATGCCACACACACCAGGGCATGTCCTACCTTATACTTACAATGCACCCTGCCCTAGGGCCTACTTTAGGGGTGACCAACATGCAGTAAAGGGAAGGTTTAGGGACTGGTAAGTGGGTGCACTCACCAAGTCGACATGGCAGCCCTAGGCTGCACACAGGCTCTGCGATGGCAGGCCTGAGACACATTTACAAGCCGCTCCTGTGGGTGGCACAACCAGTGCTGCAAGCCCACCAGCGGCATTGGATTTACAAGCCCTGGGCACACTCAGTGCACTGTACTAGGGACTGACAAGTAAACCAATCATCCAATCATGGAGCCACTAATACATAACACAATTTATCATAGGGAGCACTTGCACTGTGGCACTGAATAGCAGTGGCACAGTGCCCAAAGCATCTAACGCCAGCAAAACGGATCGGTAACATAGGAGGCATCATAAAAAATGGAAGGGAGACCCACGCCAAGGATGCCAGGTCTAACAGTCATACGTTCGGAAACTGCCTGTCTGTCTCTTTCTCATATGGCACTTTGTAATCAGAGTAGTTGGGGTTGATTTACTATTAAGAATGCTTTTCTACCCAAACTAACCCCTTTTAGCAAAATTAGGATCATGAAAGACGGGGGGAATAGTGTAACGTTCTAACCTATACTATGCACTTTACATGCAGCTGATGACTTTGATAACAGTTTTTAAGTCACTGTGTAGATTGAAAATTATGAATTGCAAGTAACAAAAGGATCTCTTTGACAAAAGCAGTAACCCACTGAGCTTTCCTTATAAAATCATGTTCTGTGATGTACAGAATACATGTTCTTTGCAACAGGTATATTAACCCTCTACGCTACTGGTGAGTCAAAACATGCACTAGACAAAACTCTGATCTCTCTCCACGTTATATTTCACAAATAGCAATTTTGGTCACTGTGAGGCTTTAAAAAGTGGTTATTCAATATGAGGCATGATCCAATTGACATTTTGAATGATTTTTGTACAGTCCAAAAATCAATTTTCTGATGAAAAATATACCTCTAAGAAAAAGCAATCTTTGTACGTGTCATATATTGACTTGTCAACAGCGTTTGACACGATTAATAGGCATTTACTTTGGGAGAAGATGAGGAAATTGGAGTGTCCATCAGGTCTGCTAAAACTGATTATCCAGCTACATGAAGGCTCATGGACCAGAGTGGAATTGGGGGGAAATGGTGCATTAGCAAGAAAAATAGATACCCCTAATGGATTAAGGCAGGGATGTATGTTGGCGCCGTTTCTGTTTTCTATATATATAGCTGACGCTATGGTAGGATTAAGTGCGGTCCGAGCATTTCCGTCAAAACTTTAAAATGAGACCATCCCAGTAATGTTTTATGCCGATGATACAGCTTTGTTGGATCTGACGCCGGTCGGCCTGCAGAGACAATTGGATGCATTTGCTGAGTATAACAGGTCCAACTTTTTGAAAATAACTACTGCTAAGACTAAGATAATGGTTTTTATGAAAGGGAGGGGACAGAAGAGAAGGCCTAAGTGGTGGCTAAATGGAGCTCTAGTAGGGGAGGTAAAAAATATCGATATCTTGGCCTTTTTTTTAGATATAATCTTAATTTTCTCTGCATATAGATATACAGGAAGGGAGTGTTAAGGCCATTGCATGAGCATTATTTAGGATGGATTTTGCACTGGGTCATAAATCCATTTAAGTGCTCAGAGAGACATATAATGCAAAAATAGTGAGTTTGCTGCTGTATGGATGTGAGGTTTTCCCATAAGATTTGCAAGAAGAATGTAAATTATCAAAATTAATGTTTGGAAGAAATGGTTGGGCCTACCAAGAGGAACTGTAAACAGTGCATTGAGACTTGAACTCGGCGTAACAAATGTCCTATTTAAGTATAAGCAATGGCTCCTTAGTTATTGGCTTGGCTTTCTTAGAGCGGAAGAGGGTTCCTTAAGACAAATTATAAAATCCAGCCTGCAGGAAAAGTATGACGATAGGTGGGTGGCTAACTTACTGGATATTAAGGCTTCATTAGATGTTACAGTAGGGGAGAAACTCCAAGGGCTGTCCGTTACACAGCAGGAGCAAATATTAAAGCATTTAATTAAGGAGGGCTCTAGGAGGAGTGATTTAAAACGTGTGTAAGAAAGATAACATGTGCCATTTAAAGCATGTAAGGTACGGGGGGCATATTCAATCTTACTTGCTGGATATAAAGAGCACACACATAAGGAGGTGGGCGTTAAAGGTTAGATTGGGGCAAGTACCAGCTTTTATACAGTGGAAGCTGGTCCAGCAACCCGGGATGGAGAAAGCCATGTATCCATTTTGTCTAAGGGGACCACTTACCTTTTTGCATTTTCTTATATTTTGCCCCAGATTTGTAGCTAGTAGAAGTACATTGTTGCTACCGACCTTTAGATTGACCCAGATTCGACATACAAAGGGTCTCCTTCAATTAATTTTAGGATGTGATGATATACCCTTGTGTTATGCAGTAGTGACATTTTTGGCAATTGTTCAGGATCAGTTAACTAAGAAAAAAGGCTTGCCACACTAGGGAGATGGAATGGGTATACGGAGATTGTTATGTTTTAGTTAAATCCCCAAATTAAAGAAAGGGTAGTGCAAGGAAAGGTAATTTTTAGGTCGAGCCTCGAGTAGCGCGCAAGCGCTGCTTAGAGGCGAAGACTTTTAGTAAGCGAGTTTGAAAAGCAGTCCCAAAAACGCTCGTGCGTCGTGGCTGGCCTTTTTGGGATGGGTACGCGCGGCAAACATGTGTTTCCAATTATCGTGCCCAGACTCGGGCGCGATAATTGTAAACACATGCCGGCAAAAGGCCATGACGCACGAGCGTCTGGTCAGCTGAGCAGGCTGCCGCGCTCCCTCCTCCCCCCCCTCCGCTCCTCTGTGGTGCGCGCGCACCACTGTTTATTTTTTTTAACCGCGCGGCCGCCATTTTTGTCCCTGTGCCGGCCTCGCCTTCTTTCTCCCATTCGGAGCTTTGAATCATGCTGGTTTTCTTTTCTTTTGAAGGCTCGGCAGCTTCCCCAACAATAAAGTTTAGCAAAAAAATGAGGAAAAAACAAACCTTGACAAAGCCGAAAGGTTGTTGGCAGACGGCAAACCGAGTGGTTGTGCCAATGTTTGATTTAATTGCATTATATTTTCTTTTTAAATGCTTTTTTTTTTATATGGAACATCACATTGCTTCTACCTTTGTTCTCTTCGTGCTTCTGACCCCTGACTCTCCCGCCTTCCTCATTGTTATTGTCACTGCTCTTCCTCTCTCCACTGACCGCCCTCCTTTTCCTGTCTCCCCGACACACTGCTTCTGTGGCTATTTTTCCACACTGCCTGCCCCGCTGTCCTTCACTTGTAGATCTTTCCCTACCTGTCTCGCTGTCTTTTGTCTCTCTTCTGTTCAACCCCGCCTCCCATGCCCCGCCATCTCAACCCTTCTCCTCGGCATATTTCTCACCTTCATGTTATTTTACCCAACACAACTCACTGGACTGATTTTGTGCCTCGCCCCATCTGTCTCTCTGGGCATGGCATGCCTGCAATTATCCATGCCTGCGCCTCTACCACACTCTGCCTGTCTCCTTTTGCCTGCCTCGTGCCCTTGCTTCCTTCTCTGGTCCTCTCCGCAGGCCTGTACTGCCACTGCCCTCTTTCACGGTGGTGTTTCATTTTGGTTGACTGCATCTCTCTTGCCTGTAGAGACAGTCATGACGTGTGCAATGCGTGACCCTCATTCCTCCCTCTCGCCTCATCCTCGCCGCTGCACTGCTCTCGTAGTGATGTGTCTCTCACTTTTTCTGCATCTCTCTCCTCGTGCATTGCACCCCTCGTCTCAGACATTCGCTCCGCTCTTTTAGTAAGTGTGCAGTATCTAGCGATCGTCGTGTTTAGACCCCGCCCCCTCTCGTTCGACGCCCCGCCCCCAGCCTCCCTCTAATAATCTTCTTTCCATCCGGCTACACTAATGGGCCCAGGGCCGGGGAGCCAGTGATATGATACCCGCGCTGACCCCTGCCAGGCCCTCCTCGCGGACACCCTGGCTGACGTCAGAGCTGCCGCTGAGCCGACAGCAGGCTGCGATGCAATCATTAAATCAGGAACGGGATAAAGAAACACTGCAAAAACCCAAGCCGGCCCGGGGGACTTCAGTGTGCCCTCTCATCCCATGCACAGGAAGCGGCTTGGAAAGCGCGGCCTAGTGGCGCAGAGGACAAGGGGAGGTCGCTGAAGCGCTGCACTTGACACAGCCCCGGTGACCTTGTGGGGGTCAGCGCCAGGCCTCCTTACTTAGTAGTGGGTTGTATTTGTCTGTGTCAGTGCCCACCCACCTTAAGAAATCGTTAGATCAGTCTGTGGTACCACACAGCCCAACAGACCCTCAAAGCCCCCTTCACTGAGCACCCACCTCCGCTGCTGGGACCGTAGGCCCGCACACGTCCCGAGACCCCAATAAAATTCCTAGTAAGACCTATCATTTACCACCAGCCTAGAGAGAAAGGCCCACCTCTTATATTCATCCTTTGAGTTGCCAATCCGGTGCAGAGACCCAGAATCCGTGTCCCTTCCTCCCCACCGCTGTGGAATACTGGATACAGCCCACAGTTCCACAAGCCCCGGCGCGACTCAGTGCACCATAATCCGCAGCCCAAACTGCACTTAAGTGAGCTGTTCTTTATACAAGGCTTAGTAGTGGCACATAAGCTACTTCCAAACACCCTACTTTTTAGGCAAAGAAAGGAACTGGTATACGGAGACACAGTGATTTGCCAAAGATCACACTGAAAGCAAGTGAGTATTAATGTCCAGGTCTCTCATGGATGTATGTATGTATGTAGTATTTATAAAGTGCGTACCTAGCCAAAAAGCCTGCAGGCCACTGTACAGGGCGAAAAACAAGATAACATCTGCCCACTTGGCTTTACCCGTCCCAGCGAAAGTTCAGAGTCCAAGTCTCACAAGCTTTATTCAGCACCAAGGCATGAAATGCTAAATTAACAACAGCATGGTTGATTTTTGCCTGTCTCTAAATGGACAGCTCCAGCTGCCTGTTTTGAGATAGCAATATATACCATACTTCATAGAGCCACTCCTTTCTCATGATTGGTTGTCTTTCACGTCAGTCTTGGTTGTCTTGTTCCTATTTGCTGCTTTCCTCCCGTTTTAGGACGAGCCTCGAGTAGCGCGCAAGCGCTGTTCTGGCAAGACTTTATGTTAGGGAGTTTCAAAAGCTGACCAGACGCTCGTGCGTCATGGCCTTTTTCCTGCGGTTACGCGCGCGGCAGACATGTGTTTCCAAATATCGTGCCCACACGCGGGCGCGATAATTGGAAACAGATCGCTCGCTGTGGCGCACGCGCGCGCACCACTCGCACCACTCGCGTCGCCCCCCCCTCCTCCCCGCTCGTGCCTTCAAATGCTTGTGTTTATTCCTTCGCTGCCAGCTCGCCGTCTTGGCTGTACAGCCTGCGCCGGCTGAGGATTCCTTCACGAGCGTCTTGTGACGGTGCCCGGGCCAGTGCTTGTTAAAGTTGGCAGTGCTTTTCTGCACATATGGCTTTACCGTCGTCTGTTTACAGCAGTCAGTCTACAGCGCCTCATTAAAGGTTTTAAGCGCTAAAATATACAAAAACATTTTTTTTTCAATTTCTGCGCTGGGCATAATTTCTGTAACTGCGTTTTCCAATAAAAACAAAAGAACTAAATGCAAATGGAGCCTTGTTTGTGACCATAGGGTCTTCACCGAGTGGCTGTCCACCTGTGCATTTAATTAGTAACGTGTTTACATCGGCCGGCACTTGTTAATCCCAGACACACCCATGGATTGTTTCCACAGCCCCCCTCCCTCCCCTCTACAAAGGTGGCTCCTTGGCTCCCAATCAGATGTCAAGCTTTGCGCCTCCTCTTGAGGAGGAGTCAATGCCTCCCGCTGGTCCAGTGATTTGAATGAAATGAAACCATGTTCCTTGTTTGGGGACAGGGCCATCTTTTCAAATGCGGACGCCAAAGCAGGACCTGCCCCCACTTTGTGTTGAACAGTTTTCAGGTTTACCTCATGTGGTGATGAATAATAAATCGCTTGGAGCTTAGAGTGGGAGAGGCATTGAAAGACCCGATAAGGGCCTCTATAGTGACGTAGGACCAAGAAGTCAACGTTTGAGACGGCAGCGTGCAGAGGCATGATCAGGACACGAGTCCTGTGTTTGGGCTCAGGGTGCCATCAGAGCCAGCCTCAGAGCCGACAGGCCTCGGGTGGCAGTCAATAGGCAATGGATAAATGTCCGTTAGGAGCTAGCGTTCTATTAATCGGGCAGTTCTAGACTTGGCACCCTGTACACGTCACTTTATAAAATGTCTGTCACCTGCTCACTCAGTGTGCACAATGCTGCGTGTGCGTTAACCGTGGATCCTTCAGTTAGATCATAGGGATAAGTCATCAACCGCTTCTGAAGAGAGCTTTGTGGACCCAGGCTGCTGCCACGCAAAACATTTTGTGTTCTCTCAGGCTCTGGTGCCTATCAAAAATGGAAAATCCACGTCTTTGCTTGAGGTGGATATGCCAATATGTTAACAGGGCGAGCCGAGCCAAGGTTTGGCTCTGGACCGAAGAGCCTATGCACGAGCCAAGCCTTGAAAATATTCGGCATGTAAATCATGCAGCACCAATTTATAATCATAAGGTGTCTCTAAAAAGAAAATGTATTTCTTTAACACGCTGAAGCATTTCACCGTAGTAGGTCAGAGCATATCTCTGAAATTGAGAAGTGCTTATTAAAAGTGAGCATTTTCAAGTATGCACTCAGAAACATTCCTACTCCCACCCTGATGACAATGTTGATTGTAAACTAAGAGGCAAGTCGGTTTTCAAGTGGCTTACATTCTTGTTATTGCTTCGTTCTCGGTCTGTAAGTAGTTTATTCACTGCCGGTTTCAAAACTGCTAATCTTCGACCCCGATATGAAAGCTGTGTCCACTCTCTGGTGCGCCTGTTTCAGCTTGCTTCTCTTTTCCAGACTTTAGACCAAAAGTAACTAGATAAGTTTAAGCAAACAATCTTAACTGTGGTGCATAAATCACAGGAAAGTGGCTCTGCCTATCGCCATCTCTTCCACATAGATATTTTTGAGCAACCTGTTGTAAGTAACCATTTTAAAACGAGCATTGGCATAGCCAATAGGTCTCGCCTTTGGGACCTTTATAAGTGTTTAGCCATGCAACAGTTGATGTTGTTGCACCAAGGATATTGTGCTGCATAACTAAATACTTATGAGGTCCCAAAAGCGAGACCTATTGGCTATGCCAATGCTTGTTCTTAATAGTAATTGAACTTGCTTTTTGCACTTTGTTGTCTAATCTTGCACAAAGGAAAAATCACTTTCTATACATTCATAAGTGATTATTTTATGTTAAAAAATGTTAACGTCTGTTTTATTTAAGGGTATATGGTTTAGAGAGGACTGTTGAATTATAATTTCTCTCCTATTACCATGTAATTATTTTTTTTAATATAAGAAATTGTTCTTTGTACTTGTTGATTCTTTTATTTAATGATTTTGATTGCTCACCCAAGAGATAAAAATTATCGCATCCATGAAATTATTGCATTAGTTTGCACCAAACTGGATTGTATCCTACATATAAATAATGTTACCCCCATATGGGAATAATGTGAAAGAAATGTTCCTGTGCTGGGTGTTAAGGTTTGTCATCTTATTATGAAAAAGGAGAGATTTTAAGGTTTTTAGACATAGAAGGGTCAGGGTTAAAATGAGTGCTTGTTGATTTTAAATGCTTGCATGTGGGCGGGTAAAAGTATATTTGTATATTAGTACCAAAAATGTCTCTCAGTTGTAAAAATGTATGTTTTTAAATACGATTTGAGTTGCGTATATTTTAACTGTTTCTATGGCCTTTTTAGGCTGTTAATAAACTGAAACAGCATTCTTTAAAGTTTCCCCCATTCTAACTTTTCACTATGGAAATCCTCTGCTGCGTTTTGGGCTTTATGGAACCTCACTATTTATCAATGTCTGAAAGAAAAGAACACGTTGATGAGAGCATTTCGCAAGGCCATTGATAGAAGAAATACAGTTACTGACCAATCTATTTGCTGTGCTCGAAGAAAGTGCCAGACTCAATTTGTGAGCATGGATTAAAGTGGTCAAATCCAGCGTGGGTAGCCTCGTGTCATCTTGTTGGGGGACTAACCAAATATACCAGTCGCTAACACATCCGACTGGATTATCTATTAAAGCCTGACCTTCCCCAGGTTGGCCACTGTTTTTTTAAACAGCTGTCTGTGTAATTGACTTAGTGTGACCCCGCTGTGAGCAGAGCTTCTAATCCACAATATTAACATATCATGCCTGAGCACTTCATCAAGGCAGCGCATCGGTGAGAGGTGGAAGGGAACAATATACTTTGAGTCACACACAGACAAAGGTAAATGTGATCTAAGGTGGGAGCTGTAATTGTCTCATCCTCTACCCGGACATTTAGAACTTATGAGCCACGAGCACCCACTCAGATCTCTCTGTATTTCATGCTATTTTTAGACCTACAGGTTGAACTCATGCCCATATTTCTATGGATTAAACTGTAACCTGTTACAATACGTGAACACCCCAGCTTTATACTAGCTTATACCACAGGGATGAAAAGGGTATATGAATTCTGGGCCATCATTTACTACATGGGGCATATACAATCCGCTGTTCTGGGCACCAGCCTGTTTAGATTCATGAGTTATATTTACAGGAAAGTAACTTCAAGGTTGCTTCTCGTTTCCCCAGTGCTGCCTCACCTACCTTTCCCAAACTTCTTGCAAGTCACCTGTCCCTTGTGTCTGGGAGTACGATAGCCTCCTCCAGAGGAAAACGACATGCCCCCGCTCTGGGTGCATGTTGTCTTCTGGGTGGCTGATGAATGAGTCTTGCAAGTTCCTGACATGCATGTGCTCCAAACTCATGGACCGGTTAAGGACCTCCATAGGACATCAGGGGACTTAAGAGGTACATTAGCTTACAGCCACGAAAATACACCTGGATTATGTGCCCTTGGGAGCGAGTATGGACAGTCATTTGTTTTCTACTGCATACAGTGAATGCATTCTTCCCAAAAGTTTGAGGTACGTCAGGTAGTTAAGGTCTCACATTGCTTTGTTCTTGGCCATTATCAGCAACTATGCTCAACAGAACAAATCACAAGAGATTATCAACATTATATTAAAACATTAAATTACCTTCGATCACAAAGTAAATCATGTGGATTCCCCTTCGGGGGCAGGTGCACAGTTCTCGGTGGCCAGTGTGCAGCAGGAGGGGCTGGGTCCAAGACATGAACAGATGCAGACTCCATAACAACAGGCGTAAATCTTCAGGTGTCTGGGGCGTAAAGCACCTGTGTGGGAGGGCAAGGGAGCAGAGGCAGGTGGAACAAGAGGTACAAGGAAGCCATGGCAACACAAACAGAAAATAGAGCCAGGAGTTGCTGGCAGGTCTAGTACAAAAGTTAAGGGGAATAAGGTGGCGTTTAATGCTATGCCCCAGATCCAAATTCCTCTTATGATAACTAGTGACATTTGAAACCAGCATCCCTCCCCTTTCCCCTGCTGCTGTGCCCCTACTATTTTATAATGGGGAGGGCTCTTTTCCGAGAGGATATCATAGATACACACCTGGGCTGAGGACACTGGGGTGCGGTCACGCCAGAGGTATCCTCAGGTTTCTCTCCTTGCGTCTCCTTCCTCATCTCTCCGCAACAGGTTGGGTCCCAGCCGCTGGAAACCTGAGCGGGTCAGGAATGTGCTGCCTCAGTATCTCCGCCACCCCCTCAACCACTCTCCAATGCAGTGACGGGTGCCAGCGGCTGGGGGTGCGTGCCGCACAGAAGGGCCATCCCGAGCGTGAGCGCCACTCAGCAGCTGACTGGGAGCTAATGCCCGGGGTCGCTAATGAACGACTCAGAGAAAGGGGGGTCAAGACAAGTTTGTTGGCTGGTGCTAACAGATGTTTATTTCTGCCCCCTTGGTGACAGCCCCTCCCCCTGGTGTCTATGAAGGCGCCGGGCCGACATAATGACTGTGTCATGGTTGTCGCTGCTTCCCACCCCCTCCTCGCTTCCCCAGTGTAACAACCGCAGCAGGAAGCGCGAGGCCAGGGGGTAGGGGGCAAGAGCGATCACTCTCCAGCCTCTCCCTCACCTCCCCCAACCACAGAAGTTGCCTGGCCGAGAGTGTGACGGACAGCAGCTATCATCTAATCAGAAGTAGTTTTGAACGGACAAGGCGACAACGGGCTAATGCCAGGCACTGTGCTATCCAATGGAAACCCGGCATAGGCGTGCCAGAGTTTCGTAGAACTAGTAGAGTTTGGGCACCGATTATTAGCCACTGGGGCTCGCATTGAGTGTGTAGAGTTAAGTTGCTGTATGCTTTTCGTACGCATTGTGTTCATGTTGGTATAGAACCTTTCCATTTGCCTGTATTTCTGCTTGCTGTGCCAGTGTTTCGGGAGGCAGAGCTTCTTCTCCGTAATTGTTTGAAACGCATCCTTAAATTGCTATGTAATTGAACCCTAGTCCGCGGGCCGTACTATTGCTTAACTCAGGTTTCCTCATTAAAATGCTATTGCGACGGGATTTGGTTCCAGTTTGGATGAGAGCATGGTTTACGACAGGTAGCGCCTGAGGCGGTGCTCTCTGGCAGAGACATGGGGGTTCAATATGAACTTTAGATCGAAATGCATTTTTTTTAGATTGAAATCAGAGTACGATATTCCAAGGCATACGCATTTTATAAGTTATGTGAATGCGAAGCTTCGCTGCACTGAGTTTCCGAAAGCTGGCTGCCGTTTCCCTGCTATGGAGGACCTATTACTTTAGTCACTCTGCTTTGCCTGACTGTTTTCCCTTAATATGTTTAGCATCATTGCATGGCTATGTCTCATCCTTTATTTCTTGCATTTAGGATTTTCAGTGGAGGCCATTTTTAGGTCTCGCAGACCTAGCCCTGGAGCGCGCATGCGCTCCTCGCTCTGCGAGGCTTATTGTCATCAATACACTTTCAGAAGGGGAATTTAAGCCACGCCCATCTTTTTGATTGGCTGGCGTCACCGTTTATGTTAAACGCTGGGTCGTTATTGAGAATGAGGCTTTTTCGTTACCGCCCTGTCTCCTTCTTGGACGGCCCATCCGGACTGGATCTTTCACTTGCGGCGTTACACAGTGGGCTTCATTAGTCAGTAGGCACTATGTTTTTTCTGTCAGTCCCGTGTTCTCTCCCGACCACCAGTTTCTCTCCCTCGCTGCTCGTCAGGCTTTGTTCCTATCCACCCCCCCTGCACAAACGCCCGCAAGTCGGGCGCTGTCTTAATTTTAAACTCGTACGCGGTCCACCTCGGCTGCGCTTGTGTTTTTTCTCTCCCTCCACCTTTCTAACCCCACTGACTGTTATGGTCCTCAAGTGGTCTTTTGCAAACAGACCGCTAAAAGCTGTCCATAGGCGAAACCTAAAGATGCAAAACATATAGGATATTTTCTAATGCAACCATATCGAAGAAGACTGAGTCTCGTAATTTTTATGGAAGCCCCATACAAATGTCAATGCAGTAAAGCACCGTCAATTATTTAGTCTACTTTTTTCTCCACATAGCACAGATCCTGACAATCTCTCCGCATACGCCAAAATATACGCCTTTTCCGAAGCTTTGGAGAAAGAGCTCTGTAAATTCAGAAAAAAATACAAATGTGAGCTGCTACTGCAACTACTGCAAACTGTGAAACATGTTTCAATCGGGAGTACTCAATACCATAGCGCCGACATGCTTCAGTGCGTGTGATTAGCACGGACGAGAGTGCAGGCTTGGGGGAGCTCCTGCAGCTGAAGAACCTGAGCCGGAGGAGGCGGGCGATGGGGACTGACGCGCTCCGAGAATCCCCTCCCCCAGATCCCGAGGAAAGCCGAGAGGAGAGAGGGAAGGAGGGCGAGCGAGAGCCACGCACGCCACCAGCACCTCGTTTGCCGCCCGGACATGTTAAGGAACTTGGATCGCTCGTTCGCCTCTTCGCTCCTCTCCAGCCGGAGACCTCGTTTTCATCTAGGCTCTACCTGGTCACTGCGGTCCCGCTAACATGTGTAGCGCCGCTTCGCAGGGCTGGAGGTGCTCAGCTTGGGGTGCGCTGGAAGAAGCCCGAGGGGTGGCTTATTGGGTACAGGCGGCGGTTGTCTGGTCCGGAGGGAGGCTCTGAGCAGGGCCGCACTGCATCCAGCTGGCCTGGTGAGTTTGTGCAACTTTATCAATCTTTGTGGGGCAGTTCGTTGCAAAAAGTTGACCACGCGTTAGTTCCACGCACTGGCTCACACTGCTCTTCTCCTCCTAACTCTTCTTATGCTTCATGCTGCTCCACAACTATTACAATCCAATCCACATAATTCCACTACACACCGCAAACATACACTCCATAAGACATGAGTAAAATACATCGCCATTTACAATGCCAAAGGCTCTAACTCGGACACATGCGAGACCTATTGCATTTCCAATGCTTGTTCTATACATGTGATGGTGTGTTTTTAAGTCAGATCCAGGGCCACTGGAATTATGGGGCAGAGAAATACCCAAGTATACCGCACTGTTCACTAAATTATGCAGCAAGGACGTTTCCTGCAAATGCACCACATTTTGTGATAGTATTCTTTGTTTTGCCATTTTTACTCATATTGACGCTGTCTGGGCAAAAATGTCACCTCATTAGTACCAAATTAACACCCAATGCAGCTGTAAGCAACAGGAAAGGGCCAGTCAACCTTTACAAATTGCCTTCCACTGTGCTGAAATAAGTGTCACTGCATTTTTAGTAACTTTTGATCCGTTTGAGCTACAAACAATTTTTTGGTTAAAATCTGCAGATCTTTCAAAAGATGATGGATTATGTGGCAAATCCATAAGTATGTGGAAAACGCTGCTCCCGCTAAATCGCAAACATCCAGTGGCCCTGGACATGTCTAATTGTTTGAGCCATGCAATGTGTTGTTCTTGGCGTGTTGCATCCGTTTGCACCAGCTTCCCTCTCCATTCTATAGCTTATGGTGCCAGTGACATGAAGCTGGTATGCAAAATACATTTATTATTCTAAACAAGATAATTATGTCCATGTGATTGTTTATTTGGCCAATATGCAAATTTACATAATTCTTTTTATAGTGAGCAATAACCGTTAGAGTGTGCCAGTCTGAGATACTCCTATACTGGAAAACCCAGAGAGAACCGCTAGAAACACGGCTGCAATGTCCTGTCCTCCTATTTTTCCCCTCACCATGCCATTTTCCATTCCCTTTCCTCCAGCGTTTTGTTCTACTTTAGTATTTGCGTATTGGTGTAACCACATTCTGGGGAGTGAGGCAGATTGTCACCAGACTGATGGACATTGTTCCTCAAACCTGACAGTTCGCCGGGCCGCACTTTATTGGCATGAGTTCTGATCACACTCTGCTACAGGTTATGGCAGTGATATATGAAACAAGTGGTTCTGTCGGGAAGTAACAATTACTTTGCTTGGTGTATATAATACAGTTCGAAATCTCAGTTTTCAAAAGCATATAACAAAGTTTCAATTCAAAGTTGGTTAGCGAGTGATTTTTAACCATGGGAGAGAAAAGGAAACACACCACAAAGGCAAGGCAATTTGTCAAAAGTAAAGTTATTTACTAACTCGTTGCTTACAACAAACAATGAATATGGCTGTCAACGAAACATTAATTTTACGGCGCGATAGTGGTGACTATAGTGCAAGATAGGTGACTTGTGGTGATATGTGAAGTCAACAGTGACAATAACGTCGACGTTTCGACCCTTGGGAATAGCGCAGCTTATTATGCGTCAGAGGCGGGTCTTCAGGACTGTGAGAGGGGAAGGGATGGACAGCCGCAAGGTATTGATGCCTGTGATCCTATTGGTTGATTTAATAGAGATCCGGGTATTCTGAATATCCAATTTGACAACGTAGACCTACACCTGGAGGTTGTGGTCTGCAAACGCGGATAATTCAAACAAAGCACGATAACTCCACCAGCCGGTTGGAGACGTGCCTGAACTGCTCACTCGAAATGCCATCAATGGTGATCGGTAAATGGAGAAGACGCGTCCGACTCTGTCTATCTCTGCTACAGTCAGTGGCTGTTGCAGAAAATACAAACTGATTTCAAAATAGCATTAATGAACAGGCCTATTTACTGAACTACTTACTTTGGCTTTCTCAGTCACGGGGCACCTAGTAATGCTGGTCCTGGGGTATTTTAATCAGGCTGTAGAACTTGCTCCTGTACCTCCCTGCACTATAGTTTTAGGAATGCATTTTCCAAGATTGCTCCACCAGAAGAGTTTAACGGAGATCCTCATTGCTTGTAGTCCTTTTTGGGACAGTGTAGTCTACATTGTTGTCACATCCTATGCAGTTTTCTAATAATGCTGCCAAAGTCTTTTTCATCTTATCCCATCTCACTAAAGACACTGTAGTTAGGAGGCGGACCCTGTTAATTTTGAACCACAGCCCTTAGTTGCAGCAATATAACACGTTCATTGAAGACTGTTTTTGATCTGGCCTTCTGACTTTACCACAAGGGTCAAAAGATATAGGGCCTAATCACGAGGTTGGCGCTCCATCGGACTGCCGAACCCGTGGTGGCGGTGCGGTCACTGCCGCACCAGCGGTGCAACCGCCGTATTCGAGTTTGGCTGTGATCCCGCAGCGGTGTTGCAGCAGTCAGAGGCTGCAATATGCTGGTGGTGCCGCTGCAGCATCGCCAAGCATATTACGAGTTTCCTCACTGCCCTCCTTTTTATGGCGGTGAGCCCACCATGAAAAGGGGGGCAGTGAGGAAATCCTTTTGCCACTAGGCCTTGGGGGTGCATGCAGGGGGGCACATGTTGTGCCCCCCTGTATGTATACACCCCTGTTGTTGCACGGCATGGAATGCACGACATGGTGCAGTCCATACTGTGCAGAAACATGCTTAGGCGGTCCTACGGCAGTACCTTACTAAGGCTCACATATGAGCCTTGGAAAGACACCGCCATGGGATCGCCAAAGCACCACCCACCAGACTAGGAATGAACTCTTAATCTGGTGGGCGGTGTGTGGACTGGTTTGGCAGTCCTCCCGTGGAGCGCTGGTGTGGCGTTTCGTGGTAGGACTTCCAAATTCGTTATCAGGCCCATAGTCACATACATTACTCAACTACAAACCAAATCCACCTGGACTGATTAGGTTGCAGCTGTGGTGTTTTACCATGATGTAAGCGAGGTTCTTATGGATGCACTTTTCCTGATGGCTAATCATCAATGAACTAAATGATGTGATTTTACTAATAGACCACCAATCTAATAAAAAGAAAGGCATTCTAAAAGACAAATTACATCCTGCCGTTTGATTCCTATCAGTCCTGCTGAAACCACCTTTACTATGCCACTAGAAAAGCTCATGGGAATGTTTGCAAGCCGCTATCCATGGAAGGAAAAAACAGAGAATGAAAAACAGATTGCACCTTTAGTGTGGTACAGCAGGATTTTTTGTACGTAAGTGTCCGCAGTTGGAAGGAAAATGACAATGTCCACCTTGACAGACCAAAAAAGGGTGTTTGTTGAATACAAGGGATCATTTCCTGTTGAAAGTCAAATTAGCCACTTCTGTTGGACCTTTAGAGTGTTTGGCTTTAGTTGATTCAGGGACTTAGGGCTGCTTAATAGACCTAAAGTTTGCAGAATTCCTTTACCTTCCTATTAGCCTGAGCCCAAAAAAGAGATTTGATGGTACTTTTTTTTTTTATCTGTCGGGAAGTATGCAAAGAAACAACAAATCTAGAATTAGCAATAGATTTTAGATATTTTGAGGCCATTTGTTTGGACTTAATTGACACCTCTACTTTTTACATTGTAATGGAAACATCATGGTTATGTAAACTTAATCCATATATTGACTACAACTATACATTTCCTTTCAGATTTTTTTTAAATCACTGCTTTCCAGGGGATTCCTGTTCATTGAGCCATTCTCTGTGGGGATATTCCATTTGAACCCAGAAAAAGGTGAAAGAAAATCTCCTGAAATGTATACAGATTGGTAGGGTATGTTCGCTGAAAAGGGAGATGGTTGCTTACTCCCTCAGTGGGCATGTGATTGCTCCATTGAGGTAGTCCTGAATGCTAAGATTCCCCATCGACAAGTTTATGCCTTGCCTAGAAATAAATATGATTTTCTTAAAGTTTCTTGAGGAAAACCCAGTCAAGGGATTCATACAACTTTCTTTTTCAATGTCATGAGCACCTATTTATTTTTGGTTCAAAATCAAATGATGACCTAGAACCTTGTGTGGTTTTGAGAACATAAATGCATTCACCATAAAAATATATAATTTGCCTGATTTCTGTACTCTTAGATCAGGTTTGTACAGCACAAGTGTTCACATAGCTGGATTTGAGAGTAACAAACAATTTGACCTCTCTTAAAGCAGGCATCAAAAGGTAAAGCTCTTTCCATCCAATATATGGACATTTGGAGTATTTAGTTATGCCATTCGATCTCTGTAATGCTCTAGTTTCTTTTCAATATCTAGTAATGGCTATTTCTCATGCTATCTGAGACACACTTGTCTGCTGCAAAAGAGGGGTTCTTCGTAGAGAAAAAAATCACAAATGATTTGGTCAACAAGAATACCGTCTTATTGGACACGCAGTGTAATTCAGCCCATCAATCAAAGCATTTACAACATCTCTACATATAATATGAATACAGCATGTTCTGCAATGCATTCTAGAAACTGTATTTAGTCTTTCAAAAAAATCTAGTCATAGAGAATCCAGATACATGCTATCCTTGTTGCTCAGTCATTTTATGCCAAAGCATGCACTTTTCTATTTTACAATGTGGTCCTTCCTATAGGTCACACGGCAACCGGTCCTTAAGGTATATAAGCATTCAAGAATGGTCAGATAATAGCTTCAAGGTTTATATCCTTTATGTTTCTATAAGTATGTTGTGGTGCTCATATGATCAGGTGCCTATTTGTAAAGGCATCCTGAGGACAACCTCACGGTCAAGTGTCAGTAGATTCACTAAAATAACCAATAAAATTACCACTATTACTATAAAGTAAAAATAAATATATTAACAGAACATGCCAGATACCTATAATGTGCTCCACTACTAAAAAACCTGTTCCAAGTCAATATCTATACTATATGAATATCACTTTCCCTCCACCAATAGTGTGACAATCTCCTATGCTGATAGTGATGAAGTGGCTTGGGACCCATGTCGCCAAAACCTATGTGACAACGTGTGCACCCAGGTACTAGAGCATACACAAACCTCCTAGTTGGAAATACAAAGAAAGGACTCACCTGCAAACCAATTATGCAGTATCTGAAGGGAGACCAGCTGTGCTTTACCGAGAATCAAGGGTACCTCATCCAACCGATACAAACAAGAAATCCCTTGTGAACCACTTTAAAATCATGCATGTAGACCGGATGTCTCCAAAGAATAGAAAATCCTGCCAATCAATTTCTTTAAATCAGTTTAACTCTCATATATTAACATTCAACACGAAATCTTGAGCTCATATACAGTAACAGAAAATCCTTGATTGCCAAATATGAAATTTATTCAGTGGTATTTCTTCTTTATAATTCTTTATTTAAACAATTATCAACAAATTACGTATACATATGAATACAAAGAACCACAATGTCAAAGCAAATACATGTATAGTACACAAAACATAAGTGTATTTTCTCGAAGTTACTCAATCTGACACCTCACTCATGCTAACATTCTATACAACCCTCACTCATACTTCATTCAATATCCATTGACAGAAAAAAAACATTAAAAAGTCAAAATACAAGACACCAGGCAAGACCAAATTGTACAGTGATTATAACCAGATATATCGCTATATAAAGAAGTATTTTTTTTTAATGATGTATATATTTGTTTTTTTGTTGTAATGCATATACTGGATGCTAAGCCTCAACATATACTGATTTTATTCACTTACATCTTCATCATCATATACATTTTTATAACAACATATTGTGATTTGGGACTTCTTGAAAACTCCAAGGACTTATGTGATAATATAAAGTCTTCTGGTTCACATTCAATTTCGATAAGTGCCGATACAGGTTTCAGTTTGAAACCCAAATGCGGTCATCCACCTTCTTCAGGGCACAAAACAAAATAAACAAGCATTGGCATAGCCAATAGGTCTCGCTTTTGGGACCTTATAAGTGCTTAGCCATGCAACAGTTGATGTTGTTGTACCAAGGATATTGTGCTGCATAACTAAACACTTATAAGGTCCCAAAGGCGAGACCTATTGGCTATGCCAATGCTTTTTTTCTTCTTAAAGGACAAGCAGTGCTATCAGGCTCCGGCTGCCACTTAGTCCACCGCAGGGTAGAAGAGGGATAGAAGAGGGGTAGAGGGGTAGAAGAGGGGTAGAAATGGGGTAGAAGAGGGGTTGAGGGGTAGTAGAGGGGTAGAAGAGGGGTAGAGTGGTAGAAGAGGGGTAGAAGAGGGCTAGAGGGGTAGTAGAGGGGTAGGGGGGTAGAAGAGGGTTAGAAGAGGGGTAGAGTGGTAGAAGAGGGGTGGAGGGGTAGAGTGGTAGAAGAGGGGTTGAGGGGCTAGTAGAGGGTAGAAGAGGGGTAGAAGAGGAGTAGAGGGGTAGAAGGGTAGAAGAGGGGTGGAGGGGTAGAAGAGGGGTAGGAGGGTAGAAGAGGGGAAGTAGAGGGGTGGTAGAGGGATAGAAGGGTAGATGAGGGGTAGAAGGGTAGAAGAGGGTTAGAGGGGTAGAAGAGGGATAGAAAAGGGGTAGAGGGGTAGAAGAGGGGTAGTAGAGGGGTAGAGTGGTAGAAGAGGGGTAGAAGAGGGGTAGTGGAGGGGTAGTGGAGGGGTAGTAGAGGGGTAGAGTGGTAGAAGAGGGGTGGAGGGGTTGAGGGGTGGTAGAGGGGTAGTAGAGGGGTAGAAGGGTAGAAGAGGGTTAGAGGGGTAGAAGAGGGGTAGAGGGGTAGAAGAGGGGTAGAGTGGTAGAAGAGGGGTAGTAGAGGGGTAGAAGAGGGGTAGAGTGGTAGAAGAGGGGTGGAGGGGTAGAAGAGGGGTGGTAGAGGGGTAGTAGAGGTTCTTGTTAGTTAGTATAAGCCCTTTCACACTGCCAGTCCTGTGTTGTGCTTGAGAATACAACTTTTGCACTCGGTATTCAAGGATCTTGTGCAAATAAGCGGCTAGTAGATGTTATGTGCAGCACTGTAATTCTGTATGTTGACCAGCTAGCCTAATCTCCACCAATGAACTAAACACTCTTACCTCATGAAATTAAATGTAATCGTCTCTTAGTTTCCTGGTAGAAACATGCAAGCGTAACAATGTCTTTACGCAAAATAAAAAAATATTTTGTGACTTTCATCTTGAAAGCCATTGAAGTTGGCTGTTTAGAGAAAATGATCTCGCTACTGCAATACAATACATAAAACATACATTAACAAAAAACTAGGTTAAACCAATAAGAACACGTTGAAACGCGACCTTTACTGCACCCCTTTTATATTAATGAGGAGAGAGTGGCACTGGGAGGCGAGAGCGGCGCGCGCAGTTGCCAGGGGCTGAAAGTTGAAAGACGCGCTCTGTGGTGGGGGAGGGAGTTGAAGCGCGAGCAAAACAGAGGCAGAGCGAGGCGCGCGCACCTGAGAGAGCGAGAGGAAAGCCAGATGGCGCCTCTGCTCGTACCTGTGCGCGTAACCGCACGCTCTATGCCACCCAAAAAGCTGTGGTCGGCTTTTTAAAGCCCACTCACTAAATGTCTCGCCAGAGAAGCGCATGCGCTGGCTCAGGCAAGACCTAAAAATGAGGGGCGGTGTGGTCAGGAGACCAACTATGGGAAAGGAAGAATAACCTGAAATACAAGGTGGGCTCGATTACCAACAATACACTCATATTCAATAGAAAGTGTTTACTTAATAGAAGGACTGGGAGACGATAGAAGCCTAAAAACATCAAAGAGATAGATACCTACACCAGTGAGAGGCAAGTACCCATATTACAAAACTGCATAACCTTTACAAGAACCAAACAGTACGTGAGGGCCCAAAGGTTATTCCAAGTGAAGAAAACGGTCAGATAGCTTACCCAGTGTTGCCCTGGAATACAGAAAAGAAAAAAGAAACAGAAATACTAAGTGTAATGACCACTGCATAAAACACATATAGACCCACATGACACCTTAGTGCTCAAACATAAGAAGACCTGCAGGTCCTACCAGTATCTGGTCACGAACTGTGTAACCGATTGGACTGAGGTGATGAGATCAATGAAGTCAACCGAGGTAAGATATGTAGACCCAAAGACCCCCGCGGCAGGGTCAATGAGGATCAAAAAAGAAAAGATAAGTACTACATATCGGAATATCAACGGAACAGGAGCTTGCCTCTCAGGGTAGATATAGGGACCAGGGAGCCCCAACTTCAAGGATAGAGAGGAGGGCCACCGCAGATGAATAGTAGAAACAATCCTTCAAAGTTATTTCCAAATTCTTAATAAACCAACATCATAAGGTATCCTCACATCCGTTCACTTGAATCTGTGGTACCAGGAGAAAGAATAGAGATCCTTCCAATAAAACTGAAGGTGAGAGAGATCTCCTTGGGGGGGTGCGGCACTAGACTAAAAGTATCTATATGTGTGGAAGTAACAAGATTAACCAATGGACATTCTAAAAAGACACATGGAAAATGCTTAATAGTCCCAAGGAGCCTTGTAACCTAAATTGGAGGGGATTGGATTAACAGAGCAATGTAAGCTCCTAGACAGCCATGTATCCAATTATATATCAAGTGTGATATCTAGACTTCACTCACACATAGCTTGATAGAAAAGGATGGAGACACTAAAATAGGTATTTTGATACAGACAGAATGACTTAAAGAATGAGTCACAGATATAGTCGCAACTGTTATGTATCTAACAGCAATGGAGGTACTTTCACAATCAGCCAGACACTACTCAGACAATCATCCAATCACCCAGCCACTACTCAGGTAGTCATCAAATCACTCAAGCACTATTCACACACTTATTCAATCACCCAGGGACTACACATGCACTCTTGCAATCACACAGGCACGAATTATGTAGTTATTGATCTATGCAGGCACTACTCATGCATTCATCCAATCACCCATGCACTAACCATTCACTTATACAACCGGCAAGGCTGTAACTATGCAGTCAGTCAAATACCCAGGCACATCCCATGCACTCATCCAAACACCCACTTATATCCCATGCACTCATCGAAATACTGAGGCACAACCCATGCACTCATCCAATTACGCAGGCTGTACCATTGCAGTGAACCTATCATCCATCCAGTACATATGCACTCATTCAATTACTGAGGCAATACTTTTGTACTAATACAATCACCCCAGTAGTACACTTGCTTTCATCCAATCACTCAAGCTTTAACAAGGGACTCATGCAATCACTCAGACACTAGTCATACACTCATCTAATCAGCCAGGCACTACTGATGCACTCATTCAATTATCCAGGCACTACCCATGTACTTATCTAATCACCCAGACACTACACTCTCAACCAAAAACACATGGGCAACAGCCATGTGCTCACCCAATCACTGAAACATTACTCATGCACTCATCTAATCTGCCAGGTGCTATGCATGCACTTAAACAATGACGTACGCACTATCCATGCACTCTATAAATCACCTAGATACTATGCATGCACTCCTGCAATCATCCAGGCATTAGAGTTGCACTTGTTTAATCATCCAACCACTATCTATGCATGTATTGAATTATTGAGGCATTAGTCGTGCACCTATCTAATCATTCAGGCACTACTCATGCACTCATCTAAACACCCAGATAGTAGTGATATACTCGTGCAAACACGCAGGCAGTAACTATGCAGATATGGAACAACCCACAAAGTTCCCACATACTCAAGGAATCATCCAGGCACTACCTGTATCCTCAGGGAATCACCTAGGCACTACCTATGTACTCATTCAATTATCCAGGGAGTATTGATGTACTCAACCACACACCCATGTATTTATAAGTTTTAGTGAGGAATATGTGGTCTTTTAGAACTATCAGGTGAGTTATATATGCAACCTGTCACACACTCTTTGCATGTATTCGGAAGAATTAGTGAGCTATATGCTCTGATAGAGATTAATGTGCAGATTTTTATATGCACCATTTCCCAAAATTTTAATCTCATGCATCTAAGTAGAAAAGCACTGAGATACTAAATCCACCAGTGACAAAGTGGTAGACAGGCACACAAATAGCTCTTATGTTGTGTTTTCAGATTTACAGGATTGAGACACTGTATGTACTTTTAAACTTTGGTTGAAGTTCATTTTAAAATTTATTACAGAAGGAATAAACTGGTCTTTTACCATGTATAAGTGAGAACTGATATATGGTGCAGCTGTGTTGTAGGAGGCGGTGCGATAATGTTAAATGGTAACTAATAAAGAAAGTTTTGTGTTTTGCTTTGGGTTTGGTATATTGAAGTAAGTGCATGTAGTTATATAGCTAAGTTCAACTGTACATTTAAAACTGCAACATAACTTAAAAACTGTTTTTGTATTATGTGTAAGTAAGCAGTAAATTAGTTGGTACGTTGGCTAGAGTAAAAATTAAAATATACTTATTTTTTTTTGCAGAGCAATATCTACATAAATACAGACAGTTAGAATGCCTACAAAAGCTCGGAGGAAAAAGCAACAGAAGCAACTACAGTATCTATGCAGAACTGAGACATAAAAGGGGCAAAATCCAGAATAAGTATTGAAAGAAAAAAGAGCTACTGGTGAGAGACAGTCATTTCTTAAAATATATATATAGACACCTTCAAAGAATACAAAAAATGAAAATAAAAAGCAAACTATGAGAAAGAATAAGAGTGGACAAAATCTATTTTACAAGAACATGAAAAAATTCAACATAGATGGGCACACCTTAACTGGGAGACAAAAGCAGTTTAAGGAAATCAGAGCCAGGATGTTTTGTGTAGAATGGTTGTAAATCTACTGAGAAATATGAAGAAGTATAGAAGAATGAGAGAAGCACTGAAACAAAAAGAACATGTTGAGGGAGTAGTTGATAAGGCCTTTGCTTTGAAGAGGAAGCTTTTCATTTCGATTATAAATAAAATGAAGGCTCTTGACAAAATGATGTTGCACACGAGGAGACAAAACCAGAAGAAAAGATTAGACAATAGAAGTAACTTTTGTAGCGTTATTAATGGAGATTGGATACATACTTCTACAACAGAGACTTTTTTAATGAAGAAAGCTATCTCCAGGATAAGACATTAGTTTATGCTATTGATGAAAGAGGACGATGTTATGAAATGAAGAATGCCACTCCTACAGTGAAAGATGTGATGGTATCTAGAAATGTAGAAAAAGTTATTTTAGAAGAGGTACAGGGAAGGCGTAGTCAGGCCCCGTATACAATAGAATTGTAGTAGTGTTTCTAGTATTTGTCAGCTATCAATTGATATACTAAGAAAATGTCTACATATCTTTCCAAGGCGAAGTTTAAAACACACAGTACTTTTCAAGGATTGGATCCTTGCAAGGTTAGAAAGCATACAAATTGTGAGGGACACTCACTGGCATGTTTATCAAAAAGTGTGCCAAAGCTCCTTTCATCATTTCAGGATGTAAGCTATACACCTCTGAACAATACTTTAGTTAGGAGGCTGTACTATGTGAAAACACCTGCTTTATGTTTAGGAGACATGAGTAGAGCACGTTTGCATGGTACTGTGGCAGAGGTAGAAAAGGTTTGTAATGTGCAGTTTTGCTTCTTTTGTCCAGAACATGACTCTAAGGAAAATGAAGAGTTGATAACAAGAGGAGTTGCAGAACAGGACACAGGTATTACAGTTGATAGTTTTGAAGAAGAGATTCGAAATATTACCACAGTGTGCTCTGAAAAACCAGAGTATGTTTGTATATGTTGTCGACCCACTCATTACAAGATTCAAATAGGGACTGTGACTTGTATTTAAAAAGTGGAAAAGAAAATAATAATAACTGGCAAAGGTTTCCTGTGTACTTATTTTGTAGAGGAACGCTTTGACTTGTCCACACAGCAAGTTATATGTAAGTACTGTTACAATAACTTAGAGGATGATAAAATGGCAGCTTGAGTTGTGCATAACAAATTAGTACTGGTTCCCATTCCAGAACCACTTCAAGGTTTAACTGTTTATGAGACAATTCTTATACAAAGTATACATCCATTTTAGGCTGTAGTCCGTATGGAGTCAAAGACAGGTAAGTTACCACCAACAGAGCTGCAGAAAGGTCTAAAAGGTAGAGTAGTGTACTGGATTAGTAGTGTTTTCTCAAAATGTTCAGCAGGATTCTCAAATATTTTTTACGATAATGCTAGGACTATTAGAAGAAGAGGATATGAATATCAACAAATTATTTGGTTTAACTTATAAATGGAACCATAACTGTGAACATTGTGAATTCACCTCTAGTACTGAAATCAATTCAGAACAATTCCTCTACTTGACGTTACCAGATTGTAAAGCTGTGGCCTTTCAAAATGTAAGCAAATGTCCCATTAAGATATGACCTGTCCAAATTGCAGTTCAGAACTTAGGTCTACATTGTTACTACAAAGGTATGGAAAATATGTCATAGTCATGCTACAATGATACAGAGAGGATGGTACTAAATTAGAAAGTGAAATGCAGATTTGTAGCTGGACAAATTTCCATTTCAAAAAGAACTTTCACAACTATAGCAATCATATTTCATGAAGGAGTTAATATAAACTCTACACAATATATTTAAGATGTCAAAGAGGATGGACAGGGTGCAATGACATAAAAATTACATTAAAATCAAGGGTACCTAAAAAGCTACCAAACTCATATCTGCTATTTGGGGAACCAAAGTTCTAAGGACAATTTAGGATAACTAGATGTGGTATTGTATTGACATGTATATGAATTATGTGTCTCTGAGATATTATTTGGCCTATTAGAGATATTGTCTACAGCAAGCTGTTAGAAATTAAAGAGACTTTCTAACTGCAGGAAAGGAATTTATAAATAAAAAACAGGACTTCATTCTGTTACTACAGATGAAAACTAAATGGAGGTAGTATAATAACAGCAGCCTTAAGTTGCATCTAAGAAGTTTCTTCACTACTTCACCATTGTATCTTATTTTGGTTGCCTAATGTTCACAATGAAATCGTTATACATTTTTCTTTGTTTATATTTTTTCACAGTGGTTGAACTGCTGCAATAACAAAGGAAAAATAATTAACAAGTATGGTTTTTCACATTCTGTACAATTACATCCACAGACTGCTCCCCGGCTGTTAAAGTGGTGTTACAGTCCATGCAGAAAGTACCAAAACGTTTTAGTTCTGGTGACATTTCACTACATCCTCACTCCACTTTAGCTGGAACTTTATCACCAGGAGCAGGGGCTGGAGGTCTGGAGGCTGATGATCCCTCTCCTTTTTTTTTCTGTGCAATTTTAAGTTGCTTTTTGTGGTATGTTTTCAAGTGGTGCAACATGCTTGTTGTACCACATGATTTTTTTTTGCTGTGCCCGAGATAATGCTGTCTCACATATGCTGCACCTCACCAATTTAGTTGTGGTCTTCAATTCACCAGATGGACTAGTGAAAAAATCCCAAGCTATGCTTTGTTTCTTCATTGGTGGTTCTTCATCAGAAGACCGTTCATGTGCAGCTGAGTCCTTCTGGTCTTCAACAACTTCAACCAGTTGTAGGTCTTCCTCTGGTTCTTCTGATGCCATTTTATTTGTGTAGAAATAGCCCATAAAAGTTAAAAACCAGCACTATTTTCGAAATCAGTTCGGGTCAGATCCTATAAGAAACTTACCAGTACCCGGAAAGTTCAAGATAGGAGAAATGGTTGTGTACTTCCTTTCATAAAGGAAACTGTGCAAACCAATGAAATTTCTTTATTTGGTAGTCATGTTCTATTCGCAAGTTCCGATGCGAAAAGTAATTTTTTTAAACTGTTGTTTTTGACAAACGTGTTGTGAAACTAAAATTAAACCGTTATGTTGCTAAACAGCTAGACTCAAACTTTGTGTAAAATATGTCTATATATCTGTTTTACACTTTGTCATTTGTATTAGTGACTACTGACGTCATCGCAACCGGTGTCTGTGTGAAGAAGGAAAATGCATTTTTTTTAAATTGAAAATCTTCAGTCTTACAGTATTCAGGCTACAGTAATTGCTTTACAGAGTTTGTTCGGCATTCCATACAATACATACTGTAAAGATACACTAAATATTAAGTCTCAATTCACTACCTCATCTTGTCCCCCAATGACTCTTCCCCTACCACCACCCGTGAGTTCTCTCATGGGGCAGATACAGATATCACCTCTATAAGTGTTCCACTTTCCCCATTTTTTGTCCCACTTTTTGAGGCAACCTCTGCTCTTGTATACATCCTTTTCTGCAATCACACATTTATCCATGTCTTTTGCCCATCCATGCAGTGTTAGTATCTCACCCGACCCCCATCGTAAGGCTATGTTTTTTTTGACATGTGTCAGTCCTAGTGTGACCTATTGTTGCTCTACAGCGATAAGGTCTGTTGTGCCCCATATGTTGAGTAAGCCTAGTTTAGGTGTCAGGTGGGTCTCCTTCTCACTTGCATTTTGCATCTGTAGTGTGGTACTTTCCCAGAGTGTTTTGATAGCCGGGCATTCCCATAGGACATGATAAAATGTGCCTTCCCCAGTGCATTGTCTAAGACACCTTGCGTCTTCCCTCCTTCCCATTTTGGTCAGTGTGCCCCCTGAAAGATAGGTCCTGTGTAGTATTTTGAGTTGGATCAGTCGGTATCTCAGCGGAATGGCTGCATCTCGTGGGGACATCAGTGCGCTTTGCCACTCATCATCTTCTAGTATTCCTTTCTCTCTTTGCCAACGCTCCTGGAGTTGTAGGGGTGGGTCTGGTAAGTTATTACTTAGTTTTTGATATGTCATCAAGATTGCTTTTCAAGTCATGGGCTCTGATAACAGTCTATCTTCCAGTGGGGATGCTTCTGGCACCTCCACTTCTCTCGGGATGGCGGTAGCGAGGGCGTGTCGTATTTGTAAGTACCTGAACACTTCCTGATTGGCCACTTTATACACTGATTGTAACTCCGAGAACTGGATTATGTTTCCCTTTTTCCAGAGGTCTCCGACTATTGAGATGCCTATGATGTCCCACTTGTCAAATCCTGGTTGGGTGCCCAGTCTACCCAGTTGTTCAGCTGCCCATAGGGGCATTGCTTGCGTCACTTTTCCGTGCCAGCCTAGTTTTTTGTTTGTTTGGTGCCATATTGCTATTGTTTGGGCCATGGGGCCTGTGTGTTTTTGGGGTTCGTGTATAGGGCTCCTTTGTATCCCTCCGGGCCCATGAGTAGCCTATCCATCTGATACGCTGGTTCGTCTTGCCGCTGATAGACCCAGTGGTTGACGACCACTAGTTGAGATGCCCAGTAATCTAATCTAATGTTGGGCAGTAAATTAGTTGGTGCGTTGGCTAGAGTAAAAATTAAAATATACTTATTTTTTTTTGCAGAGCAATATCTACATAAATACAGACAGTTAGAATGCCTACAAAAGCTCGGAGGAAAAAGCAACAGAAGAAACTACAGTATCTATGCAGAACTGAGACATAAAAGGGGCAAAATCCAGAATAAGTATTGAAAGAAAAAAGAGCTACTGGTGAGAGACAGTCATTTCTTAAAATATATATATAGACACCTTCAAAGAATACAAAAAATGAAAATAAAAAGCAAACTATGAGAAAGAATAAGCAGAATAATCGGAATGCGTGATACCTGGATGTGAAATCGAGAGTGATTTCGTAGCGACGCTGGAACAGCTTTCTGATTCTGCTCTTTTTGGCGTTTTTGGCATGTTTCTGGGGGCAGTTTGAAGAGTGACGGTGGCGGCTGGAGAGGAGGAAACGTTGCTGAGGAACCGCTGGACCGTAGCGGCAGCGCGGATTGCAGGTGGCAGGCGCACCGCAGCTAGGGTCGGCTTCCGGGGCAGCGGGAGTCGAGTGACAGACTTCGCGGTTCCTCGTGTGCAAGCTCTAACGGCCCCTGGCGGTTTGTGCGCACTCCCCCAGAAACGGGGGTCAAGGCTCAATCGGCTCACAGTAACGCGGAAACCGCGTAAATCGGCAGTTTTCAAAACAGGTCGACATACTCGGAAAGATATTGTATATGGCACTTGCCAATGACCCCGGTAAGGAAGAGAAGGGGGGACTGGGGACTAAATTGAATGTGGAGAGGGACATTTTACGGGAGGAACAGCAAGCTATTGAGACCATGCGGAGACATATACGAGTCCAAATCGGTTAAATAGATACACCCTCAGAAGCAGGGATATTTGTGGTAGAAGTTGGTCCCCATCGGAGGCTCATAACAAAGAGATTGCTCTATCTACGGTGCAAACTAAATCTCAAAAAACCGTTAGAGCCCCGCAAAACAGAAAAGTGCAGACGGAGAAGACCCCCTCAATTAAGGAGAAAAGAAAACAAAATAAATCCAAACCAGTCAACGTCCGAGTCACCCCATCACTCCGCTCATACTTTAAGGTACAAGCCCAAACTTCTCGACCCTCTCATTCTGTTCACTCGGCCCAGTCTGCCCAAGCTTCTCAAGATAGTCAGTCAAGCTCTGAATCTACTTACACTGTGACCCTAAGTAACCGTGATCTTATGATTTTAACAGGGGATCTAGAGCAATCACTGCCGGGGATATGGGATCAAATGGAGAGTTTTGGGAGGGTGTCCGGATATCTGATTAACCAACAAAAAACAGAACTGATGAAATGGAATACTCAATATACGAGTGACCTTACAAAAAAGGAAATCAGATATTTGGGCGTCCAAATAGTCCATAACATTGACAAGATAGCCCAGGTTAATTTTGAAAAAGAAACAAAGACGGTCAAATTCCAGTTGCAATCATGGGGTGCTCTTTCACTTTCCTTTTGGGTAAATCCAATCTTTTAAAAATGTCAATTCTTCCTAAATTCACTTTCTTGTTTAACACGATCCCGTTAGAATTCCCGAAGATTTAGTTCAAGAAGGTACAAGGGGCTTTTTCTAGTTTCATTTGGGGAAATAAAAGTCCAAGAATAGCCCTAAAGAAATTTAGAAGAAAGAAAGCTCACGGAGGTATTGCCACCCCAGACTTATACTTGTATTATTGTGCCTTCCACTTAAAGAACTTTCGGCAATTATTGATGGATAGCTCAACCTTTTCTCTGTTTTTTAAGGCCCTTACAGATAGCTTCTCTCAACAGGCAGGGTTTTTCCTCTTAAAGTTTGGCCACCCAAAATTCTTTAAGAAAGTGAGACTGAAGATTTTGGGGGCAGCAGTCAAACTTTGGGCTCAGGTGAGACGACTTTTAAAAATCCCCTACTATAGTGATGCAGCACCTATCTGGGACTCTCCAGGCACTCCGGCTTGTCTGGAGGATACCCTTGCCGTTCCACTTCGATCATGTGGTATTTGTACATGGGGGCAACTTATCGTGGTCTCCGAACTAATTTAATGGGATCATTTTTCTTTGATATGCGAACACTCGGTCTCGAAATTTAAGTATTTCCAATTGTCAAGCTGGGTAAAATCTTCAGGAAAGGAGCTAGAAGGGAAAGCAGACATGGTGTCAAAGATTTGTTCACGACATTGAACACGGAAAGAAGTTGCAGAGTGGTATTGGCTGTTAGTTCAAAGCGGAGAAGTCACGCAGACCGCATTCACAAAGACTTGGAAGAGGGACCTGCCGGATGTAGATCTCAAAAAATTAGGGCAAGTATCTATGTCTCTTTTATGGTCACGTGTGAAATCTGCACCTTTAAAAAGAACCATCTTTTCACAGTACATAAGGCATATTGGACACCACAGAAAATATAAAAAATGGGAAGTCGAGTGATCAAGAACGGCTGGGTTGAGAATTTCACCTCAAATACACCTCATTGAGTATTACTTACATAAATTGCACATTCGGTTTTCTCTTTTTCCTTTTTGGGTTTTTTGGACTGGAGATCTCTTTCTTTGTTTACTTTCTTCTCTTTTTTCTTTTTTCCACGGTCCAATGATTATGAATATGCTAAAGAGGCTGCTTCGGTGGCAGGGCCACTGTTACCTTAAAAAGCACCTGCTAAAAGAAAAATCTAAGATTTGGTGTCATTCTCCTACCAAGCGACCAAATTGTCGACCCGGAGATAAATCATATCTCTCTCTTCCTTGTGGAGTGACCGGGGATAAACAAAATCTGCCAAATGGATTGGTTTAGGCACTTTTTTTTTCTTTGAACTCAAAGCATAAATAGAATAAATGAGGACTTTAAGGAAAAAAAAATGGATTTGGACCATTTGATGGTAAAACCCGAGTATTTACCAAAGTTAGTGAATATTTGGAGGATTCTGTTGATTGACTTAGATGGCGACACTAGATATAGTAAAATATCATCTGCATATAGGGATATTCTGTCTTCATGGCCTTCCGCCCATATTAACCCTCGGATTAGCCAGTCCTCTCTCACCCAGGTTGCGAGGGGTTCCAGCATCAGGGAGAAGATTAACGGTGACAGGGGGCAACCCTGCTGCATTCCTCTCCCCAGTGGGAACGTCCGTGAGGTATGGTTATTCACAATTACTTGTCCCCTTAGGTCTGTGTACAGTAGCTTGACCCATTTCAGGAATTTGGGGCCGAAGCCCGTTCGTTCCAGAACAGCGAAGAGGTATAGCCACTCTATTGTATCAAATGCCATCTGCACGTCGAGGGAGAGTATCACTGCATCTTCTCTAATCGTTTCCTTCCTTCCCAGTACATTATGGATACGGCGTATGTTTAAAGCAGTGCTTTGCCCTGGCATAAATCACGATTGGTCAGCGTGTACTATTTTTGTGATGATGGGGATTAGGTGTGCTGTTAATAATTTTGCCAGGAATTTGGCCTCAGCATTTATTAACTAAAGAGGTCGGTAGGAGCCACAGCTCTCTGCCAGTTTGCCTTTTTTGTGTATAACAACGATGGAGGCCAATCTTTGGCCGCATGGCAAGGTTCTCTTGTAGTTGCTTTCTATGAACATGTCACGTAGATAGGGTGCGACCCGTGACGCAGTTAGTTTGAAAAATTCGATTGGGAGGCCGTTTGGCCCCATTGCCTTTCCAGATCGTACACTGCATATTGCTGAGCGTATTTCGTCCTCCTTGGGGTCTCCCTCAAGTGAGTCCTGATCGTCAGAGGAGTGAGTCAATAGGGGGATGTCGACCAATAGTTCTCAGGAGTCATCGGCTGTTGTTTTGGCAGCTGGTGTGTACAGCCATTCAAAGTGGTCTGCAAAGGCCTCTGCTATCTCTTGTGCGTTTTTAATTATTGTGTCTTCATCTGCCTTCAGCAGCGAAACCCAGCGCTGGACTTGTTTGCGTTTTTCGAGCCAGGCCAGGAGTTTGCCTGCTCTGTCCCCCACTTCATATATTTTGTGTTGTGCTGCTTTGTGTTTAGCCTTGGCTACCCCCATCACTAGTGATTTATATTCAAGTCTTTTAATGTCTAGGGTATGTCTGTTCGACTCGTTTGTGGCGTTGACGATCGATACCTCCCCTCTAGTTATTTCCCTTTCTAGCTCTTCTATTCTTTCTCTTCGTTCTTTATTGTGCCCCACCATGAGTGAGAGTGCTTGGGCCTTTATCACTATTTTGAAGGCTTCCCATAGTGTTTGTGGTGATTCGACATAGCCCGCATTTTCTTTGAAGGAGTTGTCTGTGTGATGTACTATTTATTTCCTAATGTTTGGGATTTTGAGGAGCAATTGGTTTACTGTTATGTTTGTCCGTCTATGGTGTGAGTCAAAGGTGAAGTTAGCCCAGACCGGGGAGTGATCCGAGATTCCTCGAGCCAGACATTGGGCCTCTCTGAAGTTGCCAACTTCAGTTGCTAGTGTCAATATATAGTCCATAAGGGACAAGCTGTCGTGGGCCCCAGAGTGGAATGTATATTGTAGCGTTTGGGGATTGAGGTGACGGCATACATCCACCAGGCCCAGTGCGCCGAGAAAGTCTGACATTTCACTCATACAAATCCAGAGAAATTTAGTAGTTATAGTTAACTGATCTAACAATAACTCGCGCCCCCGTAATGCAGTGCTTATGACCTCACATATTGCATCACTCATGACATGATCGGTGACATCACTCATGACATCACTGATGACATCTCAAATGACATCACTGATGACATCATCCACACAATCACTAACGCACCCACTCACACCCCAATAGAACCTTTCATACACCCTCTCCCTCTCAACCATTCACAAACCCATTCACAGACCCATGCCGGTACTAACATACCCACTCACTGATTCATAGATCTACACACACATCTACTCACTCACCCATACAGCCACTCACATATTGAGTCAGTCGCCCATAGAGCTACTCACACACTTACTAACTCACCCATGGAGTCAGTCACACAGCCACTTACTCACCCATACAGCTACACAAATACCCACTTACGTACTCATACAGATACTAAAACGTACTCACCTATACAGTCACTGGCACAAACACACCCACCCATATAGCCATTCTCACATTCACTCACTCATTACAGTCATTCATATACCACATCACCCACCTATACTGCCTTTCACATACCTAGTTACTCACCCATATACTACTGACACATCCACTCACTCACCCAGCGATACACACACTCACTCACCCATACAGCCCCCTCACACAGGTACTCTCTAACCCATAAAGCCACTGACTCACCCTCTCAGTCCTCCATACAACAAGTCACACACCCCATCAACCACCCACACATATACTCAGACACCCATAGAGGTACTCAGTCAACCAATCACTCACCCATACAGCTACTCACATACCCACTCACACACCCATACAGCGACTTAGACACCAACTGACAGACTGTTACAGACATTCACACAACCAGTCACTCACCCATACATTCACTGAGACACCTAAATACTCACTTATACAGTCAGTCACGCACCCACTGAATCATCCATACAGTCACTCATACAGCCACTGGTTCACCAACACTCCTTGGTATATATTTAACACTCATAAACTTTTTAAAAATGCTCACAGTCACTGGGACGATGTCATCAGTGATGTCATTTAAGAAGTCAACAGTATGTCATCAGTGATGTCCCTGGCCATGTAATCAGTGATGTAATATGCGAGGTCATAAGCAGTGCATTGCGGGGGCGCAAGTTATAGTTAGCCTAGCTAACTATAACTGCTGAATTTCTCTGGCTTTGTACGAGTGAAATGTCAGCCTAACTTTAATGTCCCTGTAACCTTTGGTATTTTTCAGCGTGTATATATATATATATAGAAGATGTTATGAGTGACATAATATGTGGGTTAATTAGCAGTGCATGGCAAAGGTGCTAGTTATAGTTACCTTAGGGCACGAATTATAGTTACTTGAGATAACTATATCTGCTGAATTTCTATGGTTTAGCATGTATAAAATCTGTTTACAGTGAATTTCTAAGGTTTCTTAAAATTCTATTTCCTAAGTATAACGTCCTTGTAATCTTTGTTTTTTTCATAGAATTTCTATGTTTTTTAATGCTATTTCCTAACTATTTCACATGTTTTGTTAATATAAATTGTATTATGGTTTGACCCATAGCTTCAATTTACTAATATACATTTTCACTAGTTTATAAATACATTTTATTCACACATTCATTCTTATTATATATTGTAAAACTAAAAATTAAAAAATGACGGTAAAGGAAATAAAGTAGTAAAGTCTTTCTTGTTTTTTTAATTCATTTTATGAATCTGTGGATTTGTCACAAAATCTGGGACAAATAAGGGGTCTGCCAGTTGTATTGCACACATTCAGTACTAAAAATACAACACATTTAATACAAACATATGCTGTTGCAATATCTATAAGTGTGTCACTGCCTGTGTGTGGGTAGGTGTGTGAGTGACTGTGTGATTGTGTGGGCACGTCAATGGCTATATGGGTGTGTGAGTGGTTGTGTGGGTGTTTGAGTGGTTTTGTGGATATCTGAGTGAGTATGTGAGTGGTTGTGTGGATGTTTAAGTGGTTGTTTGAGTGGCTGTGTGGATCTATGAATGGGTGTGTGAGTGGTTTTGTGGGTCTGTGAGTGGCTGTGTGGGTGCGTGAGTAGTTGTGTGGGTCTGTGAATTGGTGTATGTGTTTTTTTAAATTGCGATCTGGATCCACCCGAAACCGTAAGGATCCAGATGGATCTGCAAATACTTGTGTGATTAGAAAAAACAATTTTTGGACTATTTCTTGCCCATGAGGGGTCCCTCACAGACCCCTCTATCAGCAGGCCTCGAAAAACTATAAATATTTTACTAGACCTGCAAGTCTAGTGGCTTGAATGATCAACTCAACCTAACTGCAATGTACTTGACTTGTAATCTGGCCTCAAATTGGGTGATCCTAGCAAATATTTTATTTTACAGAGCTGCCTTTTTCTCCATGATCACATATGAGAGCACCTACAAATATGTAAGTTCAGCATTTCTGCTGTACAAAAAAACTATTTTGTTTGATTTAATAGACTAAACTTCTGCTCCATGTATAATAAGAATCTAGCCCACTTATAGGGTGTAAATAGCCCCTGACCAGCATCTTAGTTCACTAATAGCATTGTCATGAGCGCAAGGGCAAGAATGTTTCTCAGTTCATGTTTAAAAATGTACTTTTAATAAATGTATTACTAAAGCATGATTTGGAAGCACACTAGCATTTACAAACTGCATATTTTCAATTGAAATGACCATAAACTTTCCCACTAACATGCAGTTTTACTGATAAAACTATATAGCGTATAAACAATAATCTGTGGAAGATGGATTTCAGCAAAAAAAATGATCATTTGCACATCACCAAGTAAAGTGTTCTGATCTGTTTTCATCCTATTAAAAACTTTTCTTCATCACACAGAATTGCAAAAAAAAGTGCATTCATAACTACTAAAATCTATTTACAAGCTATTTAGATGTTGTGTGTTAAAAAAAACCTGCTATCCTACAGCCTTTCATTTCACACTCTTTGTACAGCACCATTGTCAGACAGTTAAAGTCTTCTAACTTTGCTGCTTATTTTATCCTGGAAATTGTGTTTACTTTTCTTTCTCTGCAAATTATAAGACATAAGCTAACATTTGACCTCTGTCTCTCACCACAGAGCAATGTGACAAGATAAAAACAAAATTTAAAGACCTCTTTATAGCTCATTCTCTTTCTGAGGATAACAAAACACCTGTTCTTTGTCAACTCCCAGAAAGGGCCAGTAGGGCCTAAAAATAGCTTGCCCTGATAAAATCTGACTCGCCATAGCGAGTAGATTTCTTGAGGCCTGTTCCATGATCTACCTTGACCCTTTCTATCACTTTTACATTTTATTTCTTCCCTCCTGGGAACGGTGTCTTGATATGCAAAATGGCGGCCGCAACTTTCCTCTCATGTTGTGGCCAGCCAATCATGGCATTGCTGTTGGCCCGTGATCCCTGAATCCACCTGGATCCGCAGAGGATTAGTGGCAGATCCTCATCTGTAGATATACATAAGTCTTTTTACTTTAAACTCCAAAACTACTGAACAAGTTTACAAATTACAAAATGCACTCTTTCTGGACAAAGATCTAGCTTTCTCCCAAATTTGGTGGAAATCCGTTCAGGGGTTCGGGCTGTAGTCATGTCATGGCTGTAGTCATGTCTAAAATCCATAGGGAAATTGCAAGTACACACCTACAATGCCAGAGGACAGGCTGGCACTGCAAGAACATAAGAGAACGAGGGTAGTTGCAACAGTGGCAGACACGGAGGCAACCTAACACAATAACTATACTGGAAGCCACAGTGCAGGAACGGCTTGCACCTCAAACAAACGGTCAACATCTTGAGAAACAACTTGAGCAAGACGAGCTAGGAGGCGCTCCAAGCCAAATTGAAACTGACTCTCCGTGCCTAGCCACTTTAACTAATACACCACCTATACCATTCCAGGTCACAGATTCTGAAACCTCGTATCTCACCCCTGAGGAGTGGGAAGAATTGGTAGCGTCCTACCCCGTGGCCCCTCTGGGGGAACTAACAGGAGGGACCAACAGGGCAAGTAACGCAAACTCTGGGAAAGAAACATTAAAAGCAAAAGAAGATATTTGGACATCGCTTCTGCACACAATGCAACTATCGGTAAATGCCATCCAATATCAATCGGATAAGATGGATCTCCAACTTTCCGTCCTTAACTCTCTGTCAATTTTTGTTGCCAATATTGACGGCAAGTTAGCAGAGCTTAACAATTTGGTTAGAAGGGCGCAAGCAGAGACGCAACTCATACAACCTAACTGCTCCTGCATAACAATTGTGGATAAGTTGGCAACACTCCCAACGGCAATGGACAATCTCCTCTCCGACATTAGGGAGGCCATAAAAAACAACCCACTAGATGGTTCTGCCAGAAAGAGAAGCAAAATGTGTCCGCCACTGCTAGCAGGAACCCAGTCACTAACTCAGGAGAGCCCAAAGCCGACCCAAGAACCACAGCCGAACAGGGAAACCGCGGACGCAATAAAGGCGGCGCCCAACAACAGTCAGCAAAATGGAGGAACCCAAACACCACTAATTATGAATACAACGCCACTGGACGAAAACCCGCAAAATAAAATCGCGCCGGAACATCTCCGACCAGGAAAACAGGGGAGAAAGCAGAAAAGGAAGGGACGAAATCAAAAGAGAAAAACAACGGTAATAGCTTGGGGCAAGAGCAACACTAGTGTGAACATGACACCTGATCTAACACAAGATAGGCCGGTCCAGATGAGAGATGATATAGAAATGGAATATGAGCTACGAGAAACTGGAAACCAGGAAGGGAGGAAAAAACCCAAAAGAAAAATGCCTCAAAAAAGAAAGCCTGCCACCAGCCCCTCCCAAAAAAAAGAAGACAGATGCCCTCGAGATGGCCCTCAAGGGGCGATAACTGCAGCAAGTTCCACCGGATCAGAATCAACGCACGTGAACGAAATGAGCGCTCAAAGTCAAGCAGAAATAATTGAGGAATGCCATGGCTCAGGGGAGGTCCTTACTATTGCGCAGAATAGCCCAACACAAGAGAAGGGGCAAGAAGGCACCGCCACAATAGTGTTTCACCCGGAGTACAAATCAAAGGGCGCGATGGATATCTTAAATAGGGGGAATATATTACGCCTACTGAAATCCATCGACAGCTTTAAAAACATATCCTCCAGCGATCTAGAGTCAGTAGAATTTATAGAACTGCCGGGGTACTCCGGGGTAGAAGCAACAAAAACAGTATGGGCTACAGCAGAATTACCTGAGAGACTGCTAAGAGAACAAGCAAAGTTTAACTCATGGGGAATAAAACTTCGACCATTCTTAAAACCAAGATATCCGGATCCTCTGACCCTTGATAGCCAGGAAAAGAAAGAGAACGGACAGACCAATCCAAATCCCCACTCTCTTTCAGTACTGCGAGGGGCTCGGAGTAACACCCCTGAGAACTTAGTCCATCAAGAGCAGTTTAAGAAGAGACCACCTGCCATGAATAGCCCAACCCCTCAAGACTGGAGTTGGCTCTCCAGGACCATAAACGCCAAAATCAAAAATCAATGACAAAGTAAAGCCAAAGTCGGGAACACGCTCAACGTCTTCAACCTGTGCTCCTGGAACATCAATGGCCTAGGAGACAAGCTTATGGACTCGGAATTAAACATCTATTTGCAAAGATTTGACATCATTACACTGCAAGAAACATGGTCCAACACCCCACCTGCATTGTCGGGCTATAACTTGAATTTTCTGCCCCAACACAGAGCGCATCGTTTGGACACAAGAAGGGAGGCCTTGTCACATACAGCTTGCTAAAGAGCATTGTTGCAGTAGTGCCCTTGGCTTACAAGTTAGCCCCTCCGAGCGCAATGCAAGTCCTGCGAGTGTCTTCTCGTGAGCGGAACAAAAAGGAGGATATAGTCCTAATAAACCTCTATCTACACCCCCGGGAAAAAACCAAGGGAGCACAGCAGCTGAAGGAAGAACTTATAAAATTACTAAAAACAGAGAAAACCAACAGCTTTATTATCAGCGGGGACTTTAATCTAAATATGCTTAGCAATTTAGCCTCAGATACCATTGAAGAGGAGGACCCCTTCGTTTGGGAGCCAAGTCATCAAGACAACTCCTCGGGAGGCAGAAGCTCGAAAACAGCTAGGAGACTCCTGGCAACATTAGAAGAGCTGGGCTTCCGAGCACTCAATGGTCGATTCTCAGGGGATCGCCCCCAAGTAGCTACATTTCATAGCACTACGGCTAGCTCTACAATTGACTTTACATTCCTCTCACGCAGCTTGTACCAAAGGGTAAGAGATTTCCATATTGGCTCAATGGACCATAGTGACCACCTCCCCCAGGAAATCATGATTGAGGCACCCACAAAATTATGTCCCCCCACCGCCAACACATTAGGCTTAGAATATTCAACCAATGAAAGGCGGATAAAGTGCAGAACCAATGACCCACAAAGTCTCCTATCCCAAGCTAAACGGGCATTAGGAGAGGCACAAATAGTAACTGCAGACTTAATCGAGAGTTGGGAGCTGTTTACTAAAACATTACGAGACAACTCCGGAATAAAAAACGGAAACGTAAGGACTGAAGGGACGGTCAAAGTCTCGAAACACAAGAACCATCAAAATCTTAGAAATAACACTCAGCTAAAAAAGTTAAAGACCTCGATTAACCAAACTCTACGAAGAGTAAGGACAGACCCCGTCGCATGTCAAGCGTTGAGACAGTTAAAAGACGCTCGCAGGAAGCTGATCTGGCGACTTAAACAAGAAGCCGATGAGGCCTTTTGGGCAAAACTTCTACATGACGCCAAAACAAATAACCGTGCACAGTTTTGGCAAAAGATCAACAGTTTGACTAGCGAGCGAAGTCAGGGGATCGAATCCTATGCCACTGAAGAGGCCTGGACAATTTACCTTGGCACACATTTGAATGAAGCCCAAGAATTTAGTAAAGGGTCATACAACCCCACAAATGCTCTCAAAGCTTGGCCATCCCAACACAAAGAAGCTCTTGCACAAAATCAGGAATTTCTAATCACAAATGCACAGATTTGCAAAAGAATCTCAAAAGGGAGACGCGAGGGCGCACCAGGTCCAAATGGTCTTCCCCCAATTTTGTTCAAACAAGAGCCGGGATACTGGGCTGTCGTCTTCAGACCAATGTTTGAAAAAATGTTGCAGTCCTCAACAATCCCGCCATCCTGGAGGGGAGCAATCATCTCCCCAATCTTCAAAAAAGGAGATAGGAATGACCCAAGAAGTTATCGTCTCATAGCCCTACTTGATAACGAGGCCAAATACTATGCGGGCCTCTTACTCCAGGAGCTAACATCTTGGGTGGAAGATACAACAGCAATTCCATATAATCAAACCGGTTTCTGCAAAAACATGGGGACGACCACTAACATACTAGCCCTATCGCTTTTGATTGACTCTGCACTTGCAGTAAAACAACCTCTATACCTGTGCTATATTGATTACAGCTCTGCCTTCGACCACGTCAATAGAAACCTGTTGTGGCAAAAATTAAAAAAGCTGAAGATCCCTCAGCTGCTGTTAAATCAATTAATTCTCCTGCATAGCGATACCTGGGTCCAGGTCAAACTAGGTGCAGGGGAATTTCTATCTAGGAAGATCCCTACAAGCACAGGGGTAAAACAAGGATGCGTGCTTGCACCAACATTATTTAATCTTTTCATGGCTGAACTGTTAATCTTGCTGAACGAAAGTAATTCCCACGCACCCAAGTTAGGGGGCACCCAGCTGTCCAATTTATTCTATGCAGACGATCTGGTGCTCATCAGCCGGATCCCGATAGGCCTACAGCGGCTGCTGGATATCACATCGCGATACTCTATAACAAACAAACTCAGAATCAAACAAGAAAAATCTAAAGTCATGTGTATCAGCACTCGCAAAATGAAAACAACGCACAACTGGTTCTTGGACTCAAGGAAGCTGGACGTTGTAAGCGAATATAGATACTTGGGGGTCATTTTAGACTCCAAGGGCAGCTTCAAGCCACAATGCGAGGCCATAAAAAAGAGAGGATTAATGACCGCGGTATCGCTAAGAAACCTAAAAAACAAGATCACTGGATCAAGCCTCCTCCCCCTTATAAAGGGGATTCAGGCAAAACTGATTCCATCTATCACTTACGGAAGCGAAGCGATGAGAGGAAGGGACGCTGAAACGGTAGATGGTACGGTAGCAAGAGCATTGCGCATGATCTTTGGCTTGCCGAGATACACATCACCTGCGCAGATGAGGCTCGAATTTGGGCTCGCAAAGGAAGAGCTGGCACGCAAAGGAGCATATTTAAAAAGCTGGTACAAAATAAGCAGGGGAGAAGCAAAAACACTCAACGCTCTCCTGTGGAAGGAACTGCAAACTAAAGAAAACTGCCCGGCAAGGCTTCACCTGGAAGACGCAATCAAACAGTTGGGGAAGCGTCAATTATAGGATCTCGCCGGGCCCTTGGCGGGCTTCAAAAAAGTAGTAAATAACATCTTCAGAAAAGAATCTCTCTTGCAGGACAAAGCCTCGCTGGCGGAGCGAGCACACGGCTGGCTAACTATACAATCTTACACCAAACTCAGGCCCCAAACATATCTTCAGACCAGCTTCACCAAAAAGGCAAAAGAGAAGTTTTTGAAATTTCGCTTAGGACTGTTGCCCTCTGCAAATCATTTGGCCCCTTGGCTGCGCCCCTCAATACCAGCAAGGTGCCGCCTTTGTGGTAACGGCGAAGAAAACATCGTACACCTCATCACCATCTGCAAGGACCTGCTACAAGAACGCCGGACCCTTTTGAGACCACCTATTTAATAAAAACCAGATAAGGTCATGCAGGCAAGCAGTCCTGGCATGCTTCTCCGGTGATGAAGTCCAACTGAGCTGCCGATTGGTAAAATATCTTGAAGCTGTAGATGTCCACTTTAATAAAGTGAAAGAATAAGCAGAAAAAGTCAAATTGGTCTGGTTGCAGAGCAGAAACTAGCGCCACAACCCTCATGAAGAAGGCATCGCACTCGCATTAGGGGAAAAGCAGGAAGGACAGTGACGGAACCCAGTGCAACCCTTGTACCCTTAGAGCCAAAGTAATCGGATGGCAACAAGGGTCTAGTCGGTATCTTGGTGTTCATTGACCTTTACTGCTATAAACTCTAAAACTTTGAACAGTTAATGGTTAGAGCTCAAGTACCGAATGACTACGGCTTAGACGTCTCCCTGAAACTTTTTGTTCTTCAAGCAATCAATTGCATGTGTTGCTACAAAGGCACCATTGGGATTTCTTTCTTCTTTTTTTTCCTTCTATTCTACTGTTCGCTTTCTTTGTAGTACACGTGGTAATTCTTTCTTGGGCGGGACTAAGCAAGCACAAGTCTATGCGGAGGATCATCTCTTGTGGCCCAGGCACATTAAGGACTGTAATAATTAACTGAATTCGAATGGGAATGCAAGTAAGCCCAACCATGCAAAGTTTTTAATGGCATGACAGAATTGAGTCAGTTCTTTGGCCAATCTTCCACTCTGCCTGTATTTTAATAGTTTTAGCTTTAGTACTTTTTAATAGCAGTATGCAGTTCTTACTCATAGTTTACCATAGTATCATCGTAATTTGTTATGGCTGTTTCGAAACATGAAACTGTTTTAATTGATGATGGTTTGTAATGGTTTTAATTAACTGTACAATAAAGTATTACCTTACCTTACCATAGGGAAATTGCACAGGGAAAAAGCATTTTGGGCCCTCCACTTTTTCTCAGCCCCCGCTTGACTGATCACCCTGAAACTCTCCATACAACAGCTGAAGTGAATGGCAAACTAGTTTTGAAAATTGCATGAAGATTCGTCAAATGGCACCATAGCTATTAACAAAACAAAAAACACTTTTCCTATGGAAACTAGGTCCTAACTATAACTACCTACTATCTACTAATATATATATATATATATATATAGATATATATATATATATATATATATATATATATATATATATATATATATCCTCCTGGACCTCTCGTCACCTTCGACACCATCTCCCACCACTGCACAAGATCCACAACGCCGGCATCCATGACAAAGCCCTAGAATGGATCAGCTTCTTCCTCACCGGCTGAACACAGAGAGTCAAACTTCCACCGTTCTACTCATAACCCACTGAGATCAGCTGCGGAGTGCAAAGTGCATAAAGTGGAAGAAAGTGCTAAGTATAATACAGTACTGATTGGAGGGAAGGTAGCAGCTTTCAAGACTTATTTACATTTTTCCATATACTAAACCAATAGCCTTAGATATATATATATATATATAGACACAACCCAATCCACTGGATTGTAGTTGATTGACTCATCATAATGTTAACATCTAGTCTCATGCTATATTGCCATTATAGGAAATTATGCAAATCTTCGCTTGTGTTAAGACCATTAGGTGTTTTTTAATCTAGTTCAAAAATGAACTTTGACTGTAACTGGCGTAGCATTTTTCTCTATTTCCCCTTCTCCTCTGAACTGGCACTGCACCAACAACATAATATTTTACACAATTAAGATTGTTGTTGTGTACTGATTTAAAATGGGGTGCCAGTGGGTATGTAGGGTCCGAATTTATGATGGCTCTGAGATGCTTCAAAATCCTCACATGCACCTGAAGCTTAGTGCTCCCCACATAGCACAGCCCACAGGTGCACTCCAGGACATACAGAGCAAACTCAGTTCTACAATTGTAGAAACCTTTTAATTAAATTGGTTTCAAACTAAATGCTGATGTATAGTTTGAAATATTCACCCCAAAACGACAAGCCCTACATGAACTGCACTTATAGAAGCCGTTCTTTGGGATAGCCAGTTGGTCTTAATATCTGTTTCGGGGCTAATTTTAACCAATGCTTTCCTCATTGAGGAGGCTCGCCGAAACGTAAGGGTGGGTGTAGAAGGGAGAAATTGGCCCAAAGTTGCATCTGTTACAATTATGGGCCATTGTTTGTTAATAATTGATCTGATGTTTCTTTCTTGTCGGCTATAGGTGGTAATTAATCTGACATTGGTATCTTCACCTTGCCTTATTGGACTGATATCATGCTTTGGAGCCGCATTTATGTCAGTTTGAAAGAGCATGGCTTCCCTAGTTGTTTCATTGGCTTTTCTCGTTGCATTTTCGATTATTTTTCTGTTCTATCCTCGTTTCAAAAATATGTCTTTAGTTTCTTGTTGGCATAGAGTCAGATCATTCTCTGAACTGCGAATTCTACGCAATCTTAAAAACTCTCCGTAGGGATACTATTGATCAGGTGTCTAGGGTGAAAACTGGACGCATGTAATGTGGAATTGCCTGCCGTGCTCTTGCGATGTACACTGGATTCTAGCTTGTTATCTTTGACATATATGTGCACATCTAAAAAAATCAATGGAATGTTCATCTATATGTGCAGTAAATTCCAGATTCAAATTGTTTACATTGATGCATTGATCAAAATTCTTGGCATTACCCTTAGTAGCTTAGTTATTTTCCAAATTATAAACACGTCATCTATATAACACAACCAACTAACAATATGAGTTTCCCAGTCTTTGAGGTGCTTCACCATTAGAACCCGCTCCTCCCACCAACCTACGTGTAAACACGCATAACTGGGGGAGAAGCATATATATATATATATTCACTGAAAAGCAACATTTAGAGACATTATAGTTAGGTGTTGAAATGAGTTAAAAACAAAAGTTTATAAATCCCAAAAAAGCTGAAATTTGTCAGTTATACGTTAGTGAACCAGCTATAACTTGTGCCCCACCATGCATTGCTTATGACTTCATATATTACATCACTCATGACATGTTAAATGGCATCACTGCTAACATCATCCAACCTACTGTTCCCTTAATCATTTTATAAAATAAAGTTGGTAGTAAAGGGCACACAAACATATACAGCATAGATTGACTATATGTGCATGTGCATGTCCGAAATAGAAATAGTGTATTACTGGAAACAAGTCTTATTCACTATGGTAACAGTTATATTGTGCACATTGTAACTACCAGCAAACCTTTAAGTCCAAACAGTACTTTAATGAAACAAGGAATAGACTGAGTGCAACTAGTGTGAGTTTTAGACTTAAATTGGAAATAGGTTGTGGCTAAAATCAAAGTCCTGTTGCCAAAATATGTGAGGAAAACTCACAAACTAGAGCTTATCTTTATAGTACATTATTCACATGTGGCTTTCTGTGCAATGCTGAAGTTAAAGAGTTGTCATTTAGTGCTATTGACAATTTCTATATAAACCGGAGATTTATAAGGTGCAGATATTTATTTCCAGTAGTTATGAGACATTGTTGTATAATTTATAATGTTCTATTCCCGAGTTAGGCCCATGTTGCGAAGCAGCTTATTTCTTACATTGCCCTAGAAAATAAAATTTCAGCTGTGAACTTTTGCACACCTTTACATGCATGACAATGTTGGATTAGTTTCTCTGAAACTACTTTGTTTACACATCCAGCTGCGCACAACATTATCACGATGCCTTGAACATCATGTACTAGGCCTCTCTAAGCACTGAGTACAAAAGTCGTCCTATCTTCATCCACAAGGTGACAATGCTATCTACATATCCATAACATCACTAATCTAACACACACATCGCAAGGCCATCTTTTATTATAAATAATAGCCATCCCAATAGATTGGTAGAGGAGGTACTTCCTCTAACACTGAGGGTCGACCGTGCATGCTGAGAATCCACCACGCACCGGTCTGACATTTTGTGAGGGGTGTCCAACGTGAGACAAAGACGGGGTCCTTCACTCTATCCCATCAGGTAATGGGGTTGGACCATCCCTTGGGGGGATTCTTGGCTCGACACCTACAAACACTCTAGGTACACTTAGATTAGGGTTCACATAGTAGGAGTACACTAAATTACTGTCTTGTTTGTATGCCTGCATATATACAATTGTTTAGCACCATGGTAGAACTATATCATGTATTTTATGCAAGAATAACATTGGTTCAATAAATATTATTGAAAACGTGCCACTGTGTATTCTCTGTATATTTCTTTGAGAATAAGTGAGCACGAGTGACTGAGCGAAAGGTTCTGTACTGTTTCCACGATTCCTGAGGAATCAGGGTTGTCCTGTTCAGTGGTTGCCAGAAACCATTCGCTCCCTGGTAGGTTAGGGGTTTACTGTGGCACTGTGAGCTAGCTAGGTCTACAGACCAACATATCCTGCGGGGGTGTCTGGAATCTGTCTTGACGCCAAGCCCTTACTTTATGTTGTCCCAACAATGCGCAGGTCCTACGGATTGGCAGGAACTACACGACTATAATGCATGGGTGATTCACATACAAATGTATGAAGTTGCAGTATAACTGTTAGCATTGTCCCAATGGTGTACGCCATTCTGCTCATTTCAGAAATATGCGTAAGGTATTTTTACAAACTACAGAGGGTTGTGTATAGGGCCTGGTTGTGAATGCCTTACCAGTGGCAAATGCATAGATGGGAAGCAGTTGACTTAAAATTCTATGTCAGAGGAGATGTTTAACAGGTATATCTATTTAAGGTAACCAGTCATCAAAAACTTTTTTGAACAGTATTCAAGGTTTAATAAATTATTGATCACATGAATGTCATCAGCGACATTGCCAGGGCAATTCACAAAGGTAACTTGCACATGTGAGTAGTTTACACATGCAAGTTTACTCTCACATAAACTGCTGATCAAACAAATGTTTACAGAGACATTATATTTCTTACACACCTGAATGCCAGTAATACAAGAGCATAATATCTACTAAATTTCGGTAATTTCACAAATATTCTGTGTGTTGCGGTAGGTTACACCCTTTAACACTATAGAGGTTATAAAAAAATGGGTGTAGACGTACATCGCTGAATACTTTTCAATATGAAAAGCATGTACCAAACCGTCACATTTATTGGTCATCGGTGATGTTATCTATGATGTAATTTGAGATTTCCATTATGATGTCATATGACATGTCGCGAGTGATGCAATACGTAAGGTCATAGGCAGTGCATGTTATAACTGGCGAAATTCTGGTTTTTTAATTAAAAACATGTTTGTTAACCCATTTTAACTATAATGGCTTTTAAACTTTGTTTTGCCAGTGAGGTTTTGGAGTTTTTTTTATCCTATTCCGCCAACACCCCAACTGCGCCTGGAATTCAGTCATGCCCAGTGGGAGATTGGCCCAAGCATACCCCCCCACAGGTGACCAACCCACAGTAGCCTGCCCTCTGTTGTCCTCCTGCGTGCCACTGCTGCCTCCCACTTGCCTTCCATGGTCAGCTTGCTGCCCCTCCTGCCTGCCCTGAGTAGTCCACTTGTGCCCCTGCACCCCTCCCTCCGAGCCCTCCATTCTCTGATTGTGTGTATGTGCCCCACCACCTGCCCTTTGTAATCAGCTTGCTACTGGAGCACCAACATCCTGGACAGAATTCAGCCTGTAAATTCAAACCCAACAAGTCTCGTAAACAGATGCTAAATATGTGCAGTTCATTTAAACTAAAAGATATTTGGAGACAATTCAACTCCACAGGCAAAGACTATTCGTTCTTCTCCCACCCACACAACTCTTTCTCGCAAATATGCTACATCCTAGTTGACGAACAACACGTCCCAGCCACTTCCTCCCCTACTATTGAGCCAATACTTTTTTCAGATCAAGCTTGCATTTCCCTCCTATATGATACTTCATGCAGCACAGCACGCACCAAAACATGAAGAATGAATGAACTCCTCACGGAGGAGCCTAACTTTAGAGAAATCGTTAAAAGCAAAATCGAGAATTACATAGAATTCAATAGAGACTCCGGCCCTAATTCCCAAATCATCTGGGACGCTCAAAAATGCACAACCCGGGGTTTCATGATTAAACTTATGGCTAAGAAAAACAAACTTGATAATAAAATCCTCAACCAACTAGAACTCAGTATGAAAACATTGGAAAAAGACCTTAAACAATCCAAAGCCATGAGATAGGTAAACTAAACTAAAATACAAATATAAGAACTTGAGGAATAAAGCCCACCTAATAGTCCAAAGATATAAAGGAACTTTTGCGGACGTAACCAAGCCAGTGGAATTCTGGCCTCTTATTTCAAACAAAACCATCAGAAAACAAGACTAGCCTCTCTAACTAACAAACAAGGCATCCCTTCAGCGAATCAAAAAGACATCTTGGACACTTTCAAACAATTCTACCACACCCTGTACTCCAAAAGTAATAACACACCCTATGTAGCGTGCATGGAATACCTCAACAAAATTAAATTACCAAGCTAGATGAAGCGACAAAACAATCCTTAGAACACCCGATCTCCCGCTACAAAATCTTAAATGCCATTAAGAAGCTAAAAGCCAGAAAGCCTCAGGCCTGGATGGCTTCCCAGCCTCCTTGTACCAGACCTGGAGTTCATCCCTCATTACTTCACTAGAGGACCTTTTTTCACACTTTTCTTCCACAGTCACCGTCGGAGGCTGCGCTGCTTAGGCAACTATAATAGTTATACCCAAAGAAGGGAAAGACCCATCCAACCCCAAAAACTATCACCCCATATCCCTCATAAACATTGACTGCAAACAATATGCAAAAATTCTAGCACTCAGACTGGATCCTATCCTCAAAAATATCATACACCCTCCGGCACCACAATCCGGCTGTTTTAAGGGGCGATTCAGTGCTGACAACATCAGACTTTTTAGTCACGTCACTCAAAAAGCCCACCACCTTACCCAGCCCGCCTGCGCGATAGCCTAAGAGGCAGAGAAGGCCTTCAACAAGGTTTCATGGGCCTTCCTCCAAGTGACGCTCACCTCCTTCAACTTAGGCCCCTCCCTATCTCAAATAATCCTCGTCTTATATAAAGAACCTAAAGCTAGACTAAATATCAATGGCCAATTAACCAACACCTTTAGCCTTCAACAAGGAACCAGGCAAGGATCCACTCTTTACTAACTCTAGAACCTATGCTCATACTCATTAGAGAAAATCCACTCATCCGCAGCATCCATTTCTCTGCAGGCCCGCAGAAACTGATCGCTTATGCTGACGACATACTCCTCTTCACCTCCAATGCAGATTCGGCCTTCACTCACATCATGACCACCATCAATAGATACTCTGAATTCTCAGGATACTGTCTTAACTAAGAAAAAACAGAAGTACTCCCACTCAATGTCCATTGTAATAGGTCCATGATCAGTGCTTAGGAACTTAAATGGGCCCCTAATACAATAAAATACCTAAAAATATGGTTCACCCAAAACCTCAAAGACTCCATGGACCTAAACGAACAAAAGATACTAGAAAACATTAAAGACAGCTTAGACAAGTTGTCCAGCAGATTCATCACCTGGTAGGGAAGAATAGAATCCATCAAAATGATGATCTTTCCCCTTATCAATTTTATAATTAGTATGCCCCCTATATACCTCTCTGATACTTTCTTTGCGAAAATAGATGCAATACATTCCTGAGTGATTGTGGAACAAAAAAAAACAGATTTGCTCTAAAGAAACTAAGGCTTCCTAAATATCTTGGGGGCTTAAACCTGCCAGACTACAAGAGATACCAACACACTTTCCTAGCAAAACAAGGCAGCCAATGGTTTCGACCTACTACAAATACCTCCCCCTCCTGGCTCAACATCAAAAAAGAACTGGCTAAACCATTATCCCTTGCTTCCCTAATAACTATCTAGAAAATCAGAACAGACTATTCCGCTAACATACTATTGTGCACAGTACAGGTCCTAAGCAAAATTGATAACAAACTACCCAACAAAATACGATACTCGCACGTAGCCTCCTTATGGCACAACGAAAACCTGAAAGTTGAAGGTAGAAAGCTATTTATAGAGAAATGGGCGCAAAAGGGCATACTGTCTGTAGGTGATATTGATACCCCCTCAGAACCCATACCCTTCTCCCAACTCAAAACTGAATTCGACCTCAATGATATGCACTTCTTCCCATTCTTAAAAATTAATTCACTTATAGCTAGACATAAATCACCAGGCTCTCCCGACCAACTCAAAATACATACAGCAAAGGGGGACACCTGGATCCAAATTATATGCTCTCCTCTCCCCCACTAAATCTGTTCTAACCAAACCCATCCAAGATAAATGGAAATCCTAATTTCTGATCCTAGCAACTCCTAGGAGACAATACCAGACTGGATGTCCGTATGGGAGAACCTCCCTACCAACAAATTAACCCGCTCACTGGCACAATGGCACTACTTGATTGCCAATATGGCCCACTGGACCCCAGCCAAACTTTGTAAACTAGGCCTACGCCCTTCCGACACCTGCTGGAGTTGCGAGAAGGAAACAGGTGACTTGAGACACATGCTTTGGGAATGCTCCTTCACTAAAAAGTTCTGGCTGGATATCAGCGACACCATATCACAAATTCTCCACATAAACTGGACTCCCAGCATTGCGACCATTACACCAGGTATCCTCCCAACGGAAGGAAAACAAGCATTGAACAAGGACGAACAAATCTTATGGGGTATACTAGTCACAACCGGTCTCAAAGCCATCCTCGCTGAGTGGAAGTACTGATCCAAACTGTTCTCCCACACCTGGTGGGAATGGGTTCAATTTACCAGAGGTGCAATCAATTCACTAAACACTTATCTTAAATCCTCACCACTGAAAAAGGGGAAAACCGGGACCAAACTGGATGATTACCAAATATAAAAAAAAAAACAACAACTCTAAGGGTCATTCCCACCCATTCTCTACCCTCCCCCCTCTTCCTAGCCTCACCCCTCCTACACTCCACCCCCTTACCTCCTAGCTCCTCACCTGACATTCCTGGCACTTCCTGACACTTCCTGGTGCTCTCCTTTCACTATCTCTCTCCCTTCTCTCTACCTGTCTATTTTCTTTCACTCTATACCCACCGACACACAAATAAGATACCGTACAATCTTCACCTCACCCTTTCCCCACGCCAACATTAGCCAACTGAACCTTACACCAACATACTCGCACCTCCTATCCACTAATACGTAACACTCATTGATTATGAGATATACTGTTGTTTTTCACACAGCTTATCGGTATCACCCATTCCTTTAGGTGGAATGCTTTATCTGTACTTTCTTACCTGTATTTACTATTTTCCTGTATGCATAAAATCCTAATAAAACCTTTCTGAAGTAAAAAAAAAGAGCACTACATTAGAACACTGGGGAATCCATTGACAGACTGCTGCCGCTATCGGAAGTACATGCTCTACTCAAAATGTTAGACTTTAGTCTCACATGGCTGAGGAAGATAGTGTGAATGTATAGCAAATGTGTTCTCATTTTAGCTTCTGAAGCACCTTCCATATCTTGTGAGAAAATCATGAGAGAAAACAGTTTTCTCTCAAACATGGTTCATCAAAGCCTGGCAGAGGATCAGCATTATTCCCAAAATAAGATCACTCTAGAACAATTCCTAAAATTAGTATGGTAACCACAGTAAAGCATTTATATTGTGATTAAAGTCTGTTATCACCTTTTTTATGTGCTCTTTTTTGTAAATCTCGAAACCTGTCATTCACTACAATACAGTTCAATGAGGGCTTTATATATTTTTGGAACTTCATTTTCAGTGCACAGGTACCATGTCCCTGAGTCATGTGATCATACAAGTCAACATTGGAAAAGCAGATAGAAAGAGATTTTTGAAAATAATAATCGGGAGGATTTATTTTGTCCATTAATTTGCATTGAAATATGCACAGTTTTAGGTGGCAGAAAGCTAAATTAAACCTATTTTTGGAGTCTCGCTCCTAATAGGGCCTGTTGCCTTGTATGTTTAAGGGTTGCCACAACATATTGTTTAGGTTATGAGCAGCCAATTCAGGATTGAGCAGTCCCCTTTAAAGTGGCCATTAACAGCATACCTGGGCACCAACAGTCCAGATATATTTATTTATTTATTTAACTCTTTCATGAATACCTTAAGCACCTTTTTAAATGCAAATTTTTCAAACATTTGAATACATTTGCACCATAAAAAGCATGCTCTCTGGGTGAAGTTCTAACTTGCTGCCAAATCTGATGAAATTCGGTTCTGCTGTTTTTTCTGTATCACTTTCAAAAATGTCCTATGGTACTGAACATCGGAAATCAATGTTTTAGGACCCTCCATTTTTCTTAGTCCCTACTTGACGGATCACCACAAAACATTACTGGAGGGAGCTGAAGAGGATGGACTCCATTTTTCCTGAAGAGTTGCCAAACAGCACCAAAGTTATTAGTAAAACAAGAAATGTTCTTCCTATCAAAATTCTGACCTAACTATAACTACACATTAGTGACTGTGGGACTCTCCTAAGACCACACAAGCATCAAGAAGTCTCATGGTATGGCAGGTGACGCTTCAGCTGCAGGAGTAACATGGTACTACAAAAAAAGTTTAACAAAAATAAAAAGGTGGTGTGGGGGTTCCTGACTGGTTGAACTCCTGCGGAGGCTTGGCTGCCCACATGATTCAACACAGGGCCTGGCCTTGCAGCTGACCCCGTGCTACTCACGGAGAACCCCATGCGCTGCGGGTGGTTGCTTGCTCATGGGGGTTGCGCCAATCTCACGCCACGCATGACCTAAAGCTATGCTCAGTGAGGGGGTTGGGTGAATATAATCTAAAAAAAACAGATATTCACTGCCAAAACTAAAGGATAAAGTGGCATTATAGCTAGGTTTGGTAATAAGATTTTTCTTTATGTAAAAAAAAGCTCATAAATTCACTGAAAAAACACAGTTTAAAGTGAAGCTATGGTTAGGTAAAATAATAGAATTTTAGCTTGAAAAAGGTTAAAGTGACGTCATAGTTAGGTCTTGTAATATTATTAAAACTAACATTTAAAAACTAAAAAGAAAACATTGAAGTTTAACAACTATACTTTACTGACCTAAGTATAACTTGCGTCCCCACCATGCACTGTTTATGATTTCACATACTACTCACTCATGTTAGATGGCATCACTGATGACATCCCAAATGACATAATTGATGACATCACTGATGACATCATCCAATAGATATGACAGTTTGCCATAAGCTTTTCATACTTAAAAGTATTCAGTAAGGTACATGTAGAACCAATATTCCATAACATCTCTAGCACTCGCAGGCGTATTCTTTTCAACAAGCAGAAACAGAAAACAAAGCATATCTCTGAAATCACCCACATTAATTAGATATCATGTTCTTTTTTAGTGGTATTGAGGTGCGTAAGAAATGTAACGGCTCTGAAAACAATGACTTCACTTCAATATATTAGCCACCTATAAGGCATGCACTACCAGGCCCTATTGACAAGCGTTAGTTGTATGTAAAAATATCTTATTCCTAAAGTGAGTAGAATGGTGTATAAACCATTTTAACAACGCATACAATCATACTGTGATTTGAACCGTCTGTGAGTCACCCCTACTGTCTACATTCTACAACTAAGTATGTCTCAGAATTTTCTGTGAACTTTTGAAAATAACTATTTGCACTTTATAAATCACCACTTCTTACTAGAAATTGTCTAGAGCACTACATGACAAGGTTTGAAAGTCAGCATGCACACAGACGTCGACCGGCGAATAATATAGGAGAATAATATATTGTAAAGCGAAGCTTTGGTGTTTTTTTTATTGTAAGGAGAAGCTTTAGTGTTTTTCACATATTTTTAGTACCAGGCCTTTAAAATAAGGCACAACCTATTTGAAACATATACGTGTATCTGACACTAGTTGTGCTTAGTCTCTGCCTTGCTTTAAAGTACTACTCACACTTAAAACTTCACTGCTAGCTAAAATGTGAGCCACGTAACTGTTACCATAGTGAATAAGACTTGTCTCCAGTGCTACATTGTTTCTATTTGCAGAGCAGTCGCTTGGATGATATCATCAGTGATGTCATCAGTGATGTAATCAGTGATGTAATCAATGATGTCATCAGTGATGTCATCAATGATGTCATTTAACATGTCATGAGTGATGTAATGCCATAAGCAGTGCATGGCGGGGCTACAAGTTCTAGTTCAGCCAAGTATAACTGCTCAATTTCATTGTTTTTTTGTTTTTAAACATTAGTTTTTATAGTATTACAAGACCTAAGTGTGTGTGTGTGTGTGTGTGTGTATATATATATATATATGTATTTATTTATTTATTTCACTGAAACAGAGTTAAAGTGAAGTTTTGGTTGGAAATGAACGCTGAAAAAACAGACATTTGCGAGTTATAGGTAGGACCACAATCTGTAACTCGCGCAATAGACATGCAAGCTATAACTCACACACCAAATGCAATGCACTTGACCTCACCCTAGATGTGACAGATGCACTTGCAAATGTTGGAAATAACCTTGTAGATGAGATTGCATATTGTAGAAAACCTGCCTTTTCTGCTTGGGCGCCCTGATTTTTCACCTTTCGTTACACCCTATTTTATTACTGGTTTTTAGACTCCCCACATGGGTTCTGCTGTCCAGTGGCCAGTATATGTGCAGTGACCACTAAAACATTGAGAAACTGTCTAATGCCTGATTGGTGTATTACCTTTGCTAAGAGGCTATACTATATGGTGAAGAAAATATACTCATGGCATTAAAAGTTAATTCTCACCTGTGGACTGCAATTCTTATTGTGCCACCCACTAGAGTGGCCATAAGAAAAAATGGCTTCATGCCTACTGTTGTAGCCTGACTGCTGCAGTGTGGCCTGTTAAAATACCCCTTCTTGACAGGTAAAAAACCACCCCTTTAGATAATAGTGAGCCACCCTTATATGGGCCCTATAGCCCACAAGGTAGAGTGCTTGGTATTTACAAGTGGGACATGTAGAAAATTAATGTTACTATGTCCTCACAGTGATAAGGACCACAAAGCTAGTTTCAATGTCGCAGGCTTAGTTGTCCTGTGTAGAAAACCAGAGTACAGATTAAAATGCTAATACTGTATTTGGGAATGGGGCCAGCTAGAAAAATTATTAAACAACAGTTTTTTAATAAATCTTTTTATTGTAGTTTTAACACAGAGAAAAAAACAACATAAGCAGACAGCACACCAATCAGTAGATAGTTTACACTGATACATGTGACAACATAACCTCGAGGACCTGTCATTAATAGTAATAGCACCTTGCAAGGAGATAATGTAAAAGTACCATTTATTATCACTCTGCCTTGTCGCCGTCATATAGGTGAGTGCTCCTAGCATTGATTCCATATTGTTGCATGTTTTTGCAGTACGCCAAGGGCCTTATAGACCACTTTATTATTGTTCACACAGATGTCCATGCATTTGGTGCACCCGCTCACCAGTGGGGGAGAGGAGGGGCTCTGCACTACACCAGTGGCGTGTCATGTCTTTCTTAGCAGTCAGTAAGCCAATTCGGAAAAAAGAGCTTGTGCGACTGTAAGAAATAGGGTTATTAGTTGAAATAATAAACAATCCTTGTCAGGGTGAATGACTGAAGTCACTAAATAAAGCTGACCTTATCCCTCTAGCAGCTTGGCACAAAAACAGTCAAACTTAGAGGCAATTTGTAAAGTTTTTTTGCAGCACTGTAACTGTAATTTTTATTTATTTATTTATTTATTTTATAGTTTTATAGAGCGCGAACCAGACCCGTGAGGGTATCAGAGCGCTTTACAGGATTAAGGGGGGGGAATACAACGCGTAAGGATGGGAGGGGTCAAATTGGGAAAGGTAGGGGATACATTATACAAGAGGAGCACGCAGTCTAAAGTCCAAGCTACATGTGGGGGAAAAAAAAAAAAAACTTAAAGCAAGTGGATATAATATACAAGCACGCAGTCTAAAGTCCAAGCTACATGTGGGGAAAAAAACAAACTTAAAGCAAGTGGATATAATATACAAGAAGGCTCGCAGTCTCAGCTCTTGGGGGGATGCCCAGAGTGCAGAAAAATGTATCATCCATAGAGGCCATGGATGCCGAGGTGGAGGGTGGAACATGTCGATGAGGTGATTGTAAAGTATTCATTAGACGAGGTATTTTCCCATTAAGAATGTTTTGGTCTCCTTCTTAAAGTGTGCCATGGACGGAAGTCTTCTGATGGCGGGTGGGAGAGAGTTCCAAATTCTTGGTGCGACCCCAGAGAAGGCCCGATTGTAGGTTTTTTTCTTCCGGAAGCGTGCTGGTTGCAACAGCAGGTCTTTGGCAGATCGGGAGTTTCTGGCCCCTCCAGATACCACGAGTTTTTGTGCGAGAAAAGTAGGGGAATTGGAGTAAAGAGCTTTGTGAGTAATGCAGGCCACTTTAAATTGGATTCTGGCCTCAAGGGGAAGCCTGTTCAGAGCTTTGAGGTGGGGAGTGATGTGGTCGAATTTCTTTGTGCCCGTTAGGAGTCTGGCGGCGGTGTTGAGGCAGGCTTTCAATGGGGCCAGAGAGCTCTTGGGTAGCCCTACCAGAGTAGAGCATCCATATTCTAGTCTGGAATTGACTAGGGCCTGGGTTGCCGTTTTAAGGTCGGACGCATCGAGGAAGGGTTTTAGGTTTCTTAGGTAGCTCAGGTGGAATCTAGCCGTTTTGGCCATCGAGTTTATATGGCCACGCATATTCAGGCTGCCGTCAAGGGTTATTCCAAGGGATTTCGCCGAGTCAACAATGGTAGGAGGGCAGTTTAGTGCTGTGATGGGCTTGATCCATTCCTGGATGTCTGGATTGGGTTTGGGTGGGGAGATCAGAAGAAATTCAGTTTTATTTGCGTTGAGTTTAAGCTGGTTGGCGGTGAGCCAATGGACTGTCAGCTTCAGGGCCTCGTTCAGGGAGAAAATGTCCTCGGGGGAAGAGATTTTTATGTAGATCTGTGTATTGTCGGCGTACATGAGGTAGGAGATGTTGGCGGCACGAAGCACCTCGGTGAGAGGTTCAAGGTAAAGGTTGAAGAGGGTAGGGGAGAGGGTTGATCCTTGAGGGACTCAAACCGGAGAGGGGGCGGATAGATCACCGTTAATGAGGACTCTCTGTGAGCGGTTTTGGAGGAAGGATCTAAACCATTCAAGGACGGTGCCATCCAACCCCATCCTGAGTTTGAGGCGTTCTAGGAGAATTTCGTGGTTAACCGTATCAAAGGCGGAGGAAAGGTCTAGAAGGATTAGGAGACAGGTGTCGCCTAGGTCGAGGGCTTGGAGGGCGTCATCCACAATGTGGAGGAGGGTGGTTTCCGTGCTGTGTCCAGGTCTGAACCCTGATTGGAATTCATCTAGCAGGTGAAAGTTGTTGATGTGTAGGCTTAGCTGCTGTTGCACACATTTTTCCAGAACTTTGGCAAGGAGTGGGATGTTGGATATGGGTCTGTAGTTCTCAGCGGAGGCAGGGTCCAGCGTGGGTTTTTTAGGATGGGGACAACTTGGCCAGCCTTGAGCGAGTCAGGAATTGAGCCCTGTAGGAGGGAGGCGTTGATTATTGAGGTCCGGGAAGGGATGATAGCCTGAGAGGCGGCAGCTAGGCAGTTAGAGGGGAGAGGATCATTAAAGTGATTGTTCGGTTTTAAGGAGGCAAGAATTCTCGAGATAGAGTATTTGTCGTAGATTCTAAAGTTGGACCAGTGCGCTAGGTTTTTGGGTGAAGTTTGGGAGGACAACGCAGAGAGAAGAGGTGGAGCTGGCAGAATTTGATTTTGGTGGTGAGTTGCGGATTTAAGTTCATTTCCTAGGGCAGAGATTTTGTTGCAGAAGAAGGAAGAGAATTCCTCGCTTGATATTAGGGGTTTAGGTGTTTCTTTGGAGGTTTTCGCTAGTTTGTTGGATTGGTGTTTGACCAAGTCGAACAGCTTGCGAGGTCGATTTTTGGCATTCTCCAGTTCAGTTCTGAAGAATTCTTTTTTAGTGTTGAGGATTTTCTTATTGTAGGCGTTTCTGGCCTGGCGGAGAAGTTTTAGATGTGCTGCTGATGGGTGTTGTTTCCAGATTCGTTCAGTCTGTCGAAGGGATCTCCTCGTTGAGGGATCCGCTGAACCAGGGATTTCTGTCTTTAATCTGGGTTCTTTTTTATTTTAGTGGTGCCAGGTCATCGAGAATGTCGGATATGGTTGAGGAGTAATGATCCGCTAGGTTGTCGACCGAGGTGCACTGAGGGGGGGGGAGGTCGGACTCACAACGCGCTGCCAGTTTCTCGTGGTCGAGGTTCTTGGTGTCTCTAAACCATTGTTTGGGAATCACGGGTTGAGGAGTCCATGTTTTGTGGGTGCTGGGCAGGAGGAAGGTGATGGCGTGGTGGTCGGACCAATCACAAGGGTCAATAGATATAATTTTGACCGCTGATTCCTTGGCAATGATCCAGTCTAGAGTGGCACCTTTTGAATGAGTAGGGAGGGAGCAAGCTTGGATAAGGGCTTGATCAGCCAAGAAGTCTCTGATGGCATTGACCTGAGGGTCCTTAGGATCGTTCCAATGCAATTTAAAGTCACCAAGGAAAATGTCAGTAGAGTTTGGAGAAACCTTGGCTGTGATGATTTCCATGAGGAGGTCCGTAAAGGTGTCGTTCTTGCCTGGGGGGTGGTAGAAGATGTGAAGTTTGCACAGCTGTGAGGTGTTGTTGGAGAGGGCGAGTGCGAGGTATTCGCAGGAATCTGTGGGGTCCACCGGCAGTTCTGTAACAAGGAGATTGGAACGGTAGATACAGGCAATGCCACCCCCTTTTTTCTTTGAGTGCCTGTCCATCCTTACGATGTTCTAGTTCGGCGGGACTAAGAGGTCTAGGTAGGGCGATGAGGATTCCTTGAGCCACGATTCAGTCAGGATCGCTAGATCCGATTTATGACTCAGGATGAGGTCGGCGACATCAGATGCATGTTTAACAGCTGACCTGCAGTTTATTAGGAGGCCGGCTAGGGAGGGGTAGGAGAGGGTGTCGCAAGTAGAAGCAGAGGTGGAAACTTTAGCTAGGTTGCTATTGACCACCCCTCTGCTGCGGCGGGTAGCAGATCTGTTGGGGTTGGTTGCAACCGTGCAGATAGGGTGTTCTCCCCTTAGGTCTAATTGGCATGAGGTTGTCAAGGCAGATTCGTCGCTATTGAGGAGGTCAGCCCCTACTTCCTCCGTGAGTTCTGAGGGATTAATCGTGCAAGGGGTGGGTTTGTAGGTGTGGAGGAGAGCAAGAATTTCCTCCTCCGAGAGGTAGCAGGGTTGCTTGCGTGGGCGCAAGTGTCTCATGGATAGTGGTAGTGGGTGATGGAGGGGCATCGTGAGGGGGATGTGGGTCGCATTCTGTGAGAGCCAGAGGTTCGAGAAGGAGAGTTCGGTGATGTGAAGGAGGTGCTTTAGGTCCAGAATCGATTTGTGGATGCTCAGTGTTAATTCGGAGGAGCTGCGGTGGAGAATATCAATATCTCTAAGAGAGGTATGTTCTGGCAGGCCGGGGGCCAGTTGCACGGGAGCGGTTCTGATAGTATGTGCTGGTAGCCTAGGGGTGGGTTCAGGCGGGCCGAGGGCTGGTTGCATGCGAGTTATTCGGGAGGAGTGAGGGGGGGCTAGGTCGATCCGCGTCCCTATGGGAGGGAAGGTCTTGCGGGCAGGGGGCCAAAGGGGTGGGGGCGATTTCGTCTGACTGCTTTTGCAACCTAGTGGTGGGGCTAACTTGACCAGAGTACTGGGCCCTATTAGGCGTTTCCATGACAGTGTTGAGGGCCCTAGTGGGAGTTTCAGTAGCCCGGAGTACAGGAAGATTACGCGGGCAGGAGGTTAAGGGTTTAGGGACACATCTAGTGTTATGTGCTGGAAGCGTGATGGCGAGGCCGGGTTGACATGTCAGGTGGGCCCTGGGGGGAGTATCGGAGGTCAGCGGAGCGGGGATCGCTGGGAGGTCTAGGTTAAGTGGTGTGGGCGCGCAGTGGATGGCATGTGTAGGAGACAGGGTGACAGGGCCGGGGCGCCCAATGACGAGGTCACTGGCAGGGTGGTTGGTGAGAGGCAAGGTGCATTAGGCGGAGTGGGCGAGTGGAGCGGCGGGAGCGTGGACTGAGACGGGTTTTGAACATGTTTTTTAAGGAGGGTGAAGAGGTCAGCAAATTTGATGAGGTTTTTGGGAGGTCCTTGAATCAGGATAGTGCCGCTGTTGTATAAGGTGATGGTAAGTTCAGCACGCAGGTTTGCAGATGGAGTGATTGTGAGTTTTTTTCCGTGAGGGACGTTCCTTGCTTCTTGCACTTTGAGGAGGCTCGAGAAGGCATTGCGCCAGCGAGATGTTTTTCTGGAATGGAAGATGAGGTCGTTGATGACAGTGCCCTGGTTTACGCAGAGACGATGGTCAGATATCAACGTCTCAGGATGGCTTTTCAGGATGGAGTGTTTAAGGGCTTTGGAGGCGGATTTGGAGAGATTAGGAGGATAGATAACGGTGTAGTAATTGTCTCCTGTGGAGGTCAAGCAGGGCTCTGCCATGCTGGGGAGAGTGATGATGCCACCGCCCCAGTGGTCGGTTTGCGAGGAGAGATGTATCCGCAGGTCTGCCCTACTATCAAGGATTGCTTATGGAAAGTGCTTCCGTGTCAAGATGGCCTGTCTTAGATGAGCAGCGAAAGCAGAGTGCGAGGGCTGTTAGTCAAATGCCCATGTCAGGGTGGGGGTTTACCAGGTCTTTTTCAGTGCAGTAGGTTGAAAGGGCTGTAGTCTAAGAGCCCATGCCAAGATGGCCACTGTAGGGGTCTTCTTTCGGATATTGTAGGTAGCTACTGGCTCAGAGCTCTTTCTATTGTTGTGAAAGCGTGGATCAGTCCTCTTTCATTTACTATGAATAGGAGAGGTGAGGATCAGTCCTCTTTCACTTGCTAAGAATAGGGCAAGTGGGTTTTTAAGTTGAAAGAGTTGTAGTACAGAAGTCCATGCCAAGATGGCCACTGTAGCAGACCTCTTTCTGTTATTGTGGGTGGCTTCTGGCTTAGTCCTCTTTCTATTGTTGTGGAATCACGGAACAGTCCTCTTTCACTTACTATGCCATGGGCAGGTGAGGATCAGTCCACTTTTACTTGCTATGACTAGGGCAAGTGAGGGCAACTTCTATTGTGTAATGCAAGCACACTCAAAATGGATGCACCAGTACGTAAAAGGTTAATGGAAGCACCAGTACATTAAAGGTTAAAATGGCCGTCTCACACAGTTTCAGGCTAGGGTGTATATGAAGTAAGCGACTTACAAGTGGATGAGTCGGCACATATGAAGACTACCCCGTTAAAATTATAGTAGGATTGCGAGGCGCTCACCGTTTGTTAGGTGAGGCAGGCAGTCAGCTGATATGTCACACAGGCAGGCGAGCCGGGATCAGAATGCGAAGGGATTCAGGCGAGATGCCCAGCGGGGCGCTCCCTGCTTCTACCAGGCAATATGGGTCAGGTCGGTCCGCCGAGTGAAATAATTCGCAGGATCAACGGCCGGTCCGCGAACCAGCCGGCTTTTCACTAGGGCGCCGTGAAGGATATGACATCAAAGGTGGGCGGAGGCGGGCTCAACTACGGCATCCAACTCCGGTGTCAGACGGCGTCGCGGGCGGGAGGCAGGATTCAACGCCGGCATCCAATAATGGACTCAGCTCAGCATCACCGGCGGGCGGATGGCAGGCTCGATGCCGGGATCGATGGCAGGCGGAATGGCGGGCTCAACACCTGCATGAGAGGTGGGCGGAGGGCGGGCTCATCCGATGCGGGTGTAAGATGAGCAAAATACCGGCATCAGCACCGGCCTCAACTCCGGTAACAGCTGCGGGCGGAGAGGCGGGCTCAGCATCAGCAGAGAAGAGGGCTCAGCATCGGCATCCTCTCCGGCTGAGGGTGTTTGCTACAAGTGAGGTCGGCTCCTTACCAGGGTTACACGAGCCCGATTGATGTTTCGCTAGGCGATCCCTGGAAGAGCAAATCGAGGACCCGCTTCATAACAGGGCACTGCGGTGTCTCCTCGAGAGGCGGTCAAGATGGTCGGCGTCGGAGGGAGTGCGGCGACCTTCTCCCGGAAATCTTCGGCACAGGTAAGTCCTGAATAACGGAACTTGTTTCTCGGTGATCGCAGTTAGCGGAATTCATGTGGCATGCTGCAGCGAGAGGTTGATGGCAGGGTTATCCGGGGATAAATTCCAAATTTGGTGATCCCCAACCCGGGAGCTCTGAGGCAGAGCTCTACCTGGCGGCCATTTTCATTTTTTTTTTTTTTCAAAGTGAAAACACAACACAAGAAAAATACCAAACTAACTTAGAAACATTAGAGTCAATTCTAATAATTAAAATGACACCAAAACTAGGAACATCAAATAAGTAGAACTTGAGTTATGAATTTTAAAGTTTTAGGTAAAAATAGCACCAAGTAGCAGAAAGTACCACTTGTGTTTATGTGGTTGTGCTGGACCAGGTTAAAGTCAAAAGTTCAGCCAGACTGCGATAGAGCTTGGGTCAGATATAAGGACCTGGTTCGTCCCATTGAAAAGTTTGCCTTCTATCTTAGTTCAGTTCCATCCGAGGAGTCTTGGTCAAAGCTTCGCAATGGTGTAAAACGCAGGGCGAATCTTGTCATCGTGAAGAACACTGTGCGGACGAAGTCCGGAGTCAGCCAGAAAGTTGCGTCAAATGCAGGGCCTGCTTTTGCGTCAGTGAAGTCCGTTCGAGTTTGTGATGAAACCGGGGATGGTTCTTTTTCGATGCGAAGAGTTCCCAAACTTCTGGATATTCACCTAGAGTCTAGTTCTTGCCGTGTTTATGTTAGGGGAGTAAACTCTGAGACAAGCCAAGTGTCCAGGTCCCAGTGGTGCACCTCTTGTGGGACAGGATTCACTCCAGCAGAGGCCAGCAACAGGGTCCAGGCAAGTCAGCTGGTTCTGGTCAACTGAGCAGTTGCAGGGAAGGCCTCCGGAATGTTGTTAAAACAGGAGTTCAGCCAATTGACTCTGATATTGCCACTTTTATATCCAGTGTGTTTGGAAGGGGGGTTCATGTCTAAAGGTGTTCTGGTCAGAGCTTCCTCTTTCCCTGAGTTTGGCTCCAATATGTCTAGGGGAACAATGGGCAGGCTGGACCTTGTATGAGTTGCTTTTGCCAATGACAGTGCAGGCATCATCAGAAGTCAGGAATGGGGTGGGAACAGCTCCCATGCTACTCTTTGAACCCCAGGAAGGTCTGAGTATAACTCCCCAGGCCATCCTGCTCTGGAGAGAAACACCCTTTCCCACACCCAAGGCCCATTTGTCCCATGTCTGGAAGGAATACACATCACATGAAAGAGGCGCCATTAACAGTCATGTGATCCTGAACACTGGCTGAAAGGCATATCTGGTTTAGGCAGAAAAATGCTGACTTTTTAAGTACATATATCCTACTTTTTAAATACCATTCACTCTGCCCAATGAGCCTTTATGGCCTATCTTAAGGGTGACTTATTAGTAGTAAAAAGGAAGGCTTAGGCCTGACAAAAGGTTTATTTTGCCAGGTTAAAATGGCAGTTTAAGCCTGCACTGCAAGCTGCAGTGGCAGGCCTGAGACATGTTTTACAGTGCTACTTTAGTGGGTGGCGAAATGAGTGTTGCAGCTTACAAGTAGCATTTAATTTACAGGCCCTGGGTACATGTGGTACCATTTACTAGGAATTTATAAGTAAATTAAATGCGGCAATTGGGTGTATACCAATTTTGCCATGTTTGGAAGAGAGCGCACAAGCACTTTACCACTGGTTAGCAGGAGTAAAGTCCTAATGCCAACAAAAGTGGTTTCAGCAAACAAAATAGGGTAGTGAAGGCAAAAATCTAGGGGAATACTACACAAAAGATGTTCATTTCCAACACCACACCAACTGTCTAATACCCCCATGTAGAATCATCATGGGGCCCGCTCTATGTCTCATCTAGTTGCATTCCCTAGGACTGACATATTTTGTGCCAGTATCTTGGCCACAGTGGTGGAGGTCTAAATCATGTGAAGAAAGTCACCCACTGATGTGTAAGATCTACTGCAGTTGGGGTCTTTTGCGCTCCTCATGCACAATAGCCTGGCTAGTGTGTAGCAGTATCTGAGGAGGTATTTAAATTGTATAAGATGCAGGAGTGGGGACATATCCTGAGTTTCCGGGGCCACCTTGGCCTTGCCCAAATCATCCTTGAGCTCACCCTAATCTGCTCCCTACATCTACCTTAGTTTAACTAAAGTTCTGGGGCATTAATTACCAGTGACAAATAAAGTCTGGAGATTCCTTTTCTCCCCAGTTTATTTGTAACTAGTTTTGCCTCAAGCAGGTTGAGCTCCTGCACTCCCATTAGCTTGACTGCATGATATGAAAGGGCATGTCTCAATTGAAGGCAGGGAAAGAACTGAATCTTATCCAGTGAAAATTGCTCCGTGAGATTTTTACAAGATCTAATGTGCTCATGTGACCACATGTCACAAAGGGGAAATATACTAATCAGGTCCCAAGGTGTAAACCCAGCAAGTCATGTCATGTGGGGGAGCCAAGTTCTGTGCCAAAGCAGAGTGGAAGCTGTGGGGATGCTGTGCCATTTAATGAATTTTATCGCTTCATGCCAGCATATTATTCAAAGCCTGTATATAGGGTAGTTCTGGAGGTCACAGAGGAATCAGGGGAGGAAAAGCATTTTGAACAGAGCTCCACGCCCCAGTATTGAAAGGGGTAAGGAGGTCTAGACCTTGAAATCGTGTTTCAGATTTGTGAGGGGAGTAGGAATTATTAACTCCTTTACACTGTAGTTGTGTGATCTCCATTCCCAGATATTCGAAGTGGCCTCCTAACATTTGTATGCTGGTAGCCGCTAAGCAGGATAGGACCTCCCTGTTAACGTAAATGTAAGTGAACTTCCCTGAGTTTCGCCCTGTAGTCTTCCCAGAAGGCATTGCCAAGCTGGCCAGCTGGAGTTCTAACCCGTGAATAGGAGGTCAAGGTCTGCCCTGTCTTCCTAGGACAGTGTTCATACCGGGAGATCCTTCAGTATTGGATTTTCTTTTCCTGCATGCGGGGTGTCTACATGGGAGTATAGAGTTTTATAGAAGGAGGCTAAAACCTCCGTAATATCTGCAGAGGACACTTCCAATTCTTCTCTTTTGTCTGGCATTGTGGGGACAATTCTGGTGATGTGTTCTCTGTTGGCAAGCCAATAGAGCAAACTGCCAGCCTTGTCACCCATTTCATCTATCTTGCTTCCTGTCTCTGAGGTTGCCCTTGATGTGGTCCATGGCATGACCTGTAGACACTGCCTTGAATGCCTCCCATGTTATTGTTGGTGAGTTCACATTGAGTTCAAAGTATTGTGCAATTTTGGGAAACAGCCTTTACAACGGATGCGTTACAACGCATGCCGTTACCCCGCATGTCGTTACAACGCAAAAGGCTTGTTGCAGGGGGTAGAAGGTGTTGATTTTAACTCCAACACCTGCCCTACTGTTGCACACACTGGAGTTGGAATAGTAAATTATAGTATTCCAACTTCTAGCGCACCCCCGACAGCAAGTCGGGGTAAAGGTATGCGTTGTAACGGCATGCAGGGTAATGGCATGCGTTGTAACGTCATACAACCTGCAATTTTGTCCCTAGGAAGTCTAAATGTTTTGTCTGTCAGTCACCATGTGCTCACGAGCCTCACCCCCACCCCCACTCCCCATGTCTGGTTTCTGCATGTAATCTAGATGGGTGAGTGGTCAGAAAGTCGCCTGGAAAAATGTGGGCAAAGTTAATCTCAGGGGCTGGCATGAGCAAGTAATCAGTCTGTGAGTGTGTGCCGTGTGGGGGTGAGTAATATGTGAATTGCCCACTGGAAACAAGGTGGGTGTGCCAGGTGTCAACAAGGCCCGTCATTTTGACCCACTGGGAATAGCAGGCAGAGCGGTGCGCCATGGCAGGGCTGATTGGATTAAGGGTAGGGTCTATTACTGTGTTACAGTCTTCTCCCAGTATGGTCATGCCAATTGGGGCTCCACCAAGAGCTGGGTTAGTGCGTGCATGATGGCATTTGATAGGTTGGGGTACATAGACGCTAATAAGTGTCCATTAGAATCCCTCCAGTAGCTTCAAAACCATTATATACCTGCCCAAATCATCTTTGTGTATTGCTTGCCCTGACAGTAAGAAGGATTTCTAGAAAAGGATGGCAATGACCCTGCATCCACAAGTGAAACCACAGTGGTAAATTCTAGTGTATTCATGACTTCCCAGAAAACTGCTTTTCGTGCAAGGGAGATGGTTTTCCTGCAGCAGCAGAATGTCTGGGGCATAATGCTTGACAAATAACATAACCACCACTCTTAATTTATTTTAGGCTGTTCACATTCCATGACTTTATTTGGTATCCTCCTTGCCCCGCTCTATGCACATAGTCAACCGTTGATGTTGGTGTACATTTTGCAGGACTGCGAATGTGCATGTCTGCAGTCATAAAAAAAAACATTGAACCTCAAAACTGAATCCCAACACTACAGCTACCGCCACCCTATACCTCCACCCAAGAAATATCCATCACCCTAACCCCTGCAATCCATTAACATTGTGGCTCAATGGCGGGAAAAGGAAAGAGGAAGGTAGATAGGGATTAGGAAAAACCAGGAGAAAGAGAGGATAGAAGAGAGGAGAGGACAAGGAGGATGGGGAAAGAAGAGGTAAAGTCAAAAAGAAGGAGGTCTAGTTGCAGGGTACCCTTGAGACTGGTGGTCCAAGATGCTTGATGGCCCCAACACACAATACGTTATTTTCAGCATGAGTGCTGAATGCAAGGTTAGGATGTAGAGGGGGAACCCCTAAAGATTTGTCCACTGCTTGAGTCAGACCGGTCAGACGGGTCTGGTGGCTCACTGGACTAATGCATCCACTGCAGGGGCCTGTGTTCGACCTCATGGTCACAGGTTCGAATCCCGGCGGGTCCACTCAGCCTTTCATCCATTTGAGGTCGATAAAATGAGTACCATTGAGTTGGGTAATAATAAACATCTGTTATTCAGCGCCAAGATGCCCCGTTGCTGGGGTGAACGTGCGCTTTACAAATACACATGTTATGTTAGAAGGCCCCAAAGGTGTCTTTGCAGGATGACCAATAAAGAAGTTCGATGTCTGGGTGACCACAGCAGTCAAGATGGCCCCGGGGATGTGCAGGCCACCACATGCAAGGTCTGCTACTGTATTTCTTGGGCAACCCATTGTCACTCTGCTCGATCAGATCGGGACCTCTCCGCGGGTCCCTCATTTTCACCATCTCCTCCTTTGTCTGAATTCGATGAGTCCTTCCCGGATGCCAGCCTCTCCGTAACATCCTCTCAGGACCCTTGTTTCCACAGCTTCCTGAGCCATGCCCCTATTATTCCACTCTTAGAAGCCTCACAGTCAAACCTGTGTGCTTCTCCACCCTGGTCCAGACATGCACAGGTAATTCAATGTAATGGGCCTTGTTATTGAATATGACCTTTAGTTTTGCAGGAAACAATAACATGTACCACAGGCCCATAGCCCTTAGTTTCAGTTTTACTTGATAAAAGGAGCTCCTTTGTTGCTGTAATGTGTGAGTGTAGTTGGGAAAAATTTGAATCTTACTTGTGTCGGGTTGGAGGGACTCACAAACTCTAACTGATCAGAGGACCTGGTCATAGTCTCTGTAATTGAGGAAGCAGGCAATTAAGATGCGTGGCGGAGCCCCAGGGAGCAACCTTGGGGCTTAGGCTCTGTGGTACCTCTTGATGAGGAAACGGGTAGAAAACTGGACCCCGGGGACTTTAGCTTTCAGCCAATGCTCAAGGAACAGGAACAGACCCTCCCCATCCATTTCCTTGGGAAAGCCCACAAATCTGAGATTGTTGTGCCTGGTTCTTTCCCCTATGCAAAGCTCCAAGCTCATTCTTTTCAATTTTTGGACAGTAGGACTCCCTTCACTTTGTCTACTAAGGTTGATATTTACCCCTCCGAATCTGTTACTCGGTCAACAGTGTTGCTCACATCTTGTTGGAGAAGGGCAACACCATTACCAACCACATTTATTTGAGTTTGATTTGCCAGATAATTTCAGTGCAGTCTCTTTGTTCTAGGGAAGTGTCCAGCAAGGAAGTCATTGATGTTGAAGCCACTAGGATTAGGTGAAAGTGGTTTTGTCAGTTTATTGCGTTTACCCTGCCTCTGGGTTGCTGTGACTCTATCTTGGCGGACGGTCTCAGCCACAGCCAAACACACCGCAAGCGGGGGGATCAAGCACAGTTGAAAAGGAAAGGGGTAAGAGGCCCACCAGTAGAAGCTGCAAGAGCCCGCAGCTCATGTGCTCTATGTCTTAGAGTGGCCTGCCAGCCCCGCCTGAGCAGAGGGCACAAGCAGCCTCACAGCACCACGGAGGCAAGATCATGACGATATACTGAGTAAAGCAGACATTGGTAAGTTGCATTTGAACATGTCAGGCTGTAGAGAGAGATCCGTGAATCTCTTGACCTTGTTATAGGAAGTGCCATGTCTTTTCAAACCAGCAGGATCCCAGCTGCACACCTTCAGGCCCAGCCAAGAGATGGAAGAATAACACAGAAAAGAGGAAAGAGGATAAGTCCCTGGTCACCCTCCAACAGACTATGAATCCACACAACACAGACCAGGGACTAACAGAATCATAAATCGTGATGGGTAATAGGTGAGGTGGTTGCTTGGTATAAGGCGGGGCACAAACAGTGTGTGTAAAACTGCCCTCACACACAGCAAGCTGTGTCATGCTTCATCATAGGGCCTGCTAAACACACCCCCGCACTAGCCAACGCTGGAGGTGGAGCAATAGGGAGGGGGAAACAAACACACAACATAAAAAGTGAACAAATCGTGTGGGATCTGGAAGGTGAAAAAATGTGGCAGAGAATAATTTAAAAGCTGGTAACAGTGTGTCCCTACTCTGTCTTTAATGGTGGGTACACTGTCCAGACACAAACCGTGGTCCTCATCGGACCAGTGGGTGGTGGTAATGGCTACTAGAAAACAGAGCCCTACCCCCCCACTCTGCTAAAATGTCGATATGTTTCAGCCGAATGAAACTACTACCCCGGCTTTCTTCAGGACTTTCACCTGAACAATCCCAACAAGGATAAAGTCCCTACCTCCTTATAATCCAGGGGTAAGGAAAAACAGGCACCTTGTTTAGGTGCACACTCTGGTACAGGGAGTGGTGGAGCCCCTTGCTCTCAATGAGGAACCTGTAGAGGATAAAATCAAGAAGAAGCACAAAAAGAAGTGAGGTGCAGGGTGCCAAGGTGCTGAGCCCTGTCTCATAACCCAACCAATCGATGTGAAGGGTGACCCCCCCCACACAAAACACAAGCATACATAATCCATAAATAGTATAAAATACCCAAGGTCACGTTAGATATATCATGATCCTTAATGCGTCTAGCCAAATTGGCTAAAAACGTGTTGCACTACCCCTATAAAGTACTCGATGGTTGTGCCCTGGTGAATTGATCATAAAAACATAACACTATGGTATATCATAATGTGCAAATATAGTCAAGCGTCTAGCCAGCCAAGAGATGCCCATTCCATGCTGCATCAAGATAGAGTCTAAGCGCTGTGCTGAGTCCACATTGCACGGTCCGTCCCCTGTCTCCACTAGTTTGTGGTAGGTCAGTCAAGCCTCCCCAAGCAAAGACCAGGTGGCACCTGCGGCCAACACCCAAGAGCAAATGTTCCAGGGTCTCCGCCCCAGCTGCAGGGCATGGTGCATACCCTGGCCGCTCACCACTGCCAGTGGCAGGTACACCCGCAGTGCTGGGCACAGCAGCCTAAGCCCACCCATGCTGGCCAAGCAAAAGCCTGGAAATCACACAAAAGTGGGCCCCTGAACTGATGCCTAGGCTGGGGTACAGGGGAAAACATCTTGTTAGAAATGGGATCTCTAGTTGGCAAGGGCTTGCACCTTTGTCCAAGTAGGGACCCTTCTTCCTAGTCAGGGTAAGGGTTGTTACACTCGTGAAGTAACCCCTGCTCACCCTTGTGGTAGCTTGGCACGAGCAGTCAGGCTTAATTCAGAGGCAGTGTGTAAAGCATTTGCACATAACCAACAGTAATACAGTGTAAGCACTACAACCGGACACCACACCAGTTTAGAAAAATAACCAATATTTTATATACTCAAGACAAGACATATTACGACAAAAATCCACAATACTATACTTTACGAATGAATGCTTGATACGTTAACTTCTTCTTTGCAGGAATAGCACAAAAGCAAAGTTCGTACGAGTCGGTAGCTCCGTCCGAGCCTACCGTGATGCTGAAAACCACAGAGTCTAACAGTTCCAGCCGACCGCGTCGATACGGGCCAGCAGAGTCGTGAACAGACTCGGTCACAGTACCTTTTCTCGTTGTGGCTGGTACGGAGTGTACGAGCCGGTCGGCGTTCGTCGCGGTTGCGGTGCAAGACGGAGCGATGCAAGGTGCGGTGTCCCTCGATGCGGTGCAGGCAGCGGCTCGATGAGCGTCGTGCAGACGGAGTCGGTGAGTCCAAGGCGTGCGATGCAGGGCGAGACGATGCTCGATGCGGTGCTGACAGGTTGCGATGCAGGCGACCAAGCCGGAGTGCGGGAGCTGGCGTCGGACAGCGGTGCGAGTCGGAGCGGTGCGTCGCAGACGTGCGAGCGGTGCCCCAAATGCGGTGCGGTCTCGACTCTTGAGCCAGTTGCAGCGACAGTGTCGGTCTGGTCCGGCTGGCCCAGTGAAGCGATGCGATGCGAACTGCGGTGCCCACAGGTCACGGTGCAAGCAGCGGCTCGATGTTGGCGGCGTCGGACGTCGCCCACGGTGAGACCAGGGTTGCGATGCGAAGCGGGGCGATGCGGTCTGCGGTGCAAACAGGTCACCGGCCAGGGATGGATTCGGTTGACGGAGTCGGTTGCAGTTCCCTTCCTCTGTGGCGACTGAAACAGCGTTCCAGAAGCGGTACCCAGAGGCTTGTGAAGTCTTTGTAGTCCCTGAGACTTCTTAACAGGAGGCCAGCTCGGTTTCAGGCCCTTGGAGATACTCAGCACAAGTTTGTAGAAAGTTCAGTCCAGTCCTTTCACTGCCCAAGACAGAAGCAGCAACTGCAGGCCCACCCAACAAAGCAACAACACAGCAACGGGGCAGTACTCCTCCTGGCAGCTCTTCCAGCTCTTCGTCTTGGCAGGTTCCTTGATTCCAGCGAGATCTAAATTCATGGGGTCAGGGCCCCAATATTTATATCCCAAATTCCTTTGTTCTCTGAAGGCAGAGAGGCCTTTGCCTAGTCCAAACCAGTTCTGGAGCACTTTTTATCATTCTGAGTCCAGGCATACTAAACTCGAATTTCTACCATGTTCCCGGGGTCAGTTAGGATTATAAGCTGTAATAATCAAAACTGCCCGTTCTGGCCTAGGGGGAACAGGTAGCCTTGCAATAGTGAAAAACGAACTAGGCTGTAATTCACTATCAGGACATGCCGCACACACCCGGGCATGTCCTACCTTTCGCATACACCGCACCCTGCCCACAGGGGTACCTTGGGCCTACCTTAGGGGTGACTAACATGTCGCAAAGGGAAGGTTGAGGGACTGGCAAGTGTGTGCACTTGCCAAGTCGACATGGCAGCCCCAGGCTGCGCACAGGCTCTGCGATGGCAGGCCCGAGTTACACTTTACGGGCTGTTTGCGTGGGTGGCACAATCCAGTGCTGCAGCCCACCAACAGCATTTGGTCTATAGGCCCTGGCACTCGCAGTGCACTTTACAAGGGACTGACACATAAACCAAATAGGCCAATCATGGAAACACCAATCCATAACACATTTTATACAGGAGCACTTGCACTTTCCCACTGGACCGCAGTGAGGAAAGTGCGCAGAATCATCACACCAGCAAAAACAGAGTCAAAACCGGGAGGTCAGAAAGCAAAAAGTCAGGGGAAACACGCCAAAAGATGCCAAGTCTAACACATGTCCCCTCCAGCTGAAAGTAGGGAGAACTACCCAACCCCATTGGAGTTCTCTTCACTAAGGCGGAAGAACCTGGACAGACCATCTGCGTTGGCGTGTTCTGTACCAGGACGGTGTTCCACCGTAAAGTCCATTCCCTGTAGGGAGATGGACCACCTCAGCAGTTTTGGATTCTCGCCCTCATTTGCATCAACCATCTGAGGGGCCTGTGGTCTGTCTGAACCCGGAAGTGAGTCCCAAACAGGTATGGTCTCAACTTCTTCAGCGCCCAGACCACAGCAAAAGCTTCCCTTTCTATGGCACTCCACCTCTGTTCCCTGGGAAGTAGTCTCCTGCTAAGGAAGACTACAGGCTGATCCAGGCCCTCTTCGTTCAGTTGTGAGAGCACCGCTCCCACACCATGCTCTGAAGCGTCAGTCTGCACGACGAATTCCTTGGAGAAGTCAGGTGCCTTGAGCACGGGCGCACTGCACATGGCTGCCTTCAGGGCATCAAAAGCTTTCTGGCAGGACTCAGTCCAGATCACTTTCCTGGGCTGCCTCTTAGAGGTCAGCTCTGTTAAGGGGGCAACGATGGTGCCATAGCCCTTAACAAATCTCCTATAGTAGCCGGTGAGACCTAAGAAGGCTCTCACCTCTGTCTGGGTCTTGGGGGTTCCCAAGCCAGAATGGTGTCAATCTTGGGTTGTAGGGGCGCCACCTGGCCGCTTCCTACCTGGTGTCCCAAGTACACCACAGAACCCTGCCCGATCTGGCACTTACTGGCCTTGATCGTGAGGCCTGCACCTTGCAGAGCCCTCAACACTTTCTCAAGGTGCTGTAAATGTTCTTCCCAGCTGGAACTGAACACAGCAATGTCATCCAGGTAGGCGGCACTGAAATCCTCCAGCCCAGCCAACACCTGATTGACCAACCTCTGAAAGGTGGCAGAGGCATTCTTCAACCCAAAGGGCATCACCCGGAATTGGTAATGACCTTCTGGGGTTGAGAATGCTGATCTCTCCTTGGCCCCATCGGTTAAGGCAATCTGCCAGTACCCAGACGTCAAATCAACCGTGCTGAGGAACCGGGCAGCTCCCAACCGATCAATGAGCTCATCAGCTCTGGGGATGGGGTGCGCGTCAGTCCTGGTGACGGCATTGAGCCCACGGTAGTCCACACAAAACCGGAGTTCTGGAGTGGCACCGGGCGCCGCAGCCTTTGGGACCAAGACCACTGGGCTGGCCCAAGGACTGTGGGAGGGCTCAATCACCCCTAACGCCAACATCTTAGAGACCTCCTCCTTGATGCTGGCTCTGACCCGGTCAGTCAACCTGTAAATCTTGTGCTTCACAGGAGGGCTGTCACCGGTGTCCACGTCATGGGTACACCAGTGAGTAACACCGGGGGTCAGAGAGAACAGTGGGGCAAACTGTCCCAACAACTGGCGACAGTCCCCTGCTGCTCCTGAGTCAGAGTAGGGGAGAGGATCACACCCTCTACTGACCCATCATGCTCCTTGGTAGACAGGAGGTCAGGGAGAGGCTCACTCTCCTCTTCCACCCCATCATCTGTCGCCAAGAGCATACTCACTTCGAACCTCTCGAAGTGGGGCTTGAGGCGGTTCACGTGAAGGACCCTCAACGGGTTCCTTGGAGCCTGCAAATCCACCAGGTAGGTGACGTCACTTTTGCGCTCCTTTACCTCATATGGCCCAGTCCACTTGTCCTGCAAGGCACAAGGTGCCACTGGGGCCATTACCCACACTTTCTGCCCAGGTTGAAATTCGACCAGAGTGGCGTTCTGGTCATACCATCTCTTCATTTCTTCCTGGCTTGCTTCTAAGTTCGCCTGAGCGAGTTTCCTGAAGCGGGCAGTTTGGTTTCTAAAGGCCAGCATGTAGCTAAATACATCCTGGGGAGTTTTCCTGGGAGCTGCCTCCCAGCCTTCCTTTACCAAACTCAGAGGTCCTCTGACAGGGTGGCCATACAGGAGCTCAAAGGGGCTGTACCCAAGAGACTTCTGAGGCACCTCCCTGTACGCAAAGAGTAGGCATGGCAAGAGGACGTCCCACTTACGCCTCATGGGTTCTGTTAGACCCTTGATCATGCCTTTCAAGGTCTGGTTGAATCTCTCCACCAGACCGTTTCCTTGTGGGTGGTAAGGAGTGGTGAACTTGTAGGTTACACCACACTCCTTCCACAGGGATGTCATATACTTCGATATGAAATTGGTCCCCCTATCAGAAACCACCTCTCTGGGGAATCCCACACGGGAAAAGATCCCCATTAACGCCCGGCCCACCACTGGCGCCGTCGTTGTCCTGAGAGGGATTGCCTCCGGGTACCGGGTGGCATGGTCCACCAAGACCAGGATGTACCTGTTGCCCATGGCTGTCTTGGGATCCAGTGGCCCCACAATATCCATCCCTACCCTTTCAAAGGGTGTTCCAACAACCGGAAAAGGTTGGAGAGGAGCTTTGACCTTCCTCCCACTCTTACCACTTGCCTGGCAAGTTTGGCAAGACCTACAGTGTGCATCTGACTGCCTTCGCATTTGGGGCCAAAAGAAGTGGGTGACAAGCCTGTCAAAGGTCTTGTCCTGCCCCAAATGTCCTGCCAAAGGCACGTCATGAGCCAGACCCAGTAGGAAGGTCCTGAAGCGCTGGGGTACCACCAGCACACGGGCTGACCCAGGCTCAGCAACCTTAGGCTCACTGTATAGGAGACCACTCTCCCAGTAGATCAGATGTGACCCGGACTGATTACCAGCTGCCTGGTCTGCAGCCTGCCGCCGCAGACCCTCCAGAGTAGGGCACTCGCTCTGCTCCCTGCAGAACTCCTCCCTGGTGGGACCCCCTTCTTGCTGCCAATGGGTCAGCTCAGAGATGTCTCCCAGTTCGGCTACCTGCTCCCCTGTAGGCACCGGGGCATCCCCCTCGAGGTCCGCCTCCTCCCGGTCCGTGGGAACTTCGGGGCCGGTTTCCCGCGCCCCTGCCCTTTCTCTTGGCAGGGACTTGGGCCACTGTTTCAGGCTCCAAGTCCTCTTGATCACCCTTTCTGGCTGCCATTGACCGAGTAGACACGCATGCCCACTCTGGCAACCCAAGCATCTCCAAGTGAGACCTGAGCTCAACCTCCTTCCATAAGGACTGCTCCAGGTCGTTTCCTAGCAGACAATCTACAGGCATGGTAGGGCTCACAACCACCCTCAAGGGACCTGAGACCCCCCATTCAAAGGGAACCTGCGCCACCATACACTGGCGCTCAGAGTTGTCGACAGCAACTACTTGGTGGAATGCTCCTGGGACTACTTGCTTCTCAGACACCAGGTGACACCGGACTGAGGTCACACTGGCTCCAGTATCTCTGAGAGCCTCTACCCTGTTCCCATTAATGGTCACCCAGGTGCTATATTTCTTTGTGTTAGGGGGCACCTGGTTTCCTGGGACCATCTCACTGTCCCCTAGTGAGACAAGGGTCATTTCTGCGGGATCCCCACCCTCCTGTGGGCACCCCTCCTCCCCGAGCGCTACACTAGCCAACACTTTGGACTGTCCACCGGTGGGTGGCTGTGTCCCCTTCGGGCACTTGGGGTCCCCCTTAAAGTGACCTACCTGGTCACATGCATAACACTTGCGGGGGCCGGTCTCAACAGGCTTCCCTGTAGAGACCCCTTTCTTCTTATCACCGGGGGGCTGGGAACCTTTACCCTGGGTACTAGTTTGGGGCCCTTTAGAGAACTCCTGTGCTTTACCCTTGTCCCCCCACCTTTCTGCTGGGGACCCTGCCCACCTTTGGCTGAGTCTCCCCCAAACGCTTTCTTGTGGACCCTGGTACTCACCCAGCGGTCCGCTTCCATAGCAAGCTTCCTGGGGTCAGTTAGCTTACTATCAACTAGGTGCTGGCGCAGATCTGCAAAACATAGACTAGACAAGTGCTCCCATGCAATCAAGTTGTAGAGCCCCTGAAAATCTGTTACGCTACTGCCCTTCACCCAACCATCCAGAGACCTGCAGAACACATCCACACATTCCAACCAAGTGTTGGCATCAGACTTCTTACTGGACCTGAACTGATCCCTGTACTTTTCAGGAGTAAGACCATACTTCGTGAGAAGGGCATCCTTCATGTCAGCATAGGTGAGGTGATACCCCTTACCCAAAGCTATCAGAGCATCCCTTGCTTCTTCCGGGAAAAGTGGCCACAATCCTGCTCCCCAATTCTCCTCAGGGACCCCATTCATGTGTATGGCTGCCTCATAACCCTGAAACCACCTTTGTATGTCATCCCCCTTCTTGAACTCCTTGCCTACGTTCTTGGGAATGTGCACAATCCTGTCTGCCTTTCTGGACGAATTGCTGCCACCATCTGAGCCTGACTTACTCCTAAGTTCTAGCTCTTTCAGTTCTCTCTCATGCTCTAAGAGCATCTTCCTCTCCTCTATGGCCAATCTCTTCTCCTCCCGCTCACTCTCCAGCCTGAGTTTCTGCAGCTCAAACTGCCTTGCCTCCCGCCTGTCCTCCAGCTCCTCTGGGGACAGACTGCTGCTGCCTGACCTGGCGGGTTCCCCCCTACCCAAAAGCACATCCACCCTGGAAATAGGCTCCTCCACCTCCTCACTGAGATCGCCAGGCTGCCCATTGGCATGTCTGGCTGCTACCCAGGCCCTCAGCGCCTTCTGTAGCTCCTCCTTCCTTGTGAGGCCTTTAATTTGGACTTTCAGGTTTTTACAAATCGCTCGTAACTCCTTTACGGCGTAGGACTCCAACCTGTCCTCCTCAAAGATAATTTCCAGAGATGCAACGGATGATGCAATTGATTCAGGCATGACAAAAGTCGTGAGTTGAAAACTGGCAAGATCAAAACTAGGCCAAAAGAAAAAGAACCAGTATGTGGTACGTAATGGTCTGCGATATGGTAGTAGTGCACACCAATCACTGTAAGTCAAGTGCAAACACAAGTCCTATCCTCACCGCTGACAACCAATGTTAGAAATGGGATCTCTAGTTGGCAAGGGCTTGCACCTTTGTCCAAGTAGGGACCCTTCTTCCTAGTCAGGGTAAGGGTTGTTACACTCGTGAAGTAACCCCTGCTCACCCTCGTGGTAGCTTGGCACGAGCAGTCAGGCTTAATTCAGAGGCAGTGTGTAAAGCATTTGCACATAACCAACAGTAATACAGTGTAAGCACTACAACCGGACACCACACCAGTTTAGAAAAATAACCAATATTTTATATACTCAAGACAAGACCAATTACGACAAAAATCCACAATACTATACTTTACGAATGAATGCTTGATACGTTAACTTCTTCTTTGCAGGAATAGCACAAAAGCAAAGTTCGTACGAGTCGGTAGCTCCGTCCGAGCCTACCGTGATGCTGAAAACCACAGAGTCTAACAGTTCCAGCCGACCGCGTCGATACGGGCCAGCAGAGTCGTGAACAGACTCGGTCACAGTACCTTTTCTCGTTGTGGCTGGTACGGAGTGTACGAGCCGGTCGGCGTTCGTCGCGGTTGCGGTGCAAGACGGAGCGATGCAAGGTGCGGTGTCCCTCGATGCGGTGCAGGCAGCGGCTCGATGAGCGTCGTGCAGACGGAGTCGGTGAGTCCAAGGCGTGCGATGCAGGGCGAGACGATGCTCGATGCGGTGCTGACAGGTTGCGATGCAGGCGACCAAGCCGGAGTGCGGGAGCTGGCGTCGGACAGCGGTGCGAGTCGGAGTGGTGCGTCGCAGACGTGCGAGCGGTGCCCCAAATGCGGTGCGGTCTCGACTCTTGAGCCAGTTGCAGTGACAGTGTCGGTCTGGTCCGGCTGGCCCAGTGAAGCGATGCGATGCGAACTGCGGTGCCCACAGGTCACAGTGCAAGCAGCGGCTCGATGTTGGCGGCGTCGGACGTCACCCACGGTGAGACCAGGGTTGCGATGCGAAGCGGGGCGATGCGGTCTGCGGTGCAAACAGGTCACCGGCCAGGGATGGATTCGGTTGACGGAGTCGGTTGCAGTTCCCTTCCTCTGTGGCGACTGAAACAGCGTTCCAGAAGCGGTACCCAGAGGCTTGTGAAGTCTTTGTAGTCCCTGAGACTTCTTAACAGGAGGCCAGCTCGGTTTCAGGCCCTTGGAGATACTCAGCACAAGTTTGTAGAAAGTTCAGTCCAGTCCTTTCACTGCCCAAGACAGAAGCAGCAACTGCAGGCCCACCCAACAAAGCAACAACACAGCAACGGGGCAGTACTCCTCCTGGCAGCTCTTCCAGCTCTTCGTCTTGGCAGGTTCCTTGATTCCAGCGAGATCTAAATTCATGGGGTCAGGGCCCCAATATTTATATCCCAAATTCCTTTGTTCTCTGAAGGCAGAGAGGCCTTTGCCTAGTCCAAACCAGTTCTGGAGCACTTTGTTGACAAGTCTCTGTCCCTTCTTTCAGTGAGTAGGCCAGGGACATCAGACGCACCACAGGAGGTGGAGCCAGCATTGTGGAGGGAAGGCACTGTCCTATTCAGGGCCCAGGTGCGACCCCTCCCACCCATCTACAGGTCGATCTGGCTATTCAGCCCTGCGCTGACTCACCCTGTCTCCTGGCATCCCCCAGCCCCTGTCACTCACACTCCAGACAAGGAATACACAACCTCGCAGAGGCAGGCTTGGATGGTTAGACAAGAAAATACCCACTTTCTAAAAGTGGTATTTTCAAACACAGAATGTCAAAACCAACTTCACTAAAAGCTGCATTTTATCATTCTGAGTCCAGGCATACTAAACTCGAATTTCTACCATGTTCCCGGGGTCAGTTAGGATTATAAGCTGTAATAATCAAAATTGCCCGTTCTGGCCTAGGGGGAACAGGTAGCCTTGCAATAGTGAAAAACGAACTAGGCTGTAATTCACTATCAGGACATGCCGCACACACCCGGGCATGTCCTACCTTTCGCATACACCGCACCCTGCCCACAGGGGTACCTTGGGCCTACCTTAGGGGTGACTAACATGTCGCAAAGGGAAGGTTGAGGGACTGGCAAGTGTGTGCACTTGCCAAGTCGACATGGCAGCCCCAGGCTGCGCACAGGCTCTGCGATGGCAGGCCCGAGTTACACTTTACGGGCTGGTTGCGTGGGTGGCACAATCCAGTGCTGCAGCCCACCAACAGCATTTAGTCTATAGGCCCCGGCACTCGCAGTGCACTTTACAAGGGACTGACACATAAACCAAATAGGCCAATCATGGAAACACCAATCCATAACACATTTTATACAGGAGCACTTGCACTTTCCCACTGGACCGCAGTGAGGAAAGTGAGCAGAATCATCACACCAGCAAAAACAGAGTCAAAACCGGGAGGTCAGAAAGCAAAAAGTCAGGGGAAACACGCCAAAAGATGCCAAGTCTAACACATCTACTATCAAACAGCTAAACCCACTGCCTGCAAACAATTTCATGAATAACGCAACAAAGTCTAGGTATAAAGAGGAGAAAGAATAACCTCCTCACTACCGAGCAAGTACAATGTGCAGACACAAAGGTAGAAATGGACACCTGGATGATACATGGTTTTTCATTTTATTTAGATATAAAACCTTAATTTATATTGCAAGTGAGTAATGCATAGTCAGCAAAATACATAAATTGCTTATAGGAAATCAATACATAAAACAACTATTGGTAAAAAGTTACATCAAGGACACCTCCCAGACGGACGCGTGAACCATAGATATTGTACATAAAAACCCCACAAGGTCATAAATTCAAAAACAAAGTTACACTCATCCAATCACTCATTCAAACACATGGACAAGACACAACACAAGACACAACTGGTCACCTCCACACGGATACAACACATACATCCATGTATAATAAAACATATAAAGAGAAAACTAATTTGAAATAACTATTTCCTGGTATGATTCAAGTATAGTATCAGTGATTGCTGTGTTCTATTTATAAAGTGTTTAGTATATATTTTTTACAATTTTTTAATGAGCTCATTTTCCCAGAGGTAACTGATAATATCCAAGCTGGTAGAGGAGAAGCATCAGTAATGTAGGAAAAAATGCGCCGACGCGCATTTCGGTGCAGGACCCGGATACAGGGGTCACACCTTCTTCAGGGCACTGGGCAGATGAACATAAGGGGTAGCACACATCTGGGTTGTCTAAAAATAATACAAGCAGATTCTAAGCACAATGACATCAATATTGAGCCCTTAAATATACATGCACACTGGAGCTCATAAAGTGGGGGGAAAAAACCTCCCCAAAATCAATAAGGGGGAAAAAGTGGACAGGGTCGTGCCATGTGCCCAGATAATAAAACCTTATAACCCAATTTCGTCAACCTCACATCGCGTGATAAATGTGAATAAGAGCGTGCACCACACCACAAGATAAAACAGAAAGTCTGTAGATGTGTCCATAAATACCACATATGAGGTAGAATAGTGAATAAGAAAAATGAGGATAGGTAAGGCATGTGAATCAGAGTGGCATGCAGCCTCAAAAGAGTAGAGGCCAGACGATAAGGATTAATTCAATAGCAGGTACCTGAACTGGGCTCTACGGGTCACCCACAGGGTCAATCCACGGAGACTAGAAAGATAACGACGATCCAGCTAGGAGAAATCTCCACCTAGTAACGAAATACAATGCTACATAAGGGATAAGAAATGCTCGCTAGAATGATGCCAGAAAGAAGGGAGACAAGAAAAACCCAATAAAGTGAGGATACCTCACGAGAAGTAAAAAGTAGGATGCAGGGCTCATAACACGAAAACGATGGAGCCCTGAGCTCTCAAGGTGAGTATCGAGGAGCAGGAATTCACAGTAAATGGAACAAACATCCATAAGCGGCATGCAGAATCAAAAAACCCTCACAGGGAAGGATATATCTAAAAAGCAACGGAACAGATTTATGAAATGTAACAACAAACCTATATGTGGATTAAAGATATATTCAAAAAGGCAAAGACAGGTGGTAACAAAAGAAAAAGGGGTACCAGAGATGACCAACACACGTGATCCTGCTAGCGTGACGGCACAAGAACTGGGCAAAATTAACCATTCTGACCAGCATAATAGAGCATGAATAGACAGATGCAGTGTAGCCAGACCCCAGAAACGCTAATCACGAAAGGGGAAAAATAACCGCTGAGAAAAACCTGGCATATAAAGTAGTCAGATTTTACTAATACAAACCCAACCAAAGGGTCCACAGCCAATCGGTTTCCCAATACTTGGACCGGTGTAGGGTAAGGTCAGGGGGGGGGCCGCCGACATCACCTGATAAGGTGATAGCCCTAAGGGGTAAAAAGTAGGTGGCGCTGAACTGGCAGGCAAAAGACAGAAGTGAACCAATACCACATAAACAAAATAAAATTAAGGGGAAAAAAAGTCACGCACACCCGGGCCGGCGCTAGGCATGGGCAGTGTGGGAAGCTGCCCAGGGCCCCGTAGTCAGCCCTCCACCGTGGGGTCCCGCGCCAGTGCGACAGTCAGGCCACGGCATGAAAGGTGACAACTTGCAAGTGCACAACCTTAGGAGGCCCCCTCCCCTGGCCTCACTGAAATAAATAAGATATTAATTCCTCCGTACCTATCTTCTTTGCATATGACTGTGTTCTATACCCAGGTACAGGAGGGTAATTGGGTAAACACCCTTCTTTTGTTACATTATTGATTACACTTTTTTAAGTGTGAGGCTTTGTGTACATAAATGTTGCATCCAGTTTGTTAGTCAAAAATTTCTTAAATAACTTTGCACACGCTGTGGTTACTTATCTTTGATGCTTGATGAGTTTATGATTATTGTAATTTTATATCAGTCTTTGTATTATTTACACTTATACGTGGTCATATATAATGACAGAGCCGCATATGGTTAGTTACTCTGAGGAGGAAACAAACAAATTGAAGCAAATTCCATCTTTACTAGGTGGAGACCCGGTGGGATCTGGTAATCTCAGCTCTGATAAAGGAGATCGGCTCATACAATTGAGAAAGAAGAATACGAGAACGCAACTCCATGCACAAGTATTATTAGAAAACTTAAAGACTAACACTATTCCTGCAGGAAAAAAATATTCCTGTAATTTTTGTGAATGATAAACCATATTTGCTTGATTTCAGTGGGGTAGGCACTAAATGCTCTCGAGACTGGATTGTACTTTCTATCCAGACAGCGCTGAGAATCAGCGAAGAAGAACTTAAAGAGATTAAAAAGCTTGAAGAAGAAATTGAGAGTGATACAACTATAGCTGATGCTAAGTCATTATTGGAAACTATTGAGAAAACATTAACAGACTTTAAGACCCATACTGTTAATTTAAAAACCTCTAAAGTGACTAAAGATATAAGGAGCTTTAAATTGGATTCGGTATATCCTTATTTGAAAGAAGATTTCTTCAAGAATAATAACCCTAGCTCTTTGGATTTACAGTACAGAGGGAGATAACGCACTAAGTTTTTGACTTTTTCGGACTCCTCCTCAGACTCCGATCAAGGATCTGGGTCTTATTATCAGCCATACCAACCATATTACCAATATACCAGAGCCCTTCCTTTTTTAGACAGAGGTGGAAACAGGGGCAGGGGATTCAGAGGGGGATGGCGAGCACCAGTCCAACAACAGAGTCAAGAACAGGGCTACTTCAGAACGAAACAGAGTATACAGACGATAGACCAAAGTTTGATGTTAAATGGTCACACCAACAATGAGCTGATGCCTATTTACAATCTATCTAAACACTCTTTGTCAAATGTGGAAACAAAGATATTACAAAAAGGGTTATCATTTGTTCCATTATCTGTACAAGATCCAGTAGATACCAAAACTGAGGTTCTCCAATTTTTACGGAAAATTAGACTTAAAGTCTTTTTCTCAAATCATAGTGAAACTCCAGAAAAAAACATAAGTGGTCTTAAGAAAAAGTCTACTTTTTGTCCAGACAGTGCCACCCTGCCGAATGAAATTCTATTGTTTGAAGATCAAATACTGCGGGAAATAGATAAATTAAACACCAAACGGACCTTTTTTAAGCCTAATTTTTCAAAAAATGAACAAATTCATTAAAAAATTTGTCAGAGAATCCCCTTACGGTTATTAAACCTGTCGATAAGGGAGGGGTAATTGTTTTGTGGGATAGTGACAAATATGACGAAGAGATTATGAACCAACTTAAAAATCAGGAACACTACCGCCCAATCTCAGACAATCCTACATCGTATCTTCAAGCAAAAATTTTACATCTGACAACTGAAGCTTTAGAGCTAGGTTTTCTGTGTAAAAAAGAACATGAATACCTGAACTTTACCACACAGAAAATACCAAATATATATGTACTTCCCAAGGTTCACAAAAATATTCAACAACCGCCAGGTAGACCGATTATTTTGGCTTGTGGGTCTATATTAGAACCCTTGGCGAAGTACATTGATTTCTTTCTGAAACCATTTGTGGTTCAGACTAGAGCGTATATAAGAGACACAATGGATCTGATTTCCAAAATAGAACATTCGGTGTTTGATCGAGACCAACAGCTGTTGGTCTCTTTCGACATCGAAAGTTTATACACAAACATACCCCAAGATGAAGCATTGGTGGTTATGACTATGGTCTTAGACAAGAGACCGAGACCACATCAGGTACCAACTGATTTCTTAATAGCCCTAGCCAGGATATGTTTAAAGAACAACTTTTTTGCCTTTAAAAATGACTTGTATTTACAAGTCAAAGGTGTGGCTATGGGGTGTTTTTTCGCCCCGGAAATAGCCAACCTTGTGATGTATTGTTTTGAAATGAAATACATCTTTCATGATACCACCCCCTTTAAGTCACACATTACAAAATGGGTGCGATTTATTGATGATATTTTTATGGTCTGGAAGGGGAATCAAGAGGAGTTGGAACAGTTCCATACATGGCTAAACTCCCGTACCTTAGACCTGAGATTTACTAAATCGTCTTGTAATGCCCAAATTAATTTTCTGGATGTATGGATAATTGAAAATGATGGTAAACTAGAGGTGAGTTTGTATATCAAGCCAACTGATCGAAACACAGTGTTGGAATACACCTCTGGACATCCTAGGAATCTCAAAGATAACTTGCCCTATGGGCAATTTTTGAGAATACGACGGAACTGTTCCAACAAAAACGACTATTTTAAGAATGCAGAAATCTTACAACATAAATTGTGTGATAGGGGCTATCTGAAAAAATTGGTTCGGGCAGCACTCAAAAGGGCTTCGTTTACACCACGGGAAAGCCTTTTAACACCTAAGACAAAACAGGATTCAGAACAATTGACATGCGTCCTCACATTCAATCCCAAGGCGAATAAAGTGAAGCATATTATCTCACGCAATTGGGGGCTGGTTGAACATCTTAATATTCCCAAACCACTCTTCGCATTTCGTAGAGGTAGAAACCTACGCCAACATCTAGTGAGAGCTGTACGCCCACAACCAACTAATAAAGACGTGAGGAGCCTACTGGGTCTTCCAGCGTTGGTAGGGCATTTTAGATGTAATAATTGTGCTGCATGCCCACAGACGAATGACTCTAAGTATATTATGATTAACAACAAAAAACATATCCAACTTAGTTTGTCAAATTGTAACACGAAAAATGTTGTGTACACCGTGATATGTCCATGTGGGAATACATATATCGGACAGACGACCCAGGCTGTCAAAATGCGAATTCTACAACATAAATCGCGGATATGTTGTAGAACACAGGGAGCCCCATTAGTCGAGCATTTTGTGCAATGTGGACACAACGAGAATGATCTAAACTGGTCAGTTCTTGTAGTAGTGAGACCACAGAATAAAGGACAGCTCCAAATGACGTTGAACCGCCTAGAGGCACGCATGATTGAAAGATACCGTACAGCGATAGAAGGACTTAATGATCGCGATGAAATTTGGGCATTGATCTAAAGTCTGACATCGCCAGAAATAGGTGGAGGTGAAGTACTCTGAGTAAATTGCAGTTAGTGTGAGTATTCATCGTGAGGAAAGTTTTTCTTCCCCTGGATATATTGTATGACCACTGTATATATTGATATGTGTTTAGGATATATAATTGTCTGTATATATATAATTCTTTTGTATATGTTCGTCATGGAAATTAGAATGTAAGTCCCTATTATACAGAGCGCGCTGGGTTAGGAGATGATAAGTTATAGTCCACCATAACGAGTTTTTTTCACTTTGTTTGTTTTTTCTATCTGTGACACCGGATGTATTTGGCGGACTCCGCTATTTTTCGGTAACTGATACCCCATTTGGGACATGTTTGCACAATGGGATTAGGTGCACTTTGAGGTCACATCCGGACCTTTCACTCTCAATGTGGGAGATCAATATCGCTCCATAGGGCGGTTGTTTTATTTCAATTTTTGATTATTTATTATTTTTTATTTTATATATTCTTTTCTAATTTAGCGCAATTTTATTGTTGGTTTAAGAGTTTCAAACTCGTGCCCATCTCGGTAAGGCGGGGACGGTTACACATGGTTCACGATACAGACTATACCGAGTCTGTTTTCCGTGTTTACTTCAATTTGACGTCTTGACGTATCCTGACGCGCCGGCCGATCTGCCATTAAGTAACGCAATTCTTCGCTTCGGTCTGGCACACGTGGAAACGCCGCTAGCAGGGACCGTAATATTTTGTCGGAAGAGACCGTTTGATTATTAGGTGAGAAGGAGATTCCAAATACCTTTAATTCTCCCCTTTTCTTTTTTTACCGTCCTTTCCTCCGCCCCCTTTCCCACATTCCTTTCCCCCACCCTCATTTTACCCGCATCATTAATGTTAATAATAACTCCTGGGGCATAATCAGCATAGTAATAGGGTGCGTGTTTCTTGCGCTTCTCTTTTTCTGTACAGGCAAACATTGTCTGTACGAGTGACACAAGGGCTCGTCAGGAGCTGATATGCATTGTTGAGAGAGGTACGTGACATTTACTTCACTATGTTTTGATGGAGTACCTAGAGGTGAATGCGACTGGAATTTATATAGCGGAGAACAGGGTTTTACATCTAATTGTGTTGTGTATCCATAGGTGATTGCCTCTCGTGTGGAGGTTCTACCCGAGAAATCTGAATTGAGGGAGTGGTTCCCCATAGGAAGACGGTTTTTCAATTTACGACTCACACATGATATATCTTTTGAGAGAGGTACACCCATTTTTGTAAACTTAACATGGTTTTATGGGTGCATGCGGCACATTAGGCCCTTTAGAATCACGCCGGCGGAGCACTAAGTATCTATCAGCTTTTCTCCTCTATTTTCACTAGTTTTCTATTATTTGGTTCACTAGTTTTTCATGATTCTTTTCCATACGGATCGGGTTATTATTTTAATTTTTCTCCCCCTTCCACTGTTTCTTTTTACTCGATGGTTGGCCCTGTGATGCACTCGTGGCTCGGTAGCTGCACACACCCTCAGCGCGTTGTGTATAATAAATGGGACAGATGTGTATGATAATGTTTACATATTTTATGGATTTTTAGACTGGTTCCATTGCCCTTGTCATGAGGAGGCCCATAAGAAATCAAAGGCTGAAACGCGTCCGCGTCAACATCTTTTTCCAGAGGAGTCTCCATTATAATCAAAAGTGTAACTTAAATAATTTGAAGCACAATAGAGTAAAGGGTAGAAAGAAGTTATACCTTATGTGCTTGCTAGACTACCTCTAAGTGTATCACCCATATTTAGTGTGTGAACACTAGTTACCATCAAAATATATATATATATTTTTTTGGGGTATTGGCAACGTAGAGTTCTATTTGTAATAGTCTATTATTGTTGTTCTCTTGTTTTCTTGTTTTTTGTAAAATATATATGTATTTATGTATGTTTTTGTGTTTATGAATTTCAGAATGATTTATGTTCAAAGTTCGGTCCCATGGCACATGTGTGTTTTGAATTAATTTTGACAAGATATTTCTATAGGACTGTGTACTAATGTTAGGGTAATTGATTGTGCCCTATGACAAAATAAATAAGAGATTAATTCCTCCGTACCTATCTTCTTTGCATATGACTCACTGATTCGGTGTAGCAAGGGGAACCCGAGGGGAGGGGGCCCCCCTTCCCCATTCACAGTTTCAAACTCAGGTTTGTCCCGCAATTAGGCCTCCACCCCCCACCCACGCAGAGGCACACCGGGATGGCTATTGCCCTGCTGTTCTTAGATCCTTGGCAGTATGGAGATAAGCAACCCTCACACCTTCAGCCCTTGATGAGCTGTTGAGAGGTGCTTGAAAGTGGCTGAGAGGGAGGGGCTGCAGCTTCAGGAGCAGGGGCATCTATTCAGATGCAGACAGCCCTGAATGGGTCAAGTCTATGCAAATTAGAAGGGCCTCGCACTTTCCCTTTCTGCCCAGGGCCCCAAAAATCCTAGAACTGGCCCTGACGCACACAACATGCTGAAGCCGGAGCAGAGCGATGGCCCTAGCAGTACCGCTTCCTCTGGGACCCAGACAGGGGTCTTGGTGCGTCACCTCCAAGACAACCATCGCCCTGACAGAGATCAGCAGACACCGGGTAGACCAACGTCATGTCCGAGCTCCATGCGGCCGCTCAGCCCAGCCACATCCCAATCTCTTGGGCTCAGCTGGCTGCATTGCCCTTTCTCAGGTAAATCAAGCACAATAAAGGGTCTATGCAAATGGAACAACTTACTGAGTCCCAGCAGTATCTGTACAGAGCCAAAGTCCAGGATCTTTAACGTATTTGAGGCAATTGGTGCGGAGCACTAGAGAGAAACATCAGCCATCTTGCACGCTCTGGCTACGCCCCCCCAAATAACTATTGTTAATAGTTATTAAAAATCCAATTCAATGATAAAGTGAGATGTTTAAGAAATATTAGGTAAAACTAACTTTTAAAAAGTCACCTTATCCCTTCCTGAAATTCCTAGAGGCATTAGCTCTACAGCTTCTCCCAGTCTGTACCCGGCGTGAACATGTTGTGAATGAGGTGTGAAATGCCTCCCAGGAGCAAACAATAGGCTGACCAGCATGGACAGAGATCACTCCTCTGAACTCCACAGAATATTAGTCAAATGGAGACTGGTGGTATCCTGTCACACTGCACTGTCAGACCCTGCTTGACAGGTCTGTTCAGATACATGTAACGCTTAGGGCACACTCAAAAAGCAGAGACCATGATGGCAAGACAATTTGCTTTTTATCCTCTATCTGATTGCTAAATGACCATCCTTTTGTCCTGCCAGACTTCTATCTCTGGATTTGTTGTGGGTACAGTGCCTGCTTCAAACTGGATTTTAGTGTAGGATGTGAGAGTACACTGGTGATTTCTTATGACACTCTCACACACAGCCACAGCCCTCAGAGCCCAAGTCTACTGTGGCTGTCGATTTTCGCCATCTTGAAAATGCTCTGACTTATGACATTTTGGGCATGTTTGCTGTAAGGCACACAGGAACTACTGAAGAAGTTGATGGTGTTGGCCCTGGCAATGTTTACCACATTGGTTACGGAGTATCCAGACGTCTTCTCCATCCACTACCTGGTGCCAGTTATAAATATAGCACATCCTGGCACCCTCTACAGAATACTTTCTGGACATGCGGAAGATCAGAAGAGGGCTGGGGCTGATTTCTGTGACCTGATAGGAGACCTGAAAGAATGGGCTTGCTCTCTCTCATACCCAGGATAAAGAAGTGGACTCCAAGGGTCAGTTGGCTAATCTCCCGTCTGGTTACAGGGACGGAACAAGCTCCAAGAAAGTACTGTACAGACCAGTGGCAACTGGACTGGACTGGACCCTGCTATGGCCTCTGCCTGACACCCTGCGAGTCTGTAAGTGACTCCCATGAGGTCCTGGGGGGCTTAGGAAGTGTACTCCTGTGGCTGTTTGGACACCAGAGGAAAGTTTGGAAACTTCTGAAACTTTTTGACCAGGCCAGTGGGACTTTGAAAACTTTTCAAACTTTCTGACTTACATTCTTTCAACGGAACCAATGCACTTGGTATAGTTGACTCGGGAGCCATCACAGTCAACCTGAAATTGTACCTTGGTGTGAGAAGTTGGCCTGGTATATGATGTCCACTAGTTAAAGTAGGCACCTTGCACCAGTCCCTACAACCCTTATGGTGATTTAAGAGGTCAAAGATAACCTTAACAAGCTATCCAAGAGGAAGCTGTGGAGAGCAGCCTTCAGGCTTAGTCTTGAAGGAATGTTAAGCAGCTTGTTTTACCAGAATGCAACCTTATTGTATTGGTTAAATGAAAGGAGAATCACACAGTAGTTACAAGAATATATATTTATTATTAGAACACCTTAAATACCTCACAGTATCTGCTTTACGCAGATAAACACAAAGCACACAGCACTTTAGCACAGAAACAATCGTAAGTAGCACTAATACACAGTGGGCTCTCAGGGGAGACCAAACCATATACTAAAATAGTGGTATAAGAACCACGACTCGGGTCAAGACAGTGTCTAAAGGTTAAAGAATCGCTGGGAACCCAAGGAACCACCCAAGGTGAGTAAGTAGGGACCCCACGGAGGACGGGTGCAGTGTGGAAACACGACTGCGGGCTACGTGCAACTCAATGGAAGAGTCGCAGTTGCAGTTTTAATGTTTAAGGACCCGTCCCAGTGGATTACGAGGAAACCCTTTGGAACATAGAAGTTTGGAGAGCCACCCCACCCGTGGTTACTGAAGTACCAGAGTTACCTATCCCAGGGAAGCCAGGTGCATAGGTCTGAAGTGGTGTCGGAAACCACCGTCGTTCTCAATGGGAGTCTTCAAAGAAATGCCACTGCTGGAAAGAAGAAAAGTGTCTGGTGAAATCCGCAGGTGGATTCGTGATGGAAGGAACCTGAAAGCAGAGGGGACACTCAGGAGTGATCAGGGGCTCAGTAGACGAATGCCCACCGATGTCGGGTGCTTCAGGTGCGAAGAAGGAGACCATGACTCTACAGCTGCAGGGACCAGGAGATGTCGAGGACAACCAGGAGCCAGATACGAGCTGTCCTACGAAGGATGTCAAGTGCTGAGGGGTCGATGTCCGGTTGGAGCACCAACAAGCCTTGGCAGCGGCAACCCACAAAGAAGGTCGAGGAAGGTCACGGTCTGGCCCAGCAAGGAACAGAGGACTCACCACAGCAAGGGGAGTCAGGGCGGGCCTGGAGCATCCAGGGGAGCCCAAGAAGATTAGTGTTATCCCTCAAATGGACCCACAGGCCGAAGGCACAGGAGTCGCGAGGGGACCTCTAGCAGTTTCACAAAGACACAGCTTGCAGGGCACAGAGTGCGAGGAGGCCAGAGTCCTTGGTATGAAATGTGTGAAGATGTTAGGGCTATCGACAGCCCAATGCACGAAGTTGGGGAACACCAACAAGCATATGCAATTGCAAAAGTACGCGGTGCACAGGGGTTTGGGTTATGCGGTCCCCAAGAGGGATACTGGCCTCAAACTTGGTGAGAGGGCAGCTCGACCTCAAGGAACATAGGAACCCACCTCCTGTGTTGCTGGAACCTTCGGAGTCCACAGGAGCTCAGGATCAGCAGACCGGTCAGTTGCGTTACGGTGCCTGCAAACGCAGGGGAGTGACTCCTTCACTCCAAGGGAGATACTTTGGTTGTCCTTGATGCTCCACAGATCCTGCATGGAGTCTGTATGGTGCACGGGCACAGACGATGCTTTGGATGGAGAGGGAGATGAAGTCGGGCCCAGTCGAAGTCCAGCGAAGTCCAGAGTGTCCAGACGGTCGAAGGTCAGTGGTTTCTTGTTCAGAATCTTGTCCACGTCGAATATAGGGCCCTACAGCCAGGTAAGCCCTTTTGTACCCACGGGAGAGGGTTGGACAGATTCAGGGGACGCTCCCAGGGGAGGGTCTGGACAGTGGGGAGGTTACTCCCATGTCCTTTGTCCAGTTTCGCGCCAGAGCAGGAGCCAACGGCTCCCAGAACTGGTTTGAACTGAACTATGCACAGGGACACCAAATGTGCCCCTCGTGCAGACTTTCAGGCACTTTGGAAGTGCACCCACCCTGCCCCAATACACAAAATTTTGTCTGGGAGGTGGTCACACCTCCCTGTGACAGGATGCCTATCGTGCTGCCTTCCTCTGCTCGAGCTTGGCTCAGCAGCAGGAGGGCAGAAATGTGTCTCTAGTCAGCAGTAACCATTTTGTGCTGTCCGGGTCAAGAAGGGTGGTACCGGGAAGACCAGGGACCCACGAAGCTTGCTTCTGAGGGGTGGAATCATACCTCCCACACCGGTATGATTCCAAGGTGTTTGATACCAAACACGACATGTTTCGTTGCAGTTGTTTTCGAGATAGCATTTACCGTGAGGTTATAATGCACCTCTACCTATATGTCAGGCTGCGTCACCGACAACCCGGGAGAATGGTCTCCGAAGGCTGCAGGGGTGCTCTGCTCATGTATGGGCACCCTCTCACGTAAAACCCAGCACACTGCCTTCAGGATTGTTATGGCCTGCTAGAGGGGTGACTTATAGGTTTTAAGTGTAGTGACCTATAGATATAGTAAACCTATATCTTTCGTAAGTGGTGCAAGCACCAGCTTACACAGGCTGCAGTGGCAGGCCTGTAGTTCCATTTTGCATGGCCTCTCATGGGTGGCATAATACATGCTTCAGCCCATGGGAGGCCTCTGGGGTACCTATGCCCTGGGTACATGTGTACCATGTACTAGGGACTGACAAGGGTACCCCAGTATCCAATCTGGAGTGTACCTAAGTACATGGCATAACAGTTTAGGGAGAAAGGAGATAGACTGGGATCCTGATTAGCAGGATCCCAGTCAGACTAGTCAAAACAGTGTACATCAAGCAAACAAAGTGGGGGTAACTATAAGAAGCAGATCCTACTTTCCTACACAACCCCCCCCCAAACGTAAGGAGATGAGACTAACCTTGCCCAGTTGAGTCTTCATTTTCTAAGTGGAAATATCTGGAGAGTCCATCTGCATTGGCATGCTTACTCCCAGGTCTATGCTCCACTGTATAGTCCATCCCCTGTAGGGAAATGGACCACCTCAAACGTTTGGGGTTTTCATCCTTCGTCTGTTTTAGCCATAAGAGGGGCTTATGGTCTGTCTGAACAATGAAGTGAGTGCCAAACAAGTATGGCCTCAACTTCTTCAGAGCCCAAACCACAGCAAAGGCTTCCCTCTCAATGGCTGGCCAACGTTTCTCTCTGGGGGTCAACCTTCTGCTAATAAAAGCTACTGGTTGATCCTGACCCTCTGCATTAAGTTGTGACAACACAGCCCCTACCCCCAACTCAGATGCATCTGTTTGGACAATGAATTGTTTGGAATATTCAGGACTTTGCAGAATGGGAGCAGTGCACATGGCCTGCTTGAGGTCATCAAATGCCTTCTGACAGCTAACTGCCACTGAACTTTCTTGAGCATTCTTTTTGACGTAAGATCATTCAAGGGAGTCACTATGGACCCATACCTATTGACAAATCACCTGTAGTACCCAGTCAGGCCCAAGAAAGCTCTGACCTGAGTCTGGGTAGTGGGAGCAACCCAGTCCATGATGGTCTGGATTTTGCTCTGCAACGGTTGAACCTGGCCTCCACCCACAAGGTGGCCCAGGTAGACAACCTTTCTCTGCCCTATCTGGCACTTGGTGGCCTTGGTAGTGAGGCCTGCTTTCTGCAGGGCCTCCAAAACATTCTTGAGGTGGACCAGGTGATCCTCCCAGGTGGAACTAAAGACAGCTATATCATCTAGATATGCTGCACTGTAGGCTTCCCGACCTGTAAGGACTTTGTTCACCAACCTCTGGAATGTGGCAGGTGCATTCTTCAAGCCAAATGGCATTACAATAAATTGATAATGCCCACTAGGGGTTGAGAATGCTGTTTTTGGTTTGGCATCCTCAGCTAGTCTGATTTGCCAATATCCAGCAGTAAGGTCAAATGTGCTCAAGAACTTGGCTGAGGCCAAAGTATCAATGAGTTCATCTGCCCTAGGAATAGGGTGAGCATCAGCCCTAGTGACTGCATTGGGCCCCGTGTAGTCCACACAAAACCTCATTTCTCTCTTACCACCCTGGATATGGGGTTTGGGTACCAGGACCACTGGACTAGCCCAAAGGCTATCTCAGGGTTAGATTACTCCCAATGTTATGTTTCATATAGGTACCCTAATATAGGCCCACCTTCACCTATTTTATCTCCCTTATACTACACAGTAACGAGCCTTTAGGATCGAACCTTTACCTAGTTCTAGTCCTGGGCACAGAAGGAGGGTTTTTCCCTGAATAATAGCGTCCTATAACTCCATCAATGGACTCATACAGTATGAATGAATATTCATGAGGGTTCTTGGAAACCAGGCAGGGGCTACACCACCTGCATAATATCTATGTACAAGGTTCATCCCATTCGTCATCCTCAAATCACACAATGGCTAATACAAGTAACAAGGGACAAAGAAACCCTAGATACTTTTTGTATAAATACAGCACATCTTGCTAGGATTGAGAGAGGAGACCGAGACTTCCAGGCCGACACACTGACCAGAGACACTGAGGCTCCTGCATGCAGACGCTCCAGCTGACAGTGGTCTAACACATCCCTCGAGACCAGGACGGGGTCTCACACTCTCTCACTTCAGGTAATGGGGTTAGACTAAATCCTAGAGGGATTCTTGGCTTCACACCTACTCACATGCTAGGTACACTTAGGTACATCTAGATAGGCATCGTAGGAGTACGCGCACTTTTTATCATGCATTTTATATTCATGTATGTATTCATGATTATTGCAAGATGGTAGAACTGTACTATCCTTTTATTTTCATTGTACTGCTAATCATATATATCTGCCACTGTCTAACGGTTGTTGCAGCACATCTATTTTACACTAGAAGAACAACTTTGCAATAAATTCTTATTGTAACATGCCCAACTGTTTCTTCTGTGTAACTCTCTGAGACCGAATAAGTGAGCACGAGTGACTGAGCGAAAAGTAGTATATTGTTTCCACGATCCTGGGGGATCAGGGTTGTCATGTTCTGAGGTTGCCAGAAACGATTCTCTCCCCGATAAGAGGAGATTCTAGTGGCACTGTGAGCTAGCTAAAACAGAAAGGCTGACATTCTCGGTGGGGGTGCTCAGAGCCAGTCTGCCACCAATCCCACAGTTTATGTTATCCGAACGCGTAGATCCTGTATGGGTAATATAGGAACTACACGACATGGCGCCGCCAACGTTGGTTGGGTACTTATTTAACAGTAGAATCAGAGTAGTTCAGTCGTGCTAATTCTCAGAGACCCCTACTCACAAAACGCCAGAGACGTCTGGAGTGGGTGGGCACAAACTCCGCCACAGCTGAGTAGGTAAAAATCCTATTTATTAGCTGTTGGTTAATCAAGCTTGAAGGACACAGTGTTCCTAAAATTGTGCAATAAAACCTTATCTTAGTTCCCTTGAACAAACTTCTTTACAAAAATGACTGAGACAGGAAATAACACAGTAGCAGATCTACACCTCTCAGGAGAAGAAGACACAGACGGAATTCTGATTGCAGAAAAATTCAGACATACAATCACACTGAAACTGTTAGAAAATGGTTTATCGTCTAGGGGTGGCTTAGTAGCTTTCGTGATTGAGGCACACGAATCAAACAAAACAGGTATTTTATTCGTGGGTTCCATTCCCAGCAGCAGATGCGAGAACACACACATTTCACTCTTACACAGAGGGAGATGCACCGTTGGAATATGGTCCGTTCGAGGACATAGAGATTCCACTCACGTACCAGGAACACTTATACTAGTTTAAAGGTCCCCTACCCCACATAAGAAGAAGAGTAAGATTAGGCCCGCTTGGAGGAGAGGGGGCAACATGGCCAATATTAGCGGCTTACACACCACATCCTGACATTGACACAATGCCACAGGCAGACTTACTCATACAATACACAGATTTAATTAAAATCTATAGAAACTTGACGCAATTCGTCATGAGGACTTTCACAGTCTAACCAGCAACAGTTGCAACAAATGGACCTCAATCTCAGGGAACAGCAACTAAAATCACACCACAAACATTACACGCGGTAATGGGCAAAATACCCATGAAACGTGAACAAATGCCATTCTGGGTAGCTCAGAAAATAACTCAGCTCGAGGCAGTATTCCCGAATACTACCCCGTATGAAAAACACAGAATGCTAACAATCTGCATGCCCATGGGGATAACACCACAGGTAGAAGATTGCACCACTTGGGGTACAGTCTTTGCTGCCATATATACCAGAACTCATGGTATACCATCCTTAGCTGTAGTGCGAGATGTATTAAGACAAATACAAAACGAGTACGGAGCAGAACCTGCCCTAAACTTAGGGATGAAGTTACTAGGTAACTATGATCAGGTATCAGCCATAATACTAGCTAATATTAAAGGGGAAGCAGCTTCAGTGGCAATCCGCCAACGCCGAAAGGAGATGAGTCCTATAAATAATTGAAACTGCATATGCAGAATCAGGCAGTTTAGGTGGGAAAGCTTTAAAACCACAACTGATAGGCAGTCCTGAAAAGGACACTTCCAAGCAGACACCTGCTTCTTCTAGAAAGAAGTGGGATAATAAAAAACAACAAAACTTTAAAGGAAACAGATCTCAATCCCGAGGCAGATCTCCTCCACAGGAGCCCTCCGAAAGGAGGTACAACCTTAGGAATAGGGATAATATTAGGAAACCTGACAGGTATCAGGATACTGATACACGTTCCTCTCGTTCCTTTCAGGGTTCATCTAAAAACTCCTAGAGAGAAGGACAGTCAGAACACAAAGAAGAGCGTACAAAGTCCAGAGACAAACAGCACGCTCAAGACTATACTTCCAAAAAAGAAGAAAAGCCAAAATCAAAACCTCAGTTGAAGAAGAAGAAAGTTGCATGCCTGAAGATCAGACATGCCCAGAATTCTGAGGACGCAACTTCTGAACGGGGAATGGGCTCAGACGATGCTAGACAGTGCGGCAGAAGTAACAATAGCTCGCCAGAACCTGATGGAATTTCTGGTGACAGCGGACTTGAATGATTACATCACGGTGGAAATTCCAGATACGAGGGTAAGCGTCCCACATAAGTTATATGAAATAACATTCCAAATGGAGGGGGACAAGCCCAGGAAAGTTAAAGGTCTCTTTTGGGAGAATCTGTCATCTGGTTATGACATCCTATGAGCTGAACAAGATTGGCCGCCAGAATTCGTTATGGAGTGCCCTAGGGGAGAAACAGTAATTTTTCCAGCCTTCTCCAACCTCGTTCCCATTCATTTTAAACACACATATGCACGGGAGTGGGCAGTTGCCCTAGCTTCAGCATTGTACAAAAATCATGCCGGATGGGATGAGAATTCAACCCTCCACGTGATCCCGTTAAAAGTTTCACCAAATGCACAGAGACAATATCCAATAAAGCAAGAAGCTAAAAAACAGGTCAGGGAGATCTTAGATCAACTTGAGTACCAAGGGGTGATTGAAACTTGCACCTCACCAATGAACAATCCTTTGTTTCCTGTCATGAAACCTGACAACTGATATCGTCTAGTTTTAGATTACAGACATTTAAACACTTGCACTAAGACATTTGCAGTTCAAAATGCACACAGTGCCGCGTTAATGAATAACATTGTGCGGAGAAAATACAAAACTACACTTGATATCTCAAATGGATTTTTCTGCCAAAATATAGCGCCTGAAAGCAGGTACTTGACCGCATTCTCAGCGTTGGGGTCCCAGCAACAATTTTGTCATCTCCCCCAAGAGTATAAGAATAGCCCAGGGTTATTTTCAGCAAGAGTAACCGAATTACTCCAAAATTTTGATGAGGAAGCATTGTCCTATGTGTATGATATTTATCTGACGGACGATGACTTAAAAAGGCACTTGACCAGGGTGAGCACCATAATTATGGGATTCGCCTCTGAGGGCTACAAATTTAATTTTAAAAAATCAAAAATCGCCCACCTCAATTTCCTGTTTTTAGGATATGAGCTTTCAAGTGAAGGGAAAAATCTGGCAGCTAACTTTTTAGAAAAGTGTGCGCTGCTTCAACCTCCAAAATCATTAAAAAATTTACAATCAATACTGGGTTTCCTAAATTTTGGCAGAACATACATTTTGGATTATGTGGAAAGAGTAAAACCTTTCTACGACTTAATAAAACCTGAGTTTTCAGTTAGACAATGGACACAGGAACACACAAACATCCTACGTTCACTACAAGAAGACATGATAGCTTCTAAACACTTACAGACGCGGGTAAACGTACGCAACTTAGTGATCCGTGTAATAGCGGGTCAGTGCGGGTACACTTACTTAACCTTCAATGAAGGCGAAACTGTAACAATCGCTTACAAATCACACCTGTACACAAACGCAGAAATGCGTTTCACTTCAACAGAAAAAATCCTGACAGCAGTTCAGACCGCTGTAGCAAGAGAAAGAGCACTGGCTCAGGGAAAACGCATAATTGTCGTAACACCAGTACCAGCTTTAGAAGCTGTTACAAAGGCTAGCATTCCAAATGCAAAAGCCTTACATCCGAGATGGATACAATGGGCTAATTCTCTTACTGCAACGGATGTTGAGTACAGATTTGATCCAAGTCTAAAACCACAAGCATTTCTGCAATACGAACAAGAATACCCTCTACCGAATGAAATCTTGCCTTTAGATCAGTATGAATATATTATTTACACTGACGGATCTGCTCAACCGGCCATAGGGAGTAAGCAACAATACAGCGCAGCATGTGCTATCGTTCAAGGTCGCATGCGGGATGGAAAGTTCCATCCAAGTTGCACCAAAACGCAATCGCTAGGAGACTGCACGGCACAGTTGGCAGAGTTAAAAGCGTTAATACTGGAACTGGTAAACACAGATCACGAATTCCCCACACTGATAGTGTGTGAATCTTTTTACTGTGTGCAATCATACAATGAATATTTACACCATTGGGAACAAAACGGGTTCAAAGACGCAAAAGGTGGCACAATTAAGCATAAAATGCTATGGGAATAGGTAGTTGAGTTGAAAAATGAACTACCACAGGCTCACATGATTCATACACTGAGTCATCAACGTGATGGCGTTCACGTTGAAGGGAATTCATTGGCTGATGAAGCCGCAAAGGGGGCTGTACGCACAGCTTCCGTAGCTGCAATCATTCGTTCAAAAACGAGGATAGACGGTGAGATTATTGTTGCTGTCATTACTTCACGCAAAGGCAGCTCAGCAGTACCAAAGAAATTTCCACTCAAGTACTCCTTCAAGTTAGATGCAAACAACATTCCATATGCTCAGATTCCTGTAGTGGGGGACAGAGTAATACCAAATATGGATCGTAGGCAAGGTTTGATTATTGCAGCACACGAGGGTTTGGGCTCTGCGCATACAGGTGTTACAGCGACTATTTCATTGTTGAAACAGCGCTACTGGTGGCCAGGTCTAACAAAGTAAACTAAAGACTATGTCTTGAAATGTGACATCTGTCAGCAGATGAAAGGCTCCACCATAACACGCCCGGCACAAACACCGTTATTAAAATCAGACAAACCTCTCGCTTGTGTGTATCTGGACCACTGCAGCCCCTTACAATCAGATGGGACCTACAAGTATATCATGGTTGCAGTGGATTCATGCTCAAGATTCCTATGGGTTTGGCCTCAGCGCTCGGCTGACGCTCGAACTGTTATCAAAGATTTGCGAGTCTTTATAGGGACATACGCAGTTGGCACGTTACATTCTGACCGTGGCCCGGTGTTTAGCTCTCTGGCTTACAAAGAGGCCATGGGAAGTATGGGCGTAGCATTGTGGTACTCCTCTCCGTACCATCCTGAGGGAAATTCGGTTGTGGAGAGGAAGAACCGGGACCTAAAGCAATCTTTAATAGCTAGGGTATTCGGCAAGGGCGGTAGTTGGGTCAATCATATATATGGGTACCAAGAACTCTCAATAACCAGCCAAGAAGTTCTCTGGGGGTGTCACTCCTTCCGAAGTCTTATTTGGAACAAGAATGTGGGTACCTGATCTTGATTGTGAAGGCGCAGTGGCAGATGAGAAACCATTTGATATCCATGATCGTTTGGCTGTTTTACAGGATCTAAATGAATCCAGGACACAACAAAGTAACGTCCACCTGACCGCCACTGGGGAAGTCAAGGCAGTCATGGTAAGACCTGTCTGGATCCCAAAAGTCGGATATCTGGTCAGAGAGAAAATAGCGGATAAAAAAGAATTTGGACCATCATACAGAAAGCCTGTACCTGTCCTAGCAATTCAAGGAACAAGAACTGTACTCCTACCGCCTCTTGCCGGAAAAAAGAAGAAACGATTTGTCTCAATCGACTTAATCAAACCACACTATGTGGCCGATACTGAACAGTAGGCCTCGTGGACTCCGCTGTAGCAGACGCCCTCCTCTAGCTACAATCCAAACAGAAAGACTCATCACATTTGAAGAGTCCTCTCAAAGGAATGAAGGACTATGCAACAAAGCTATGGAACTTGTTCCCCTTGAACCCGAAGTTCAACTTCGAAATCAAACTCAAAATAACACACAAGTTGCAATAAGACCAAATACTGATGTTTACGTCAACATGCCTCGACAAGAGCAAACTGCAATTTCGACAAATCCTGATGCAATTCCAACAATTGATCGAACTGCTTCTGGCTACTTCATGAACTTTGATGTTTTCCTTGGATCCAAGTGAACCGGAAACGACGCCAGCCCAACAAACACGCAAGCAGCAGATTACGGACTTTCTGAACTTTCTCAAAAAAACTTACCTGGTGTCACCTTGGGTAGAACTATGGGTAATTACTGGGATGCTGTTATTTCTTTTCTGGCTAGGCTTAGTTATAACTTTTAGCATGCTTATTAATGGACGGTTACCTTCAACAAAGACCTGCAGCCGAAAAAGTAAATTTGATTCTGAAGCCACATCAATCTTCTCATCGTGAACAAAGAGACTTGTCATCAGTGAACATTACAGCAGTTCATATACCGGACGGTATAGTTTGGGACAAGGTTGATTTCGATATATTCGGTCCTACTGAACGTTTAAAAATTTCTCATTTATTTAAAATTTCATTGAGTGATATCATTACCTCCAGTACATTTTCTGATGATTGGGACTCTGAAACTGTTAATAACATGTTGTCTGATTTAGAGAAAACTGCTGCATTTCTGAACACTGAAATGCTACAAAGTACTTCAGACTATGACACTTTGTACTGTTACCAACATTATGGTAATCATTTCTTACACAAATCTGTAACACCTAGAAATAGTTTTGAGTACCACCAGTGGGAACATTGCCCTACACCACCAAGAAGTAGTTCGCAAACGTTTGCACAAAAATTCTCATATTTTTCAGGGTTTAACACTTCTGACCCGACGTCATTATAAAGTCACATCCACATCAGCACAGAAAAATTATGTTGACTAACACCAAACAGATTTACTCTGCTTCCTTTATCGCTCGATTGTCTGAACAGGGTTTTGACCTATGGAAGGACACAATAGACTTAAAATCAGTCTGGGGTTCTAGAGACTGGCAAGTCCAGGGAACAGAAGCTCTATTTAGAGCATGCCTCATTCCACAGCAGATGATATTCCTAAATGACACTGTGCAACAGACATCCTGTCTTGGAGTAGCCAAGAACAAGGACCTGAACACACCTCGGTTTCCAACACCATCACAGATGGAGGGGTGGCAAAATTCAACTTCACAAGAAGGGCTAAAAGTAGATGACATTTTTCGGTACAATAGATCAGATCCTAATTTGACAGGATGGTGGGTTTGGCCCATAGACACGAACAGATGTCAGCAAAGATTCTGGGGTACCACCGAAGGGTTCAGTATCCATAGGTCAGACCCACGCTATGTACAAAGAGAACATCCAGGGGTAGTGACATCCTACAGTGTTGGGAAGTTGTGCCTTGATTGGCTAGAGACCTCAACACTCACAGAAGTGAAACAGCACTTATCCTTCCTCACACATGACATGGATCTTAGGGATTTTTTACTAGGTCCCAGGAAATCACGTCAGAAACGTTTCATATATGCTGGCATTTATGCTGCCTACAATGAAAATTGGAAAATATCCCAACAAGAGGCTGCAGAGAGAATACGGGAAATAGACCGTATTAACTTAGAGAAGGCATTAGCTGTAGTGGATAATGGGTTAACAACTTTGACCTCCAGGATATATTCCTTAAGCAAAATTGTATCTTCTGCAATAGACATACTGGAACAAGATTTGGCCATATTACAACACTGGCAATCTCAGTTACGTTCTATTATGTTGTTAAGCTGGACACTGCAATCTTTGCGTGCAGGCTATGTGCCTTGGCGTTTTATCAACAGTACGTCTCTGTTTTCTGAATACAATCTACCAGATAAACAGATAGAAATGGCACAATGGGGAGCGAAATATACAATGCTGCGTATCGAAAAACTGGATAGATTACCATTTACGGTAGCGGAATCACCATCCACGGAATGGCTAATCCATGGCCACATCACTCTACCGGTCACTACTTTTCAGTTTCAATATTGCCTTGAGCAAAAGCAGACAGGCAAATATGAAAAACTGGGTAAGGAATACATTAAGGAATCTTGGGAATTACCGTACAGATTTCGATGCCGGAGTGGGGATCGAGAAGTGTTTCTAAGTGGTACAAACTGCAAGAACGCTTTGAGTGGTTCTCTCATGTGCCAGGATATTTTACTACACGGAGCTTGTAATGGTTCAGTAGCGAACTTGTCCTGCCACCAGAAAGGGACTCCAGCAACCGTGATTACACCGGTATTCGAGCTGCTCTCGAATGGGAGTTACTTGATGCTAAATGATCAAGGTTGTTGTGGGATGCTTCCGGGGATTGCCTATCTGGTCACGGTGAACTCCAGGGTTACTTGCTGTATGCAAGTATTGTTTCCCCCAACAAGTACAGTCAGGGAGGCGCCGCTATGGCCTTTGCTAAATGTTTCCTTTATACAATTTGATTCTTTGAGCAGAATGAAAGCCATGCTTTTACAGTAAACTGTGCCCTTAACCTCCGCCCGGGAGACCCTTGATCTTCAAATCGAAAGGACCTCGGCTGAGATACAGGCACTCATACATATAAACTGCCCCTCTCATTTCACAGAAATGGTGAGATGTATCTTTAATATGTCTGATACGAGTGGTATTGTACACCTATTTAAGACCGTAGGGTCAGGATTTCTAAGCACCTTTCAGCCAGTCCTCGGAGTTATTCCAAACTTTATACACTCCATATTGGGAAGCATTTTTGGAGGTCTTCCGCTGATCATGCTCTTAATAGCAGGTATCCTGATTGTTATTTTCCTGCTACGCAATGGACGGCCCTGCTACGCAATGGACGGCCCTATCACCCACGAGATGGCAAAAGCACTCCTGGAGCGTAAATACCGTGAACGCATGGTACAACATCTAGGCACACCTCGCCTGCGGGTACTGAGCGCCTCTTGGCTCCTATCGTTTAGACCAGTCTGGATGGACTGCATCTTACCTGTTCTTCGATGCCTGTTTTGCGGAGAAGAATGCGTGTTAGATCTCTGTCTGACACTTCCATCAGCAACGCCACCGGACATGATTACCATGCTGGAACCAGTGAAGGTCCATGCTCGACAATGTCCCCAGTGTATTCCTATCTTGATGGCTGCATTCCTCGAGAACCTGCAGGTGCCTTTTGCTACAACTGGGTTGAGCATCAGCTCTTCCACTAGCACTCAGGTATCAACTACAGCACCAGCTGCCTCTGAACCAGCTATTGGCAGTTCTGAGTATCATCTGTGCTCAATTGAAGTGCTCTGCGAGATATTACAGGGATCGTCCTCTGCATCTGCGAGCAACGGCGATGTTACGTCTCCCAGCCAAGACACTCAATCTATAATTGGCTCATCTTGTGCTGGGAAAGACTTCGGCTTTTTCCTTTTTGTTTCAAAACTCAACTAAATTTGGAACATTTCCTTTAATTGACACTTTTGCTGGGAAAGCATGGCCTTCTGACGCTTGTATTGGTTCGAAAAATATGTCGACGTTTCGACCCCTGTATTCATAAAGGTGATTTTCAGCCGTAAATCGGAAGGATTTATCGGGCCAGGCCGCGGTATGGAAGTAGGAGAATAAGAAGCTCCGACAGACAGGAAAGAATTTCCACATTTATGGAATGAGGATATGAAGTTTAGAGGTATTTACGGAATATCACACGAATGAAACTGGAGAAATGAACATCCACATTAATGGGATGAGGATATGAAGTTTGGAAGTACTTAAGGAATATTACACGAATAAGATTGGAGGTTACTAATCAACCTGTTTCTGATACTCAGGTGTACTACTGGCACCAGCCACCTCCATACCTGAATTGTGGTGACTTCTAATCATTTACAGAGCCTACGGGCCCACCATTGAAAACACAGCCAAATCCTTCCAGCTGAATCCCATTGGTGCTCTCGTCCCCCCTTCACGAGTTCCCTAAGGTCCTGATGAAGACCCCCCAATATGGCTGAAAATCACCTTCATGATTACAGGGGTCGAAACGTCGACATATTTTGTTTTGTGTTGTGTATCAAACATAGGTGACAGGGATTTGTGTATCTGTACCTAAGATGTTATGTTTTCTATATGTTTTTGCCTAACAATAGGCGGGAAAGGCTCTACGATCCTTGGATGTATATAAAACACATTACCTTCCCCTTCCTGTACACCTATCACGCAACCCTTCCAAAGCACTCACCCCCTGCCCCCTCTCCTGAGCACCAACTGTCGTGATTTTTTGATTTATACAACTGTTATTTGTTTGACTGATCCATTGGTTTGTGATGCAAAGTAAATCACAAGTACTCATTGACTTCTTTTGGTGATGTCTAAATCATTTCTATGTATGCTTGAATTCGTTTCTTCTAAGTTGGATTATAATCAAACTCCACTGTGACCATTCTCTTTTTTTGTACCACAAGAATAGTATGGGGCCCACTCCACTTGTCTTGGAGGGCAGCTGGTGCCACAGGCTCCAACACCCATACTTTCTGTCCTGACTGATATACAGTCAGTACAGCCTTTTGGTCATGCCAAGCTTTTTGCAATTCTTGGCTTGCCTCAAGGTTTTTGCTGGCCTTCTTCATGTACTCAGCCATCCTGGAGCGGAGACCAAGTACATAGTCCACTATGTCTTGTTTGGGAGGTTTGAGAGGTAACTCACATCTCTCTCTTTCACCAAAAGGGCTGTAGCCAACCCCCTTTTGTGGGACCTCTCTGTAGGCAAAGAGAAGGCAGGGCAACAGGACATCCCGTTTTCGCCTAAGCTTTTCTGGGAGGCCCATGATCATGCCCTTTAGGGTTTTGTTGAACCTTTCAACCAACCCATTGCATTGTGGGTGATAGGGTGTGGTGAATTTGTAATTCACTCCACACTGCTTCCACATTGCAGTGATGTAACTAGACATGAAGTTTGTACCTCTGTCAGTTAGGACCTTCTTAGGGAAACCCACTCTGGAAAAAATTCCCAGGAGGGCCCTGGCCACCACAGGGGCTGTGGTGGTTCTAAGGGGTTTAGCCTCTGGATACCTAGTGGCATGGTCCACCACCACTAGAATATAACTGTGCCCAGATGCAGTTGGAGGGTTCATGGGACCAATTATGTCAATCCCAACCCTCTCAAAGGGAACCCCCACTACAGGTAGTGGTATTAGGGGGGCCTTTGTTGTACCACCTGACTTACCACTGGCTTGACAGGTGGTATAGGAGCGACAAAACTCCTTGGTGTCCTCTGACATGTGAGGCCAGTGAAAGTGAGGGACACGTCTGCCCCAAGTCTTACTTTGGCCTAGGTGTCCTGCTAAGGGGATATCATGTGCCAAAGTGAGTAAGAAGCCCCTAAACGTCAGAGGTATGACCAACCTCCTGGTGGCACCAGGCTTGGGGTCTCTACACTCTGAGTAAAGGAGTCCCTCATCCCAATAAATCCTGTGGGACCCACTGCCACTCCTAGCAGCCTCAGCAGCAGCTTGCTGTCTGAGGGGTTCAAGAGAGGGGCAGGTTTGCTGCTCCTGGCTCAGATCTGCCTTGGAAGGGCCCCCTGTCCCCAAGAGCTCAACCTGATCAGGTTCAAGTCCAGCTGAGACACTTCCTTCACAGGGTCTGAGGTCATCTCTCTCAAGAGACTGATCCTCTCTCTGAGCCTGGGGGAAGGCACAGCCTTACTCCTCCTGCTCCTTCACTTGGAAGGTATCTGGTCCATTTTTCCAGGATCCAGGGCCTGTTCAGTAGACAGACTTCAGTTTGGTCTGTGACCTGGTCACAGCAAACACATCTGCAGAGATGCCCAGCATTGCTGCATGAGTCCTTAATTCCACTTCAGCCCAGGCTGAAGTTTCCAAATCATTGCCCAATAAGCATTCCACTGGAAGGTCTGAGCTAACCACAACCTTTCTTTGGGCCAGTTACCCCTCCCCAGCTGAAATTAACAACCGCCAAGGAATAATCAGTCCTGACATTGTTAGCATTGGTCACTTGGTACATCTCCCCAAGTATGATCTGGTCAGGGTCCACAAGATCTTTTGTCACCATAGTGACACTTGCACCTGTGTCCCTGTAGGCCATGGCCTCCTTGCCATTAATCAAAGGCTGCTGTCTGTATTTGCCCAAGTTACTGGGACTGACAAATAAGGAGGCAATATCCATGCCACCATCACAGACGAGCACATCCTGAGCTGGAGTTCTGACTAGGCCAGAACCCACCTCAGAGCCCAAGGTTAACCCTACTAATCCCTAGTTCTCTGTACCACCACCTGTACTTGTGCTAGGGGGCACAGTTGCCCTAGGGGCAGTGGTGGTAGGAGGATTTTCCTTGGCTTTTGGGCAATCAGCATCTTTTGTCCAATGGGCCTTTACCTTACAAAAGTAACACCAAGGTTTTCTTTTGCCTTTTCCCTTGTTGGATTGTGACTCCCCCCCAGATGCAGGTTTTTGGCGCCCTGATGAAGACTTTTGATCTTTACCCTTGTTCCCACGCTTATCTGAAGTTTTAGAATCCTGCTTCTTCTGGTCACCACCAGAGGTCTGGTTTTTCTGCTTTACCCTGGTTCTGACCCACTTATCTGCCTTCTTTCCCAATTCTTGGGGAGAAGTCAAATCATAGTCAACCAGGTATTGATGCAACAACTGATTATGGCAATTATTAAGGATCTGCTCCCTCATAATCATATTGTATAATCCCTTGAAATCATTCACTTTACTGCCAAGTAACAAGACTTCCAGAGCCTTAATAGCACTATCCACAAAGTCTACCCAGTCCTGTTTCTGTGCCTTCTGGGTGTCTCTGAACTTAATCCTGTACTGTTCAGTGGGTAAGCCAAACCCATCAATGAGAGCATTCTTCAGAACTGAGTAGTTGTCAGAATCCTCTTCTCTAACAGTGAGGAGCTTATCTCTACCTTTGTCAGCAGGGGAGAGCCACAAGATAGCTGCCCGCTGCTCTTGAGGGGCCCTCTGAACTTTACAGGTCCTCTCTAAAGCAGTTATCCATTTTTGGATGTCATCCCCAACATGGTAGGGAGGGGCAATCTTGCTCAGGTTCCTATTGTCAAAAGAATGTTCTTTAACTCTAGGGACACTGTTGCTGCCACTATGGGACTCTAGTCCCAACTTTTTTCTAGCTCTCTGGACTTCTAGGGATTCCTTTTCTAGGGCCAACTGCTCTTGCTTGAGCCTAAACCTAGCTTTCTCAAGTTCAAGCAGTTGGTATTCCCTGTCCAAGGAATGGTCCCTCTTGCTAGATACAGAGGTCCCTACAGACTGTCCTGAGTGATGTGACTCTGCAGAGGGAGATCTAGATCTCCTTGGTAAACTCTGCACTCTTCCAGGAGGGGTGAAGAGGGGGCCATTTTGGCCTTCCTCATCATCTCCCTGAAGATCTGAGTTGTCCAGGTGGGAACCATCTTGGTCCTCCTGGCCAGGGTTTGAATCTAGGTCATAGAAGGTGTCCCCTCCTGACCTGTCCTCATTCCCTGCCCCACCCACTTTCTCTTATTCATCTGACCCAGGGGTCTTCCTAAGGTCATCAAGCAGTAAGACCTCTATGAGGCGTTCGGTCTTCAGCTTTCTAGAGGCACACAGGGCTTTCAAGTCTTGGAATGGAAGCTCACAGTATCTAGAAGGCAGAGAGCCACTGGCATCTCCTTTAGAAGACATACTAAGTGTGGTGAGGTGTATGCACCTACCTAACCTAGTGGGAACTAAACTCTCTTAAATTGGAGAAAGGGTATGCTAGACCCTTGACTTACCCAACCCTACGTTCAGTAGAACTTACTTATTCTAGGCTAGTATTATATGTACCTAGTACTTAGTGGTTTTAGGGTAATCAATACAAAGATTTATCTGGTGAAACAATGTAGACTTGAATCCCAACCGCTGCACACCAATGTGAGAAGTTGGCCTGGTATATGATGTCCACTAGTTAAAGTGGGCACCTTGCACCAGTCCCAACAACCCTATGGTGATTTAAGAGGTCAAAGATAACCTTAGAATGCTATCCAAGTGGTAGCTGTGGAGAGCAGCCTTCAGGCTTAGTCTTGAAGGAATGTTAAGCAGCTTGTTTTACCAGAATGCAACCTTGTTGTATTGGTTAAATGAAAGGAGAATCACACAGTAGTTATAAGAATATATATTTATTATTATAACACCTTAAATACCTCTCAGTATCTGCTTTACGCAGATAAACACAAAGCACACAACACTTTAGCACAGAAACAATCGTAAGTAGCACTAATACACAGTGGGTTCCTGAGGGAGACCAAACCATACACTAAAATAGTGGTATAAGAACCACGACTCGGGTCAAGACAGTGTCTAGAGGTTAGAGAATCGCTGGGACCCCAAGGAACCACCCAAGGTGAGTAAGTAGGGACCCCACGGAGGACGGGTGCAGTGTGGAAACACGACCGCGGGCTACGTGCAATTCAATGGAAGAGTTGCGGTTGCAGTTTTAATGTTTAAGGACCCTTCCCAGTGGATTATGAGGAAACCCTTTGGAACATAGAAGGTTGGCGAGCCACCCCATCCGTGGATACCGAAGTACCAGAGTTACCTATCCCAGGGAAGCCGGGTGCGTAGGTCTGAAGTGGTGTCAGAAACCACAGTCGTTCTCTATGGGAGTCTTCAAAGAAATGCCACTGCTGGAAAGAAGAAAAGTGTCCGGTGGAATCCGCTGGTGGATTCGTGATGGAAGGAACCTGAAAGCAGAGGGGACAGAGTCTGGGTTGCTCAGGAGTGACCAGGGGCTCGGTAGACGAATGCCCACCGATGTCGGGTGCTTCAAGTGCGAAGAAGCAGACCATGACTCTACAGCTGCAGGGACCAGGAGACGTCGAGGATGACCAGGAGCTGTCCCACAAAGGATGTCGAGTGCTGAGGAGTCGGTGTCCGGCTGGAGCACCAACAAGCCCTGGCAGTGGCAATCCACAAAGAAGGTCGAGGAAGGTCACGGTCTGGCCCAGCAAGGACCAGAGGACTCACCACAGCAAGGGGAGTCATGGCGGACCTGGATCAACCAGGGGAGCCCAAGAAGATCAGTGTTGTCCCTCAAATGGACCCACAGGCCGAAGGCACAGGAGTCGCGAGAGGACCTCTAGCAGTTTCACAAAGACACAGCTTGCAGGGCACAGAGTGTGAGGAGGCTGGATTCCTTGGTACGAAATGTGTGCAGAGGTTGGGGCTATTGACAGCCCAATGCACGAAGTTGGGGAATACCAACAAGCATATGCATATGCAAAAGTATGCGGTGCACAGGGGTGCGTGTTATACAGTCCTCACGAGGGATACTGCCTCAAACTTGGTGAGAGGGCAGCTCGACCTCAAGGAACATAGGAACCCACCTCCTGTGTTGCTGGAGCCTTAGGAGTCCGCAGGAGCTCAGGATCAGCAGATCGGTCAGTTGCATTACGGTGCCTGCAAACGCAGGGGAGTGACTCCTTCACTCCAAGGGAGATACTTCGGTTGTCCTTGGAAGGGTGTTACCATCATGGCCGTTTAGACTTGATTCTGACCGGCTCCGTCCCGAGCCCCTTAGAAGCAGTGAATGCAGCGCTTTAAACCGAGCGGAGATCACCCCGAGACGAAGCTGAAAGTAGCGGGAACACCGGAGGGGGTGTGGAGCCCCCGAGAGGTCCCGAATAGCTGCCGATGGGAGAGGGTCGCGGAGAGACCCGTGCAGCGTGAAGACCACTAAAATGGCGGACCGCGCCGACGAGTGATCTCGGGCACCCAAACTGCGACCCGCTGCCTGAATTTGGAGATAGCGGCTTGTGGTGGAGCCCAGTGAGGCGGAAGGCAACGCTGGCCTTGAGGTTGATGGCATCTGGGGTGAGCGGTAGCGAGCTGCGAGCAATGCGGGGCTCCCTGATCGGGCCAGCCCAGTAAGGGAACTGATGGCCTGTTGGACTCACCGGCAGTGGGCGGAGTCCGGAGAAGAAACGGCAGGATCCCCTACATCGGTGGCGGCCGCTTGTTGAAGGTGAGTGCGAGAACTGCATGCTCCGGAGTGCCTTCCCTTCCCCGGTAGGTGCCTAACCCCATAGATGGCGTCGGCTGGGGAGCCGGAGGGTGGCTCGGAGACTGAGAAGCTAACGGGTGGGCAGAGGCATCTCCTATCTGGCAGGGCCTGAATAAACAGTGCCAAAAGTTCTCCATCACTCCATCCCCTCAGGAAAGAGAGTCCACATGAGAAGGGTGGAGCACTCAGAGTTTTGAGACACTGGGGGGACCTATTCTGGAACTGGGACCGAATTCCTTCACAACGCCGACACATGGAGCGCTGCCACAAAGCCTTACTCTCAATTGCCTTTCTCTCAATTGCCTTACTCTCAATTCTGCTTCTGGGAATTGGGGCCGATCTGCTTACTTTCGGAGCTGTCCCTTCCACCTCTCCTTTCATGGGGCAAGCTGGAGGATGAGGCTGACGGCGCTTCCTAATAACACCAGGACTGCTACCGTTGATGGAACTCTGACGATGCCCCATGGGCGGAAACTGAAACTGTTTGTACTTACCTCGGAGACCGAGTACTCCTGGCCGTTTCCCGGTGGAGCTGTCCTATACAGCTATAGAGGAGTCTGGTTCTGGTTCACCCCTCGGCCGTCACCTACCCAGCCGGACATCGGACATTGTTTTTCACGGTTCTTCTTGGTTTATCTGTCTTTCACACTGACTGCTTGGTTCCCCCTGATGGACTTTCCCCCTCCTGCCTGCCTTGACTCTCTCGGCATTCCCCTCCCCTGTTTTCCTTTCCCTCTCTCTAGACTGGGGTCCTGATTAGCAGGATCCCAGGCAGATTAGTCAAAACAGTGTACATCAAACAAAAAAAGTGGGGGTAACCATAAGAAGCAGATCCTACTTTCCTACACTTGGTCCTAGTCTACTGCGGCCATTGACCATCATTGTCGCTTTAGTTTTTATTGCAGCATTTTCTACCGAAAACTTTAAAAAATCATATCCCCGGTTACTTTGATTGCATTTTCGTCATTTAAGTGTCATTTTGTTTATTACATTTTACTGTATTTTTTGTAATGCAGTTTGGGATTGATATTGCCTGGCGGTTTAACTTTATTTCTGGCTGGTACTACATAAATAATTTACACATTGCCCTAAGTTAAACCTGTCTGATCTGTGTTACAGTTACCAGGGGGTTGAGATCATGTTAATTTAGTGACTTGGAGGTTTCACCCAGAAAAGGGCTGTAATTATTCCTTGAAGTGGGCAGTCGTCCACCCCAAATATTAATCCAATTTCCTTAACATATCATACTACTTTTAATACTATGAAAGAGACAACTATAAATGCATCAATATATTGCCCTGTGTGTGTGTGTGTGTGTGTGTGTGTGTGTGCGTGGGCGTGTGCGTGTGTGTGTGCATGTGTGTACATAAATATGTATATATCAAACAAACAATCCTGGTCCCGTTTGATTACACAGAACAGGTACGGACTCGTAAATTGCTGGTGCCAAAAACTTGAATTTATTACAACACAAAGTGCTGTCCATCATGACGGGTTTCGGCCACGACTGTGGCCTTGGTCACATGATCACGCTACGATTTGTGCAGGTATTCATAGGTAGCTTGTCTACCATGTGATAGACGACGTCATTATAGCCAAGGAAAACAAACTCAAACATATATGCAAATAGACATTATCAAGGTCGTAAATCTCATTAATCAAAATCATATTAAGTAAATATATATAAATAAATACATTTGAAAGCTACTTAAATGCTAGTATATAAATAGGCGTGATATTTTAAAACCATGTATAAATACTTTAAATATTTTATGTATGTATATATATATCTATCTGTCACACAATTGCAACCCAATGTATATAAATGTATCACCCCAAGGTTATCCGGCATGGACTCCAGGGGCAAAGCAAATATGGTTTATTGAGTAAGGACATACAAAGTGACGCATTTTGGCCCTCATTGGAGCTTTGATCACAACAATCATCTCTAGTCCTTCGTCTATTTTAGTAAGTTATGGATAAACATAGAAAAAATACTACCATGCTCGAATGTGTACAAACGAAAAAGGGTAATGCATGTAATACTATTCCAGGAAATCAAACAACCTACTCATCTATTCATTTTTATCCTAATATTTTTAAAAAGATATAATTATTTTACATATACGTTCATTGACAAATTAATTCCTTATTCTAAATATATAAAGGCGTAGTGGACATAGTCTCCTAGACTAGTACAGCAAAATGTTCTTATAATACATTTAATATCCATGTAGAGAAAGTAGTAAAAAAGGGCTCCAGTCAAGTTGGCAAGTACCCAAATACATCTAAGGATTAACCCCGAAAGTATTCGGAGTTGAATTATATTCAAATAGTTAAAGAGGCAATCCTCAAATAGAACAAAGTAATTAAAACCACATAATCACCAATACAAAAAATTGTTAAAATCAATCAAATGAAAATTCAAAGCAGTGGAAAGGGAAACCCCTGTTCCAAATCTCCAAGGCAGGAAAATAAAATGTACATTTAGTCACACTCTTTCCCCACAAAATGAGACTTGAATTACTAGTGATAGGAAAAGAAGCCTGTTGGTGATAATCTGGCCAAACTGGAGATATTGACCAAAGATGTACAGCTATGTCCTCATTCATGTTAAGGCCCGCAGAGAATTTAGTTAGAAAGTCAGTTATATAATATGACTCCAAATTCTTCAACAATAATACCCTGTCCTTACCACTGTAGTGATGCCCTACCCTATCAGTGACAAAGTATTGTAACATCTCACAGTTGCCTTCATGATAGGTCGCAACTCAACTCAGTGCTACTGCGGGTAAATAGCTATATAGTAGATGATCTCTCAGTGATCTAGCTTTTCTGTATGAGCTAGGCAATTGCTAAGCTCAATTCCAATTAACCATCAGATTTCAGAATAGACAAATGTTTTGGAAAAGTGTCAGGAATGTTAGGAAACATCACACTAAAAGACACACAATTGATGGACGGAATGCAGAACAAATCAAAACATTCACCCCCAGTCAAGAGATCTGGGTTAAATCCATCGTTCTTTTGCCCACCATGCCACCCCAGTTTAGACCTGGCCATATTCAAATCAGTCTTGACCCTGTGCCTTATGGGAACAGTCCAGCCCGAACTGCCAAGCCAGGTCCTCCCTGGACCGGAAACAAGCATCCTAGGACCGGTTTCGGGGTTTCACCCCTCATCAGCCAGGATAGCTTGAATCCAGTGGCACAGTGAGCCTGGGACCCATGTCTGGGCATACCCGGCGCACTTAGGGTGAGAAAGCAAAAGACACACAATTGATGTACAGAATACAGAACAAATGTAAACATTCACCCCCAGTCAAGAGATCTGGGTTAAATCCATCATTCTTTTACTCACCGTGCCACCCCAGTTTAGACCTGGCCATATGCAAATCAGTCTTGACTCTGTGCCTCATGGGACCAGTCCAGTCCAAACTGCCAAGCCAGGTCCTCCCTGGACCAGAAACCAGCATCCTAGACCGGTTTCGGGGTTTCACCCCTCATCATCCAAGATAGCTTGAATCCAGTGGCACAGTGAGCCCGGGACACTAGCACAGTATATTTACAAAGGGTTGCAGGGTTTAGACCCTCATCTAAGTTCTAACTTAAGGTTAGACTTGGTGAGTATGGAGCACAGGAACATGGACGTTAAGCTAGTTCTCACTTCTTTGTTGTAGGTGGGACTTCTGGGGCCTTATGGGTCCGTGCCTATAAAAGCCGGTGTCGAGAATGGGCCAGTGCCTGGTCAGATCTCCAATTTGTTTTAGCTTACTTTGCTTCTCTCCGTTTGTCACTCAGTACTTACAATTCCTTACCATTTGTTCTTTTTCCTTTTTTCGGGTCCTTGCACATTCTTCACCTCTGAATGACTTGGCTCTGTGTTCTATTTACCCTTTTGAACCTAGTAAGTGTTGAGCTCACTTACCTCTGTATCCTGAAGCATGCTGCTGCTCTCCGTCTTAGCAGCACCTCCATGGCATTTGTATCATCCCCTGTGGTAACCTCTGCAACTATCCTGAGCTAACTACAACCTGCGCCCCACGATTCACTGCTTATTACCTCACATATTACATCACTCATGACATGTTAAATGGCATCATTGATGACAACATTGATGACAACTGAGAAAATAGGTCCCTCTGCCAATCAGAATGCCCTATTGAATTTTCAGTGCAGCGGGACTCCTGCAGGACCAACTGTCTAGATATACCTATGTTTAAGCCATTCTAGCCCAACCCAAACATCTGGTTAAATGCTAATTTGTCAAAAATGGCTGAACGGATTTACACCGAATCAGAAAGCGAACATTTACTGAGTAAAATTCTGACTTTCTTACAAATTTGATGTAAATTTGTTCAGCTGTTTTTTCTGTATCAGAGAGAACATTTTTCTAAGGGAATTAACATGGGAATCCAGTGTTTTGGGACCTTCTCCTTTTTCTTGGCCCCTACTTAATAGATTGGCCTGAAATGTTCCATGAAGGGGTTGAGGTGGATTAGCAAAACAAATATTGCTCTTCCAATGGAAATTCTAACCTAACTACACAGTGGCGGCTACCACTGTGTAAAATATATCTATATATACAAGCCAGGTGGACGTGACTGCATTTCTGAGTGGCGTTTGGAATGTGTGTATGTATATATATATATATATGTATATAAATATATATATTATATATATATATATATATATATATCACTGAAAAAACCATAGGTTTCAGGCACGTTATAGTTAGAAATTTGCATTTAAAAAACCTTAGAAATTCACTGAAAAAACCATAAGGTTTTAGGGACAGTTATAGTTAGTTGGACATTGCACTCGTACAAAACCCGTGAAATTCCCCCGTTATAGTTAGTTCAGGTAACTATAACTCGCGCCCCCGCAATGCACTGCTGATGACGTCACATATTACATCACTCATGACATGGTCAGTGACATCACGTTGCCAGAGAATGCGAGACTGTGCACATTGCGGGGCCCATTGGAGGGTTATGCATTGGGAACCCTGAGGACACGGCACCCATTAGGGTAGGATTGCCGCACTACAGGTCCCACAATACTGTGGGGGACCGTGAGTTAAATGCTTATTTAAGTAGCCTATCAGAAGGCAGTAAATTATTTGAATAAAAGGTGTGGTCTAAAACGCTGTGCACTTGGTGGAACTATGCCTATGATTAAGGATTTGATCCGAAACGCGTCAGGCTGCTCCTGCCGTGTATGTGGTCTGCTGGGGATTGCTGCAGCCCGAGTGCTCCCTCGCCTGTGGGCAACTTTGGAGCGTTATATATATATATATATATATATATATATATATATATAGTAGAGTAGATGGGCATAGAGTGTACTACAGTGTTGTAGATTGTAGTTGCATTTAGTGGAGTAGAGTGTTGGACAGTGGAGCAGTGTAGAGTGGAGATAGTACAATGGCGTCGAGTGGGATAAAGTGAAGTAGAGTGGAGTATAGTGGAGTGGAGTACACTGGAGTGGGATAGTGTAGAGGGGTGTAAACAATCATAGAATGGATTGGCATGTCCTACACTACAGTATATATGTACTACGGTCGCCAGTAGGTAATTATAGTTAGGACCTAGTTTCAATAGGAAAAGCATTTTTTGACTTGGCTATACCTTTGACATTGTTTGTCCAATCTTTATGAAATTTTCCAAATAAAGTGTCAAAGTATTGTTCTGGTTGTCATTGAAAGTTTGAGGGTGATCCGTGCAGCGGGGACCGAGAAATAGGGGTGCTAAAAAAGGTTGTGTTTGTAATGTTAATTCCCATAGGAACGCGTTGTTGAACCTACAGCCCGAAATGCTGGATGGAATTACACGAAATTTGGCAGAAAGGTAGATGTTGTTACACAGACTGTGCTTTTTGCTATTTGGTGTAAATCCGTCCGTTAGTTTTTGAGAAATTTAAGCTAAAATTTATAGATATATCTCTGACCGCCGATATTTCGTGGCGGTTTCGCGATGAATCACGAATGCATGCGCTAACAGGAATGCTGTGATTGGCTGAACACAACCTGAATGTAAAGTTGCGGCCACCATTTTATCATCCGGGAACGGTTCCAGGTGCTCAAAATTTGTGGGAAAGCTAACATAAGGGGTCAGTGTGGAGGTACTCTGACCCCTTAAATGAGAAATGGGGGGGTTGTGACACAAGTTATGGGCCCGATTCACAGAACTAACTTAAGACAAAATCCTAAACTTACTACCATTTTGGTATTCACAGAAGGCACTTACTCATTTTGGTATTCACAGAAGGCACATACTCATTTTGGTAATCACAGAAGGCACTTACTCATCAATGAGTATGTGCCTTTTGAGGCACTCATTTTGGTATTCACAGAAGGCACTTACTCATCAATGAGTAAGTGCCTTCTGAGGCACTTACTCATTTTGGTATTCACAGAAGGCACTTACTCATTTTGGTATTCACAGCTGTGAATACCAAAATGGTAGTAAGTTTAGGATTTTGCTTTAAGTTAGTTCTGTGAATCGGGCCCCTAGTTTCTAAAATGAATTTTTTGTAATCGCGCGCGATATTCGCGGCAATGCTGTGACCGCCAGCGCGGACCCCCGTGTACAGTTGCGGGGATATAGCGAGTATCGCAACGTCCTCGTGAATATTGGTGAAAATATATTTTAAAAAAATAAGTGAATCAATAATACGCATTGTTATAGAGATATTGAGATTCTGATAAATGTTTTATAGATTTATTTAGATAGTGATTTATCTAGTGTGATGGTTAAAATTAATTATAAAGTCATAATTTTTTAACGTGGTGGTGGCTATTGAATTTCTACTTTTGCTTTCCGCTTTCGTGCCGTATTCGCGGGGATCGCAATTACCGATGACATCCTGATCTCCGGCCGCACAGCGAAAACAGAAAATAGGTTTTAGAGATGGTTGTTCTAGAAATACATTAGAAAAACATGAGTTTGAAGTGTTACAGTAATAAAATCCTAGTGTGTAAAATATTGTAATACCTGTGCATATATGTGTTTTTCACTTTATGGAAAAGGCACGATTGCACGGGTTACGGCGTCGTCGCGACTCCCTGAATAACCGCGAAAATGGAAAATAGGTCTTAAAGATGGATTTTATAGAAACTTAGTACCAAAACATGAGGTTAAACATGTTTTTAAAGAAGCATGTATATAGTACTATATGCAGCGCAATGTTTAGAATGGAGTTTTTTACTTATTTGTTTGGATGTGCTGGTGGCCTTTGAATGTCTGCTTTTGTTATACGTTCTCGCCATGTATCCGCGTCCATCGCGACATTGTCGCGAAAATCCCCAAAAACTGAAAAAAAGGATCTTTTTAACAAAAATTAACAATATTTCAAGTACTAGAGTGGCTCTGATAAGAGCCTTTGTGTTGATTGTGTATATATGACAGCTACACATACAACCGGATGCAGAGTTTCAGGTTACTTAGAAACACCCTGTTGCCTTCATCTGTAAAGTGCACTTCATCATTTCTATAAATTCCATGCATGTCAAAACGCAGAAAGTTGTTATAGATACAGTCCATGCGTTGGTCTCTGATGAATGCAGAAACAGTTTTATTAAAATGTTTCCTGGCTTTGTCAATCTGTGGACAGAATTGATTGGACCACTTCCATTTCTGTCTTTGGCATATATTAGAGTACACCAAGACAGTGTGAGGGAAAAGCGACATCAGTTCTGCAAAGGATCTTTCATTAGGATTTCTAGCCCTACCTCAGTCAATGTGCCTTGGTCATTGCCACCACAGTGCACAATGATGAGGTGAGGAGCTTGGCAATCCACAATGGATTTAACCAAAGCCAACAACTGATGAAACTTTAACCCTCTCTGGCGAAACCAAGTAATCTCCACATTTGGCATACCCAAGTCCCTGTCAATACCTCTGCTTTTTGCAGCCTCTTTAGCCTAACAAACATAGCTGTGGCCCACAATCCACACTCTAAGCATTTTGAAGTGAAGGAGCAATATCAGTCAGGAGAAGGCTGGAGCTAAATGAGGTAGTTTTCTAAATGAAAAGCAGCTAAAATGGAGATGTTTTTTTTAAAAAGATATATTTCATTGGATGCTGTCAGCATGAACGTGAATAAAATTAGGTAGTGTGTTGGATGCCTTAACAAGAAGTCCTATTATTAGCTGTTGTTTAAAAAAAGAATTGTAATACAGACATGGATATGCTTTTGAATCTGTGGAGTAAATCACACCTGCTGTACCTTATTTGGAAGTTTTGTGTTCCTTCTACAATGTGCTGTGAACTTGTGACCTACTGGTTCCACTGGGTTGCTAGGTACACTGAGCTAATAATGTATTGGGGGGGAAGGGTGTTAAAGAGACAGAACATTTTTTTAAAAGTTGAGGAGTTATGACACAATTTAAGTAATGGCAAACTTTAATTTCCAACTCAGGACTATGTAATAAACTGTTGTGCAGTATTTAAATTAAAAGAAGCTAGATATAGGTTTGGACTCCCATTTATTTTTTCACGATTACTCTGCGATGATCGCAAAAACATCGCAAACATACGGAGACAGGAACCTCTTTTGAAAGAGAGGGAAAGGGTTAACAGATGCTAACCATCCACAAGTAGAGCTAGAGTAGTCTAAAATGAAAAACAGGATTTCATTTGCTGCCTTTCTCATGATCATAGAGTGGAAAGTTGAAGAGGTTGCCATTTTATATTTGCTTTGTATGAGAGTGGTTTACAATTCTTGTGCTTAGTTTTTACAAATCTTAACAGTGTCAAAACTATCCAGTAAGAGCTAAAACAACAATATAATCTATGAACTCAATTCACTGGCATGTCTATATCTTATAATTATTTTAAAAATGTAGCTTAGAAATTAAGATGTATATGGGAGTTGGACAAAAAACTGTATCACAGTGATATGAAAAAATATATATCAGATGAATTGTATCTGGCAGAGGGTATTTGTTTAAGATGTTAGTACTGTTGAAAGTCACCATGAGTAATGCCTTTGAAAATGACAATGTTTTAAATGTCTAAGCATCATGTGCAGAACAGACAGATCTATTTTATTTGCATTCTGGGAACTGTAGTACTTTTAGTCACATTGTTAAATAGGAGTAGTGTAGTCATGAATAAAACATAAGAAAATGTGCTGCGCCTGTATATAAATTAAAAAGTAGTAATACTTGTTAGGTATGTATTGGGAAGTGTTTGTCAATGAGGTTTTTTAACTCATATTACGGGTTTGCATATGTTTAGATGGTGAGATATGGTTTTTCTGGTTGCAGATAGTTATATGTACGATGAGACTGTTGAGTTTACTTAAAGATGCAGAGAACTATATATTTTTGGAAAGATGGCCTGAAGGTGTTTTTCTGTTATGAAATCCCATATATGTTTACATGGTGATCTATGTTCTTCAAGGCTGTTGAAATGTTCATGTATATAGTGAGGGTGGTGCATTTCTTTCAACATGCTCTGTTTAAAAATGGGGGGGGTTAATAGCGCAGAATGTCTTTTGAGAGTTTGTGTGCTAGCTTCACTTGGCATGGAACTTTTCTTTGAGAAATACTTAATATATGTTTTAAACACACAAGAAATATTTGCGAAATGATGTAGGTATGCCATAAAGAAATGGTTTTGTGCTTTCAAAAGGTGAGAAATGTTTTCGGTTTTAGAAACTTACTGATGCATGTGCATGCTAAGTAACAGAGCAATGTATACTCTTAGAGAGGCATGTATGGAATTATATATCAAGTGTGATATCTAGACTTATTCAATCACCCAGGTACTACACATGCACGCTTCCGATCACATATGCACTAAGTATGTACTCACTGAACTACACAGGCAAGTTCATCCAATCACCCAGATAGTAGCAATATAGTTATGTGAATACACAGGTACTAACTATGCAGATATGGAACCACTGATGTAGTTCCTACATACTAAGGGAATCATGCAGGCACTACCTATATTCTGAAGTTATCACCTAGGCACTATCTATGTACTCATCCAGGGAGTATTATTGTACTCAACCAGAAACACATGGATTTACAAGTTTTAGTGAGGAATATGTACTCTTTTAGAACCATGTGGTGAATTATATATGTAACCTGTCACACACTGTTTGCATGTAATCAGAAGAATTAGTGAGCTATATGCTGTGATACAGATTAATGTGCAGATTTTTATATGCAGTGTTTCTCAAACTTTAAATCTGACACATGAAAGTAGAAAAACAATAAAACACTAAATCTACCAGTGACACAGTGGTAGAGAGGCACACAAATAGTCATGTTGTGTTTTCGGATTTACAGTGTTGAGGCACTGTATGTACTTTTACACTTTGGTTGATGTTTACTTTATTTTAAAAATTAGTACAAAAGGGATAAAGTGGTCTTTTAGCGTGTATAAGTCAGAACTGAGATATGGTGCAGCTGTGTTGTAGGAGAGGGTGCTATAATTTTAAAAGGTAAGTAATAAATTAAGTTTTGTGTTTTGGTTTGGGATTGGTACATTGAAGTAAGTGCTTGTAGTTATGTAGGTAGGTTGATTTGTATATTTAAAACTGGAACATATCATAAAAACAGTTTTTCTATTATTCAGACAGAATGCTTACAAAAGCTCGAAGAAAAAAGTAACACAAGCAAGTACAGTATCTATGCAGAACTGAGACACAAAAGGGGCAACATGAAGAAAAAGTGGTGAAAGAAAAAAGAGCTACTGGGAAGGGAACAAAGTAATTTCTTAAAAATATATGTGGACATTTCCAAAGATTACAAAATAATAAAAATAAAATTCAAACCATGAGAAAGAATAACAGTGGACAAAATCTATATAACAAGAACAGGAAATAATGTAACAAATATGGACACACCTTAACCAGAAGACAGAACCAGTTCAAGGAAATCAGAGCCAGGAGGATTCGTAGTAGAGTAGTTATAAATCTACAGAGAATTATGAAGAAGTATAGAAGAAGGGGCGAGGCACTGAAACAGAAACAACGAGTTGAGAGAGTAGTTTATAAGGCCTTTGTTTTGAAGAGGAAGCTTTTCATTATGATTGCAAATAGAATAAAGACTCGTGACAAAATAATGTTGTACATGAGGAGACAAAACTAGAGAAAAGATTAGCGAATGGGGGGGGACTAAAGTGGTAACATTATTGTTTGCTGATGATACGCTGTTGGTCTCCAAAACCCCTAGAGGGCTCCAGCTGCAAATTCTGACTCTAGCCCGATGGTAGTCTGCGCAGTTGCAAAGTTTCTCGGTGATATGCAGACAATTAGAAGGTCTGTGTTGAAAATGTAAGAAAGGTGCACTTATTATCGTGTATCCCTCTTAAGTACTTTTTATGGTGTTTTTTAACTGCTATTGGTCCATATGCTAGTGATTTTTTTTATCTGGACCTGATCATAGCGCTATTTCTTTTTTTAGGCGCTTCCATGCTATTCTTACTTTTCCAATGATCATTAGACTAATTATTGGAGTGACACTTTTAATTTTATCTACTAATATATTTTGCATGTTCTTAAATATTTGTATGAACTGTACGCACTTGCACTTTTATGGTCTGACGACCGAAATAAAGTTTTATGATTGATTGATTCGTGAATAGAAGTAAATTATGTACACTTTTTAGTTTAAAATGCATACATAGTTCTAGTACAGAGTCTTTCTTTAATGAAGAAAGCTATCTCCAGGATGATAGATTAGTTCATGCTATTGATTGCAGAAGACGACGTTATGAAATGAAGAATGGCACTCCTATAGCGAAAGAGGTGATGGTATCTACAAATGTAGAACAAGTTATTGGAGAATAGGTACATGTAAGGTGGAGTCAGGCGCCTGTTTAGAAATGGAATTGTAGTAGTGTTTGTAGTATTCAACGGCAATCCATTGATATATTAAGGACATTTTTACATATCTTTCCAAAGTGAAGTTTAAAACACAAATAAGTACTTTACAAGGACTGGATCCTTTCAAGATTTGAAAGCATACAAATTTGCAGGGACACTCACTAGCTTGTTTATCAAAGAAAGTGTGCCAAAGCACCTTTCGTCATTTCAGGATGTTAGTTGTACACCACTCAACAATGCGAACTTTAGTTAGGAGACTGTACTATGTGAAAACTCCTGCTTTATGTTTAGGAGAAATGAATTGAGCACTTTTGTATGGTACTGTGGCAGATGTAGAAAAAGTTTGTGCTGATGTGCACTTTTGTTTCTTTGGTCCTCAGCAGGATTCTAGGGAAAATGAAGAGTTGTTAAGAGGAGGAGTTGTAGAACAGGACACAGATATTACAGTTGATGGTTTTGAAGAAGAGATGACAAAATATCACACAGTGTGGTCTAAAAAACCACAGTATGTTTGTATATGTTGTTGACGCACTCACTAGAAGATTTAAACACACTGTTGACTTGTGTTTAAAAAGTGAAAAAGTAAATAATGATAACTGGCAAAAGTTAGCTGTGTATTTATTTGTAGAACTGGTAAAAGTTAGCTGTGTATTTATTTGTAGAGGAATGCTTTGACTTGTCCATATGGCAAGTTATATGTAAGTAGTGTTATAATAAACTAGAAGATGATAAAATAAACAACACATAGATATTAGATACCCATTTTGTAAGATAATAAAATGCCTGCTAATGTAGAAAAACTATGAAGGGCAAAAAATTAAAAAAAAATCAACATTTATGATTCTTTGCAGCATTGCGAAGGGCTCTTATGGACTTCTCTCCAGTACTCACTACAACTCCACAATCCATGCCGTATGATGCCATCTGGAAAAACTTTGGAGCCAAATCTTGAAGTTGAAATTAGACCTCCGAAGGGCCTCTCTGCCCCGGTGTTGTTGCTGCAGGGTACTTCAGCCTCGCATTGCCTTCTTGCTGCTTTTAGACGATTGCCATGGTATGTTTTTAGATGGTAAAGCATGGAAATAGTCCTGCAAGAATATTTTTTATTTGTACCCCTTGACAATGTCTTGTCACATATTGTGCATTGCGCAATTTTAGCTCAAAAACTGGGTAAACCAATGAAATTTCTTTGTTTGGTAGTTATGTGCTATTGATGAATTCCGATGTTGAAAGTTATATTTTGAAAGTGTTGTTTTTTACAAATGTGTTGTTAAAATAAAGTTAACCCATTATGTTGCTAAACAGCTAAACTCAAACTTTCTGTAAAATATGTCTATATATCTGTTTTACACTTTGTCTTGTGTATTCGTGACTACTGACGTCATTGCGACTTCCGGTGTTGCTGTGAAGAAGGAAAATGCATTTTTGATGTAGTTATTTCGACAAATGAATACAAAGGGGAAAGTTAAATTAGTATCTCACACACCCAGTCGCCGACCTATACAGCCACTCACACAGCCACTCACACAGCCACTCTCAAAGTTTACAGGTTACAGTTAGGAAATAAAATTAAAAATACCTTTGAAATTCACTAAAAAAACAAAGGTTACAGAGACGTTATAGTTAGGCTCAAGTTTCACTCATACAAAACCAGAGAAATTCAGCAGTTATAGTTAGCTGAGCTAACTCGCGCTCCCGCAACGCACTGCTTATGACCTCACATATTACATCACTCATGACATGGTCACTGACAATACTGATGACATCTAAAATGACATCCCTGATGACATCATCCACAGAATCTCCACAGAATCTCTGATGCACCCAATATAACCTTTCATACACCCAGTCCAACTTCTACACTAGCATTCTCTAAACCATTGATACACCCATACCAGTACTTACACACCCACTCACTGATTCATAGGTGCACACACACATCCACTCAGTTACCTATACAGCCACTCATACACCAACTTACTCACTAATATATCCACTCATACAGCCAATCACACACTGTCAGTCACTCATAGAGCTACTCACACACCTACTCACTCACCTATAGAGTCAATCACACAGCCATTTACTCATCTATACAGTTAGACACACACCCACTCATTTATTCATACAGATACTAGCACATAATCACTCACCTATACAGTCTCTCACACAAGCACACACTCACCCATACAGCCACTATCACAATCCCTACCTAACACATACAGTCACTCATATACTCCAACACTCACCTATACTGCCTTTCACATATCCCGTTACTCACCCATATACTACTGAGACATCCATTAACTCACTGATACAGCCATACACACACTCAGTCACCTATACAACCCCTCACTTACACACTTACTAATCCATACAGCCACTGGCTCACCCACTCACTCATCCATGCAGGCAGTCACACACCCTATCACCTACCCACACAGACACACATACACCCATACAGGTACTCAGACAACCAATCAATCACCCATACAGCCACTCACATACCCACTCACCAACCCATACAGCCACGTAGACACCATCTGACAGACTGATACAGACATTCAGACAGCCTAGTCAGTCACCCATACATTTACTGAGACACCTAATCACTCACTTTAACAGTCAGTCACGCAACCACTGGATCATCAATACAGGCACTCATACACCCACTGATTCATCAATACACCTTGGTATGTATATTTAACACTCATAAACATTTTAGAAACACTCACAGTCACTGGATGATGTCATCAGTGATGCCATTTGACTTCCCACATATCTGAGATTTCACAGGCACTCTATTGTGTCTACCACAAATTGACTTTTGCAAGAAATGTGTTGTTTGATTTTCCATTTTTTCTTTGTTATCAAAGTTATTTCTTGTTTTTCTACTGCAATTTGGCACACTTTGCATTTATCACATTTATGAAAGTCAGAGTGTGTGAGCCAATTGGTTGATTTTTTTCTTTTAAAGTGACTGAGCATTAAAGAGTCTTTTAGGTTCTTTGCTCTGCGAAAAGTGTTGTTTGGGTGACTACCCATTATTTTGGACACTGTTGGGTCCAATTGCAGGATACTCCAATGTTTCCTTAAAATGTTGTTAACTTTCTTTGCCTCAACTGAGTATGTGCTAATCCAACGAATAGGATCATCCTCTTTTATTACTTTTTCTTTGTTCTTTAACATTGATGATCTGGACATTTGTTTCATTTTGGTTAGACCTGTTTTGATCACATGTTGCTTGTATCCCCTCACTTGGAAACTTCGAGTTTTTTCCTACCTGTATTTTTCCATTTCTTTTTCCTGCAAGCAGATTCTTCAGATTCTCAAGAATTCACCATATGGGATACTGTTTATTAGGCTTTGATGATGGAAGATTTCAGTGTGTAATATTACATTTATTAAAGTTTTCATTTTGTATAGAGTCGTTTGGATTTTATTATCCTCAATATAGATCTCCGTGTCTAAAAATTTTACCTTTAGGCTGCTTATGTCATACGTAAATCTAAGATTAGTTGAAGTGTTATTCAAGATATTAAAATATTTTTCAAATTCTTCTACATTTTAATCTCAGATTATGAATAAATCGTCAATAAACTGTTGCCACTTAATGGTCTTATTGACGTATTCATCATTCTCAGGTGTCCACGCCACCTTTTGTTCCCACCAGCCCATTGTTAAACATGCGTAACTAGGTCTAAAGGAAAAACTCATTGCTGTGCCTTTTGTTTGTTTATATAGTTACTTTCCAAACAGGAATACATTTTTTGTTAAACACATCCTTATCACCTCAAGTAACATTTCATTATGGCGCGAAAGTTGAATGTTTCTTTTCTCTAAAAAGTATTCACATTCTTGCAGTCCAATTTCATTGTCAATATTAGTGTATAGTGCTGTAGATGTCTCAATTAATCACTTGTATCTCTTAAATATGAATTAAGATCATGGACAAATGGGGCTAAGAAGAAGTCAATATAGTTTGCAACTGGTTCCAATAGAGCCCCTTTGGCAGATATAATTGGTCTTCCGGGTGGCTTTGTTGGATGCTTATGAATTTTGGGTAAAAAATAGTTTGCTGCCATTACTGGATGATTGGTTGTTAAATATTTCTGTTCTTCTTCATCTAATAAATTAATTCGTACCCAATTAGCTATTTTAGTGTCTAGTTCTTTTTTAAATTGCAATATTGGATTTTGTTTTAGTTTAACATAATATTTCTTATTATCCAGTTGATGATAAGCTTCTTTCATATATTCTTCTTTTTCCATTATGATTACAATTCCCTCTTTGTCAGGTGTTTTTATTTCTATTGTTTCATCTTGTTGTAACATACAAAGTGAATCTCTTTCTTCTTGTGTTAAGTTATTTGTATGTTTTTCTTTTGTCAATTTATATAGATCTTGCACTATAGCTTCATGGAACACATCAATCTTGTTACCAAATGGTAATTTTGGATAGTAAAATAATTTCGGTTTTTTCCCACTCATTCCTGCTCCTATTGGGAGACAGTGTTCATGAATATTAAATGTTTCTTGATCTCCACTTTCTTCTTCAAGACCAATTAAAGTTTGTAAACCCGCTGTGTCTTCTACAGTTAATTCTACTGTGGGTTTATCAAGTATTTTCATTGAGCTCGTTGTTTTTTTATTTTCCTCAAATATCTTTGCCAATTTGATCTTCCTAATATACTCACACAAGCCAATTCTTGTCTGTGCCAAGTCCATGTGTGTCACTGGACAAAAACGAAGTTCTCTTTTTACAAGTGAAATTTCCAATTCCTTCATTTCCCTCTTAGATAGATTTATTACATTGAATTCTTGTTGCACTTGGCTTAGGGTTTCTTCTGTTTCGTGCTCCTCGTTTTGACTCCTGGTTTCTCAATTCATTTTATCTCTCTTCTCATCTGTTGCCCCTTCCTCTGCCCCAATCTCTTCCTCTTCCCCTTGGATTGCTGGCAGAGGCTCCCCTGTTTTTCTCCCATTGTTGTTATTGAAGGGCCAGCCTCATCTCATTTTTTTTAAAAGTACATTTATTTCCTGCAGATGTTAGCTAGATCCTCCTTCTCCTTCACTCATTTCTGTATCAGTTAGAGAGGACATACCTCCAGAGATATTAGTTGCCATATCCAACTGATCTTGGTGTTTTACGGTATTACATTTTCCTGCAAATGTAAAAATACGTCCTTCCTCATAGTCTTCCTTGTCTCTCTGGAATTTCATTTGTTTACCTAATTGTACCTCCTCCTCATGTTTTTCAATCTTCCTTTCAAGTTCTTCTTTAAACTTTTTGATTTTTCCTGCCAATTCCAATTACTTTAAGTCTTATATTTAGTGGTGAGGCTCTGCCACCAACGAGGATTGCGCTGCCAGAGAGCGCCAGCAATACCTCAAACCTGGCCAAAGGAGGAAGAATATATATATATACCTTAGTTATGGTTAGGAAAACTTATTTTCCCTATACAAACCAAGTTTAAACTACACAAACTTTAAAAACCCTAAAGTTATAGTTATAACTTCCATTTACAAATTATCCACCACCTTCAAATTATTATAAGTAGCGGACCTCGTTACACACTTTTTTTAGCCTGCTAACCAGTTGACACTAACTGTAACTCGCCACACTACCATGCACTGTGTTGTGACAAATAATGTAATTTGAGAAGTTATAAGTGTTGTTATGAATGCTATGATTTCACATGCTATAAGTGATGTAATATGCAAGGATATAAACAGTGCCTGGAAAAGGCATGAGCTATAGTTAATTTGGTGTGGCGAGTGAGGTGACCCGACTGTGTTCTGAGGTGCGCGACATATAGTAATTTGAAGGTGGTGCTTAAATTATAAATTGAAGATATAATTATAACTTTACAATTTTTAATATTTGTGTATTTTAAATTGGGTTTGTATAGAAAGAATACATAGGGTATTTCTGACTATAAATTATCCTTAACCTTTGTTTTTTTCATTGAATTTCAATGTTTTTTAAAAACATTTTTATAAAAATATGTTTCACATGGTAGAACCCATTGTCGCAAGTGGAGAGTTGTTATGTGGAGTGTCATACAGTACAGTGGAGAAGAGTGTTGTAAAGTTTATTGTCATAGATTGGAGTATTGTAGATTGGAATCGAGTGGAGTAGAGTGTAGTGGTGTATCATACAGTGTAGTAAAGTGTTATATATTATAGTGTCATTGTGTCTCATTTGGTGGAGTCAAGTATAGTAGACTGAAGCAGTAAGTTGTACAGCGGAATGGCTTGTCGAACAGTAGAGTGTTTTAGAGTGGAGTTGAGTGAAGTAGAGTGTCACAGAGTGGAGTATCATCAAGTGGAGTGTCGTTGAGTACAGTGGAGGAGAGTGTCATAAAGTGGAGTGCCGTGTCATATAGCGCAGTCTCACATTGTAGATAGAAGTTGAGTGGCATGTCGTTGAGTGTCATATAGTGTAGTACAGCGGTGTAGAGTAGTTGAGCATAGATGGAGCAGAGTGGCATAGAGTGTGGTACAGTGTTGTAGGGTGGAGTTGCATATAGTGGAGTAGAGTGTTGAACAGTGGATCTGTGTAGAGTGGAGATAGTACAGTGGCATTGAGTGGGATGAAGTGTAGTAGAGTGGGGTATAGTGGAGTGGAGTACACTGTAGTGGGATAGTGCAGAGTGGACTAAACCATCATAGAGGGGATTGGCATGTCGTAGACTACAGTGGTGTGGAATGCATTAGAGTGGCGTGGTATAGCATACAGTCGAGTAAAGTATCATTATTTGGAGTACTGTGTTATACATTAGAGAGTAGTGGGGTGTCCTACAGTATTGGAAATTGATGAAGACTACAGTAGAGTAGACTAATATACATTCTAGTTGATGTTTGTAGAATGGGTTGGTGTACAGTACAGTACAATGTTGTAGAGTGTGGTACAGTGTATTGGCATACAGTGTTATAGAGTACAATGGCATTGAGTGGTGTGGAGTGAAGTGGCACACAGTGGAGTAGAGTGGAGTACTATGACAGAGTAGAGTGGAGTAAAGTGGGGTGCAGTGGCATACAAAGAGTTGCATACAGTGTCTTGTAGTGGACTAGAGATCGTAGAGTACAGTGGAGTGGAGCGTTGTACAGTGGCATACATTGTAGTGCAGTGTTGTACAGCGGAGTGAAGGGGTATAGACAGGAGTACAGTGTTAGAGAGTGGCATACAGTGTAGGAAAGTGTTGTAGAGTGGAGTTGCATAGAGTACAGTAGTGTGTGAAACAGTGGAGCTGCGTAGATTGATTGATTGATTGATAGTTGTATAGTAGCGTAGAGTGAGGTAAAGTTTTGTAAAGTGGAGTAGAGTGGAGTGATGTAATGTAGTGTGGAGTAAAAAACAATAGAGTGTATTAGTGTGTCGTAGAGTAGAGTGGCATGAAGTTTAGTGTACTGGCGTAACATAGGTAGTTAACTGTTATAAATTGGAGTGGGGTCTTGCACAGTAGAGTGGAGTGCTGTGTCATATAGTAAAGTGTTGTTTAGTGAAATAGAGTGTTGTACATTGGAGTGTAAGGGCATAGAGTGGAGTATAGAGTTGGACAGTGGAGTGTGCAGGGATAGAGTGGAATAGAATGTCATAGAGTGCCATGAAGTGTGGTAGACTTTTATAGAGTGGAGTTATATAGAGTGGAGGAGAGTGACATCCAATGGAGCGGCGTAGAGTGGAGTTGCGTTCATTGTAGTGGAGTAGAGTGGATTACCATAAAGTGTAGTAGCATACAGTGGAATAGCATACAGTGGAATACTGTACAGTGGAGTGTAGAAGAGTGGAATGGCATAGAGTGGAATAGTGTGCAGTGGAATGGAGTAGGGTACAGAGGATGAGCATACAGTGGGGTGGCATACATTGAAGTGGTGTAGTGTAGAGTCGAGAAAACGTGTAAATTGGAGTGGCATCTCATGCAGTAGAGCGGAGTGCTGTGTCGTTCATTGTTGGAAACTGTCGTAGATGAGAGTAGAGTGTTGTACAACAGAATGTACGGGCACAAAGTCAAGTGCAAATTTGGACAGTGGAGTGTACGGGGATAGAGTGGAGTAGAGTCTAGTAAAGTGGCATGAAGTGTAGTAGAGTTTTATAAAGTGGAGTTTATAGAGTGGAAGAGAGTACACTGGAGTGACATAGAGTGGAGTACAGTGGAGTGGCATAAAGTGGAATAGCATAGAGTTCAATAGCTTAGACTGGAGTAGCCTACAGTGGAATGGCGTAAAGTGTAATAGCGTATAGTGTTGTAGCATACACTGGAGTGGCGTACAGTGAAGTGGTTTACACTGGAGTGGTGTATTGTGGGGTGGGGTAGAGTAAAATAGCATACAGTGGAGTGGTGTACAGTGGAGTGAGGTAGGGTAGAATACCATACAGTATATTTTTAATTTTCACCTTTGCACGGTTTAGGTCAGCGCACTCAGCGCCGTGTCACCACGCCCCCAGACACGCCCCCTCCCCAATGCCAAATTTTGAAAACGTCGGATCAGAGCATCTGCGCTACTTGCAACGAAGGTAGTGTGCTGATAATGGCTCTTTTGTTCCTTGTACGCACTAGAGTGCGATTTGGGAGTTGCCTGACTCCTCGCGCTTTAGCAGCGCCATATTGCATGGGCTTTAGGCCAGTATTGCTTTTACTAAGTTTATTAGTTGTTAGCTTTTAATCCCTTTTATTTTAGTTTATATTGATTTATCAGTAGTGGATACCGTCAGGTAAGCAGGCGATAGCCCATGAGTGGTTGTTGGACCCCCGTTAGGTTTTTAATTTTCACCTTTGCACGGTTTTGGGTCAGCGCTCTCAGCGCAGTGTCACCACGTCCCAAGACATGCCCCCTCCCCGGTGCCAAATTATAAAAACATCGGATCAGCACATCCATGCTGCTGGCACGCCGAAGTCGCATCAAAGGCAAGCCCAATCGCGCCCGTCCACGTCCAGACCGCAACCAGCGCCAGCCCCACTGTGCATTTCACTCCAGAACTCACTTCTAAGCTTTGTTACTCATGTGAGGAATTACTCAGCCTCTAATCTTACGGTAAGAATCCTGCTTGTGTAAACCTGCACCCACAGGCTATCTTAAGAAATACCATGTGTCCCTCCTTCAGTTGTACGCTTAGTAATCTCTAAACCAAAGGCACCTCCTCAAAATTACCAATGTGCGTAAAGAGAACCAATATAAAACCGGTGGTATGTACACTGATAAATGCCAGATCCATGATAACATCAAGGTGGAATTCAATAATTTTATGGATTCCAACAAAATCGATTTAGCGTTTGACACCAAAACATGGGCTAACCCGTCATCCAAGCCAGACCTTGTTGCAGCCTTACTGGTGGTCTTTTCAATTGAAAGATTGGATCGCCCAAATAAAAAAGGTGGCGGTCTTGCCATTGCCTATAAATCACAGTTTAGTGCTTCTTGTTTCCCCTATCCTTGCAATACAGATTTTGAAGCTCTTTCATTCAAAATTAAATTAGACCCTAAGAAAACTTTCCATGGACTACTTATTTATTGATCTCCCGCTCTAGATCCTCATTTGCCCAGAAACTTAGCCTCAGTTTGGAGTCTAGATTTAATACGACTAATTGCTCTATCTTAGGTGGTTTTAATTTTCACCTTGAAAATCGTTTAAACAAAGATTCAGAGACCTTATTGGAAACTATGTCCAATTTAGGACTTAACTAGATAGTCTCAAATCCTACTCACGTGGCGGGACACACCCTTGATGGGATATTTACTGACTACCCTCTGTTAAGATTCAATAGGGTCTGACCGCTCACATGGACTAATCACTCTGCAATAATGTTCACAATTACCCCCGAGAAAAGTCAGTCCCCCTTAGACCAATCTAACAAAACCAAAAATATATGTTTATGGCATAAATTAGATGCAGAAAACCTTAAACTCACTCTTTCCAATTCAGTACTGACCTTTGCAAACAACTTAGATCAAAATGTTGCCAGTTATCATTCTTGGTTAAGTGATGCAGTCAATCAATTAGTTCCCATAAAAAAAATCCACAAATAACAGATGGACACGCACTGAACCCTGGCATTCGGATTGACTTAAACAGCAAAAACAATGGCTAAAGACTCTGTTACAGAGCTTTTCAAAACAGAAAAACTTCTATCGAATTCATCGGTGAACAAAAACTCTAATGCTAGCCAATAGTTCTGCAATACACTGTCCTCTCATTTCCAATCCAAGGTTGAGGATGTTTATTCAATTTTTACAACAAAACAAGTAACGATTCCTAACCAATCAGAAGTCACCCCTTTACAGATGGGCTTGGAACTGCTAATCCAGTTTGCCCCATTAACCTCTGATCAGGTACTTCAACTCATTAAATTGGCCAGATCCGGTTCTTCAGAAGAACCCTTCCCCCCTACAATTCTCAATCTAACACCTGAAATAATCTCAGATCACATAACAAAAATGTTTAATGGCATGCTGGATTCTAGGTATTTTCTAAATGTTTGGAAAAGAGCATCTATCTTGCCTCTAATTAAAAAAAGAAAAATCTTCCACTTACTTATCCAAGTAACTATCCGCCTATATCTCGACTGCCATTTCCAGCTAAGATCATAGACAAGGCGGCCAACAATCAGTTGACCACTTTCATCAATACAAACCTTCTTCTAGACGACACACAATTTGACTTTAGAAGCCAAAATAGCACATAGACAGCACTTATTGTGGCATCCGAGCATATAAGAGCTCCTCTAGACAGAGGAGAAAATGCTACTCTGATACTGTTAGACATCTCAGCAGCATTTGACATGGTCTATTTATAACATTCTGACTGACCGTCTCTCCTCATTGGGAATAAGAGGAACTGCCCTTGCCTTCTTTACTTCCTTCCTGTCACAACGTGAACAAAGTGTAGCAATGGATGAGTATGTATCCAATCTCTTCACTCTGCCATGTGGAGTCCCACAAGGGGCTTTGCTCAGTCCTACTCTTTTCAATTTATATATCACTCCTTTGATCAAACTTGTAAAATCATTTAAAGTTCTCTGTTGTATCCTGCGCTGATGACACCCAAATTGTGGTCTCCGTCTCAGGCAACCCAGACCACATGGCCACAAACATTCTCAATTGCATAACGCAAATTGCAGATTGGATGAATAAAAATAGTCTGAAACTCAATTCAGAAAAAAACAGAAATTCTTCTTTTTGGAAATAACAACAGATTTTGGTCCCCCAGTTGGTGGCACCAAGATATGGGCGCTTTGTCAATACCAGTGGAAAAAGTAATGAATCTTGCCGTTATTTTTGCTAACAGGTTAACCTTTAATTGCTAGGTCAACAAAATAGCTTCTTCTGTTTTCTACATCTTAAAAATAATCAGGAAGATTCTTCCTTTCATTCCTTCCAATCTTCAAAGAACAGTTGTGACAGCTCTAGTCCTTTCGAAGCTGGACTACTGTAATGCGCTGAATATCAACATTGAACAAAACCTCCTCACTAAACTACAGACATTACAAAACGCAGCAGCAGAGCTCCTGTTTGGATTACCCAAACATCAGTCAGCATCCTCCGCTTTAACAGAACTACACTGGCTGCCCATAAAGAAAAGGATAGCCTTCAAAGTTTTTGCATTGCTTTCAAAGCACTACACAATATTGGCCCCGAATATCTAATCCAAAAATGTAACTGGTATGCTCTCAACAGATCATTAAGCTCCTCGTCTGCAAAAAATTTCATTGTCCCCAAATTTTGGAAAACTCTTTGGGGGAGGGAAACTTTGCGATGGGAACAACTAGATTGTGGAACTCTCTTCTTCTTAGTTTTAAGCTTTCAGCTAATATCCTTCCATTTAGAAAAGCCATTAAATCATGGCTTTTTAGTCAAAGTATCTAGCGCTGATGACTTCTTGCTTTTATATAACAAAAGCCCATTGTAATACGTACCTTCTTGCCAAGGCAGCGCCAAGACACCTTCGGGTACATGAGCGCTTTATAAATAAAATTAACATTAATAACATTAACAGTAGCGGGGTAAAGGGGGCGCAACTTGGAAGTGGAAGATGGCGGATGCGTGAGCTTGCAGCTCCGTGCCGGCCTGTCTTACATCCTCCAGTATCTGGGTTGTGGGTGCTCCCTCTTGAATACGGGGCCTACCCTGGAACTCGGCACACCTGAAGGGAGATAGTTTGGGGGCCGGAACGCCGACGGTCTTCTCGATTAAGTTGGCAGCCGCAGCGTAGTAACCTGCCCCGGAGCCAACAGTCGACCAGCTCCGACCCCCTTGAAAGTGACCAGAGCACCCTAATACCAAGGTCGGCTACAGAAACATATAGTGGGGAGTGGTGCAGTCCCGTTTAGCCTGCAGCACCAGCCTTTGTGAGGAGGTGGCCGAGGCCCACAGAGACAACGGCCAGAGATGCCTGCGGCAAGAGTGTGGAGCTGAGGGCGAGCCAGAGGTAGGACACTTACAGCAGTGTCGGAGAGGTGTGAGGCGAACTGTGGAGTGGCTGTGCCTGACCTGCCGCAGCAAGAGGCAGGCGGATGGTGTCAGCCTCAGGGTGGACTGGAACTGTCGGGAAGCTTGAAGAGACAGAGCGCTTAGTGCAGCCCCTGCGGCGTCCAGGTACTGAGGACCTGCAGCAGCGTGAGACCCGGTAAGCTGTACTTGGGACAGTGGGAGCAATTTGAGGCTGCAGCTCCCCCAGGTGGTGTGGAAGGCTCAGGGTCCAGCTCGGGCCTGCAGGAAGGTTTTCGTGTCCCGCACTGGGATAGGGGAGGCCCGCAGACCATTGGAGTTTGGGCCCAGTGCTGGAAAACGTGGCCTGGATGGTGTAAAGGTCTGAGAAGGCTGCTGAGACTGATGAATGCTTAGAGGAGGTGAGCCCCAGACTTATTGACTGGCCCGAGGGCTTGCTCTGTCGGCTGAGGTGGGTGCGGTTGCTGTTGCAAAGGTGATGCTCGGACCTTGTGGGTCCATCACCACATGAAACCTGGTGAGCAGTGACTAGAGGATAGGGGAGTGGTTGTGGCTGCAGCTCCCCTGGGCACAAGAGGTGATCGGGCCCAGTTTGAGGCCCAGGAGGTGACACTGTGTTCACTGCTAGAGTGGGAGAGGCTTTAGTGATGATAACCCACTCTGTAAAGGCTTGGCCTACAGCAAACAGCAACTTGGGCTCTGCGGCCAGAAGCGTGGCTGGGAAGTTCTGAGATCCTGGGGCACTGGTAGAGATTGGCTAATAGAGGAGTATGGCATACTCTGACTGCCCCGGCTGGGGCGGGTTTGGTCGCTTCTACCACCACATACCTCGCCTGATGGCTGCATCCAGGAACACGGAACCCAAGAGACAGGCGAAGAGCTGGGACGCCCCCCACCATAGGCCTGAAGTTACCTGGGACCCGAGGGGCTGGAGCCACATTACTTGTATGGGATTTTTCAGAGTGCTTCACATATCGGGACTCCTCTTGAGAGTGCAGCTGCCAGAGAGTTGAACCCTTCACATAAATAGGGCCCGACCGACCTGAGGAAGTCAGTGGTGATAGACGCTCTGCTCCTTGGGTGCAAGGACCGCACACCTCAGAGACTATGGGCAAGACCTGGACAAGAACAGCGGGGTGCCCCCTGAAATAGACAACCTCCCACACGAGCAAGCCCTAGAGGGACCGGGCCCCAAGACACCAGAGGACCCTGTCCAGTTGCAATTAAGCAAAATACTTGAAGCAATAGCTGACACCAAAGCTACATTGCACTAAGACATCAGCACAGTAACAGTGGGGTTGGGGCCGCTGATAGCGGAACACCATAAATAAGCAGAAAGAGTCAAGGTGGTGGAAACCTCGATCACGGATCTCGATCTCCAGCCCGCACAGCAGGCACTGTTGCACCAAGTTATGGACTCTCTGACAGAGACCGCACGCTTGAATACCGGGTCGAAGATGCAGAAGGACTTAACAAGTGGAATAATATCTGAGTGATGGGGCTGCCTGAAAGGACGGAAGGTGGCAATATGATTGCAGATTTGGAACTATGGCTTAAGACAGTGATCGCACCAGAAGCTCTATCTGCCTTGTACATGCTGGAACGAGCGCATTGGGTCCCGGGACCTTCCCCCCCCTGGCACCAGGCCACCCCTCAGTGGTGGCAAGACTCCTTCTTTATAAAGCTAGAGACATGATACTCCAGAAGGCACTCCCAGAGGGCACGTTTGTTGTAGACAACAGCAGGGTTTCTAAATTCCCGTATTACACAGTGGAGGTGCAACAAAGGTAGCCTCCTTCCTAGAGGTCAAAAAGGCTCTCTGCGCGGATGGACTGCAGTACCCCATGATATTCCCTGCTAAGCTTGGGATAGTTCTGGAAGGAAATACACACTTCTGTGAGTACCCCAAAGACGCCTGGGAATAGCTGGAAGCGTACAGATCTGGGCAGCCCCTACCGAGAATTGACCCTGCCCCTAGAGCGCAAAGACAAAGGATGAGGAAGAGAGTTCAGAGAAGACCTTGGGGAGGGTCTCCTAAGAAACCTAATCCTTCTCAAACGGAACAAGAAAGGTCCCCTGCCCTTCAAACAGTGGCTGAGTTTGTGAGATCAAAAGGGACTACCTCTGGAGCTGGCACTCTTTCTGTAAAGGCGATGGACGGGTCGGACTTGGACTCCTCACGGGCGGATAGTCTAACCATGCCGAAAATAACCCAGAGAACTTCTGATGACCTTCTCTGATAAGAACTCCTTCAGTGGGGCCCTAGAAAATGGGAAGTGAGTGTATCCTTGCTCTGAGATGGGTGGTGCGTACAAGGTGTAAAGTCGCTGTCTCTGGGCCAAAGCCTGCCCCTCTCGGATAGTCTCACCATGGGACTGGTAACGACTTTCTGATGATGAAGTTGCTGTGCTTATAGTTTGGGCAGCTGGCTGTTGCCAAGCTGCTCCTTGGATGTGGGGAGTTTTTGTTTATAAAGAATTTTGGTTGTTGTTTCTTACAGTGTTTGCAGGGATGGCTTTACGATTTTCGATGGTAGGGTCACGGGCTGGAGGGGGCAACGTGGGGTGGGGAATGTGACCTGTCTGGTTCCGTATTGCGGCTGTACCTTGTATGCTAAAATTCCTGTCCTGGAATATCAGAGGGATGGGGTCAGCTACAAAATGCCATAACATACATAGATATCTACATAGACGGTGGATACAGGTAGCCATGCTGCAGGAGACACATCTTACATAAAGTGAGGTGGAGAGGCTGCGACGAAGATGGAGACCGCGCGGTCGCGCCGCTGGCGCGCCAAAGGCGTGCCTAAGGCAAGCCCGTCTGTGCCCGTCCGCGCCTGGGCCGCGCCCAGCGCCAGACCCCCTGGCCCCCGCGACCGCCACGACACCCGACGCCGCTACGACGCCAACACTCTCCACGCACTAAACGCCGGCCAATCTTCCACCTGCTTCCAGGCCGCCCCGAAGCTCACCCACGGACCTTTCACCTGCCGGACCTGCAGCTTCACCTGCAGCTTCACCAGCCAGCGCACATCAGCACGCCATGCCCATCATACCAGAGCAGGCCACAACCATCTCAGATGCATCCTACTCAACACCCGCTCAGTCCACAAGCACGCCGTCGAGCTCTGGGACCTTCTCGACTCATCCTCCCCAGACGTCGCCTTCCTGACGGAGACCTGGATGAACGCCTCCTCGGCGCCCAACATAGCCATAGCCATCCCGGACGGCTACAAGATCACCCGCAGGGACCGAACCAACAAACCAGGAGGAGGAATCGCCATCGTCCACAGGAGCACCCTCAGAATTTCGACCAACACCAAAGACCCCCTCAGCATGGCCGTACACCTACACTTCCAGATTCACATCGATTACAACACCACCCTTAGAGGAACCCTCGTCTACAGACCCCCCGGACCCCGACCGCAGTTCAGGGACTCCATCACCGACATCATCAGCACGCACGCCCTTGCCTCCACAGACTACATCCTCCTCGGAGACCTGAATTTCCACCTCGACAACGCCAACGACAGCAACTCCACAACCCTGATCGACAACCTCGCCAACTTCGGACTCAAACAGCTCGTCACGACACCCACCCACTCCGCCGGTCACACGCTCGACCCCATCTTCTCCGCCAGCAACCACGTCACCTTCAGCCACACCACCGAACTCCACTGGACCGACCACCACTGCATCCACTTCTCCTTCGAGAAAGACACCGCGCACAACTAACCGCAATGAATGGCACACCGCAGCTGGAACAAAGTCACTGAAGACCAGCTAATCACCACCCTCGCCCGAGGCCCTCCATCCGACCCCACTGACACCAACGCAGCGGCCCACAACTTCAGGCAATGGATCGACGACTGCGCCAACACCCTCGCCCCGAACAGAAACCCTCTAACAGACGCACCAACACGTGAACCGTCTGGTTCAACACCGACCTCCAGATTTCCAAACGAACCTGCCGAAGACTCGAGAAGCAGTGGCGCCACGACCAGACACCAGACAACCACACAGCACTCAAGAACGCCCGACGCAAGCACCACCAACTCATCCGAACCGCCAAGAGGACCTCCTTCAAGGAACGCATCGACAACAAGGCACACAACAGCAAAGAGCTTTTCAACATTGTGAAAGAACTCGCCACCCCCAGCTCCAGCTCCAATGACATCCCGCCATCACAAGAACTCTGCGACTCCCTGGCCACCTTCTTCCACCGCAAGATCGCAGACATCCACGACAGCTTCGGCACCCAGACACCGACGACAGATACTGACACCCTCGACTCAACGCCCACCAAACACACCGACCTCCTGCTCTCCTGGAACAACGTCAACGACACAGACACCATCAAAATCATGAACACCATCCACTCCGGCTCACCTTCCGACCCCTGCCCCCACCACATCTTCAACAAAGCAAGCTCCATCATCGCACCCCAACTCCGAAAGATCATCAACAGCTCCTTCGAGACCGCCACCTTCCCGGAGAGCTGGAAACACGCCGAGATCAACGCCCTACTCAAGAAACCCAAGGCGGACCCAAAGGACCTCAAGAACTTTCGACCCATCTCCCTGCTCCCGTTCCCGGCGAAAGTCATTGAGAAGACCGCCAACAGACAACTGACCCACTTCCTAGAGGAGAACAACATCCTGGACTCGTCCCAATCCGGCTTCCGCAGCAACCACAGCACCGAAACCGCCCTCATCGCCGCCACCGACAACATAAGGGCCCTGCTGGACAACGGCGAAACCGTGGCCCTCATCCTCCTGGACCTCTCGCCGCCTTCGACACCATCTGCCACCACACCCTGCGCACACGCCTCCATGATGCAGGGATCCGCAACAAGACCCTGGACTGGATCACCTCCTTCCTCACTGGCATAACCCAAAGAGTCCGCCTCCCCCTATTCCACTCCGAAGCCACCAAGATCACCTGCGGCGTACCCCAAGGATCATCCCTCAGCCCGACCCTTTTCAACATCTACATGGCACCGCTCGCCAACATCGTCCGATCGCACGACCTCAACATCATCTCGTACGCCGACGACACCCAGCTGATCCTCTCCCTCACCAAGGACCCGGCCACCGCCAAATCCAACCTCCACGAGGGAATGAAGGCCGTCGCAGAGTGGATGAAGACCAGCCTTCTGAAACTGAACTCTGACAAGACGGAGGTTCTCATCCTCGGCTCCACCCCCTCCGCACGGGACGACTCCTGGTGGCCAGCAGCGCTGGGAGCTGCACCTACACCCACCAACCACGCACGCAACCTGGGGTTCATCCTGGACTCAACGCTCTCTATGACCCAGCAAGTCAACGCTGTCTCCTCCTCCTGCTTCAACACCCTCCGCATGCTCCGCAAGATCTACAGATGGATCCCCACCGAAACCAGAAGGATGGTCACCCAGGCCATCGTCTGCAGCAGGCTGGATTACGGCAACGCCCTCTACGCGGGAACCACGGCCAAACTCCAGAAAAGACTTCAACGCATACAGAACGCCTCTGCATGCCTCATCCTCGGAATGCCCCGCCACAGCCACATCACTGCCCACCTGAGAGACTTGCACTGGCTCCCGGTCAACAAGAGGATCACCTTGAAGCTCCTCACCCACGCTCACAAAGCACTCCACAACTCCGGACCAGCATACCTCAACGAACGACTCACCTTCTACACCCCGAACCGCCAGCTTCGCTCCGCTGACCTCGCCCTCGCCACCGTCCCACGCATCCGCCGAACGACCACCGGCGGCAGATCATTCTCTCACCTCGCGGCCAAGACCTGGAACACCCTCCCCAACCACCTACGACAGACCCAGGACCTTCTGACCCTCAGAAGACTTCTCAAGACCTGGCTGTTCGACCAGTAGCAGCACTCCACTCCCCACCCCACTAGCGCCTTGAGACCCTCACGGGTGAGTAGCGCGCTCTTCAAATTCATTGATTGATTGATTGATTGGAGGGGGCAATTATTCGCGACCTCTTACTTGGCCTAAGCACGAGCCACGCTGATATGGGTCAGAGCGGGAGTCCCATTTGAACCTTTACACACAACCATTGACAAAGAGGGCCGTTATGTATTACTGATGGGACGGCTGCTGGGTCGAGAACTCACCCTGGGTAGTGTATATGCCTCTAATCAGGATCAGATACAATTCCTATACTCCCTCTCTACTTCCTTGGCTTCATTAGTCACTGATGAGCTCCTCCTTAGGGGAGACTTTAACTGTGTGGCAGATGTTACCCTGTACTGCTCCTTTCCCCCATTGCCAGGGGCTCTCGCACACTGGTTCGTTGTGGGTTTTCGGGAGTGGCTGAGGCACAGGGCTCTAACAAATATTTGGCAGACACAAAACATCGATGTTTCCTTTTACTCCCCCCTACACCAGTTACATACACGACTGGACGCCTTTATTTGTTCCCAGAAACTTAGTCATTCTATAACACACACTGAATACTTGGGGTGCACGTTTTCCGATCACAGCCCCTTATTAATGGGCTTAACACCCGTAGGTGAACGCCCGTTGGTACCCCTGTGGAGGCTCAACCCATCGACCCTGGAGGACACATGTTTTCGGGAAACCTTGGGATCCACCATAGACGCCTATTTTAATATTAACACGGATTCGGCATCCATAAGATAAGTAGAATGGGAGGCATTTAAGGTGGTGATGTGGGGCATTGTTTGGGGCAATTCATAGGAATACAGCGCGAAGTACATAAAGAACTTGGGGAACTAGAGACAAGACTGCATAGCCTCTATGCCCAGGGAATAGAGGCATCAGACCCAGAGGGCCTGAGAGAAACACAGGAGCTCTACAATGCTACATTGGGGAGGCTCAGATGCCATGATTATAGGGGTTCCCTATTCAAGGTGCAGGAAGAAGAAGGATGCCCCAGTAGGCTGTTGACATGGCTGGTTAGGCCAGAAATATGGGGGTCGCCGATTACACACATTAAGACAAGAACTGGTGACTCTATATATGCGCCCGAACCCATTAATGCCCTGTTTCAGATTATTATAAAGGTCTGTAGGACTCGCCGCCACCCATCACACCGGAGACCCAGACAACCTTTCTGGCCACGCTGCAGTTACGAGAATTAGATCAACAGGTGAGGGAGATATTGGGAGGCCCGGTGTCGGCTGAAGAGATATGCATAGCTATCAGGAGTATGGCTGCGGTTAAGACCCCGGGCAAGGAGGGTCTCCCTGCAGAGTTCTACTTAGCTTACACCCCGAAGCCGACCCCCCCCCCCGACTTGAGACCCTATACCCGGAATCCCTAAGGCTGGGGAAATTGCCAGAGTCCACAAGGGAAGCGGTTGTGATCCCCTTTCCCAAATTAAATGTCCAAGGAGCCCACACTACAGGCTTTTGTCCCTACTCCATGCGTAACATGGACTTTAAGCTCCTTAGCAAAATATTGGCTCTCCGTCTACTCCCATACATGCATATACTTATACATGATGACCAAAAGGGGTTCATCCCTGCAAGGAATATATCACTTTAACTCTGGAAATTGCACTCTGTGTTATACCACCCAGCGATGCAGTCCTTTGCGGGAGCAGCCCTGTTGTCGGTAGACCTCGAGAAGGCCTTTGACACGGTTACATGGGATTTTTTGTTCGAAGTCATGAAGAACATGGGCCTCGGAGACGGTTGGATTGGGTTAAACTTTTATATGCGACTCCTACCATGCGAGTTAAAACTGGCAGGTCAGTGTAGTCGCAATATGAGATTTTTCATGGTACCCGGCAGAGCTGCCCCCTGTCTCCACTCCTGTTCGCGCAGGCTATCAAGCCTCTAGTGAAATTGTTCAGGTAACGGGGAGGTGGTCTAGGAATGACGGTTAGGGGCAGAGAAAACATAATTTCCCTATACGCCGATGACCTGTTAATTTACTTGGAGGACACCATTGTTGGCTCTTCTAAAGCACTTGGCCTCCTATGTGACTTTGAACAACTCTCAGGCTTGAAAGTCAACCGGAACAAAACCTATTTGTTCCTTGTGCACCCGGGAACCTCTCGACCATTAGAGCTTCCTGCGGATCTTAACTGGGCTCAGAACACATTTCGCCATCTGGGAATACAGATATTGCATACCCTTGAGGACCTACGAGATGGTAACCTCGGGAAAGCACTCAGATCTCTTCGATCCTGTGTCCCTTTTTGGCGGTCCTTCCGACTGCCGATCATGGCCCGAATATCTTTGTCCAAAATGGTCATGTTACTGCGCCTGTTATATTTTTTCATCAACCTCCCGGTGATGGCGCCTTTGCACTGGTTCCACCAATTGGACACCCTGTTGCGGAAGTTGATATGGGACAGGACTCTTTAGAGGGTGTCACTAGAGGCCCTACACACCCTGTGGCGAATGGAGGTCTGGGTGCGCGAGCTGTATTTCTTAGCATCTCACATCCAGAGGATCACTCAGTGGCTGGATGGGCAGAGACAGGAGGAGTTGCAACTGGTGTGGTTCTTTACCCACATGGGAGCATTACTGGCTAAATTACTAAACCCGGTAGTTGAGATCCCTCGCACGCTGCTGTTGTTGGCTACTGCATTGCAGTGTTGGAAGCGCTGTGTGGTTAAGACAGCGGAGAACCCCTGTATGCACCAGAGCTGCCATTGGTGAGCCTTCCGCATGGAGATCCGTTAAGGTTCTTCACAGCTTAACAACTAATGGCCTGGACTGACGCGGGATTGGTGACAGTTGACGACTGTTACCAGCAGTAAGCTCTTGTCCCTTTTGCAGAACTAGTATCCAGCTCTGGTCTGTCACCTGGCCAATTCCTCATTTACGAGGCTTTGGCCCATACTTTCAAGAGACTCTGGGGTAGGAACCGTGAGGAACCCAAGACTCATGCAGTGCTACATGCCTGCTTTCTTTGGGCACGACGAGACATTTAGTAAAGTGGTTCTACTGCTCGCTGTTAGAGATGACTCGCAGACCCCTGTTGAAACTGCGACCGAAATGGGGGATGATTCTAGACCAGGAACTTCCAGACTCGGACTTGAATAAGATCCTAGCTTGCCCCTGGAAAGTTTTGAGGAACACAAGACTGAACTACACACAGTTTAACTATCTGCATATGACATACATGACCCTTCATAGACTTCAGGTAGTTTAGGGTGGTGAGCCACGCCGCTGCCCGCACTGCAACCACATAGATGCAGGCTTCATACTAATGACGTGGGAATGCAATGTGTTGCGTCCCTTCTGGGATGCGGTCATGGCTGCTCTAGAGGCCACACTGGGACGTGCCCTCAACACCTCAGTAGAGGTTTGTCTGCTGGAACCTTTTCCACAACCTCCTAAACGGAAGGTGGGAACTAGATTTATTGACTTGGCGCTGGTGCTGGCCAAAAGATGGATAGCCATGGCCTCGAAATCAGGCAGTGGGCCTGCAACGGGGATTTGGATAAGAGACGTGACCCAGTGGGCTGGAGCAGAGGGAGGGGCCCTGCTTAGGGAGGAGTCCCGGGGACTACGGCGACGCCCTATAGCAGAATTGTAGATGGAAGTCCTCAACAGAGAGAGTTGACTGAGAACTTGTATGACTGGGAGAATATACCAACACAAATATAGTGCTTTGACAGTTGGGGGTATCAGGACTCAATGCTCTGCGACCCGAGACAGACCACCCTTGAGAAATTCAACATAGTTTAGGAAATATTAGTGAGTAATGCACTCTACTTACTCTTCGGACCCCATGTACCCTCATTGGTATTTAGGGGAAACATTCATACACAAGACACAAGAGCTGGCCACGAAGCCCCCCTACAGCACCTACCCCACACCAATTACCCCTAGACTTTCACTTGCATGCGCACCCTGCACTGTTCTTTCGAAGTTTACATGGTTGGGAATTTTATTATAGGCTTCCCCCTCAGATACTCTTACTTAATGAGGCTAACACCTCTTAATGATTTGGATATGCGCAGATCGGACGATGTAACACGTTCGTACACACCTTAGATATCATTTCCAGTTTATGGGGTTCGAATGATTACAAGGTAATATCTTTAGTTATAAAGATTGATATCTCCAATTCTGATGTTATAGATGTTTTATATTTACTGCAAGAAGTTATGCACTTGTTACTTCTAAGCCCAGGGACTGGGCGACTTATGTACTACTGCAGATGCATTGTTCAAACCGTTATAAATGATAAATGCCAATAAAAATATATTTCAAAACATTAGGGGCAAAGACTGAAGTTGCATACAGTGTAATAGCATAGAATGGAGCGGGGTACAGAGGAATAGCGTAGAGTCGAGTAGTGTGGAGTAGAATAGCATAGAGTGGAGTGACGTACAGTGGAATGGTGTAGACTTGAGTAGTGTACAGTGGAGTGGGGTAGAGTGAAATACCATATCGTGGAGTGGCGTCGAGTGGAATGGTGAAGTGGTGTAAAGTTGAGTGGCGTACAGTGAAGTAGCGCATAGTGGAGTGGCATACATTAGGATAGCTTAGAGTTGAGTGGTGTACAGTGGAATGGGGGTAAAGTGTAATAGCATACAGTGGAGTGACGTCCAATGGAGAGGCGTAAAATGAAGTGGCATACACTGAAGTGGCAAAGAGTGGAGTAGCATACACTGGGGTAGCAAAGAGTGGAGTCGCATACAGTGGAATGGTGTAGAATGGAATAGCATATACTGGAGTAGCAAATAGCGGAGTGGCATACACTGAAGAGGCGTAGCTTGGAGTTGCATACAGTGTAATAACATAGAGTGGAGTGGCGTAGAGTGGAGCGTTGTACAATGGAGTGGGGTAGAGTGTAATAGGGTATAGTGGAGTAGCGTACAGTGGAGTGGTGTATAATGGAGTGGTGTAGTGTGTAATAGCATGAAGTGGAGTGGTGTACATTCGAGTGGGGTCCAATCGAATAACATAGAATGAAGTGGCATACAGTGGAGTGGCGTACACTGAAGAGGCGTAAAGTGGAGTTGCATACAGTGTAATAGCGTAGAGCAGACTGGCATAGAGTGGAGTTGTGCATAGTGTAATAGCGTATAGTGGAGTGGCATAGAGCAGAGTGTTGTACAGTGGAGTAGCATACAGTGGAGTGGTGTAGACTGGAGTGACAAACAGTAGTGTGGGGTAGAGTGTACTAGCATACACTGGAGTGGCGTACATTGGAGTGGGGTCCAATCGGATAGTGTAGAATGAAGTGGCGTATAATGGAGTAGAGTACACTGGAGTGGCCTACAGTGGAATAGCAGGCACTGTAGAGTGTTGTAGAGTGGAGTGGCATACAGTGGAATAGAGTAGAGTGGAGTGGCGTACAGTAGAATGGCATAGACTCAAATAGCGTATAGTGGAGTATCATCCAGTGGAGTGCCGTACACTGGAGTAGCACACAGCGGTGTTGCTTACAGTGTAATAGCATAGAGTGGAGTGCCGTAGAGTAGAGTCTTGTACAGTGGAGTGGCGTAAAGTGGAATAGTGTAGAGTGGAATAGCGTATAGTAGAGTGGCTACAGTGGTGTGGCATATGGATGTATGTTTATGGTGTGCAGAGTAGCGCAAAACAGTGAATTGCGGTGTCTTGCGTTTCTCCAGATTTACTAAACAACGCAGGGCCACACATGGCATCCTTTGTAAATTTCACTTAAGTATTTCATTGCCCATGCAACATCATGAGTGACGCAAGGGTACCACAATCTAATAATATAGCTAGGCCTTAGTTATATTTTGGAACATGGTCTACCGTGATAACTTCACAGTATACCGTGGTACATAGCGATGACAAGCCAGTATATAACTAGCTAATGGCTGCTTTTAGAGAATGAAAAGGCAGCCATATTGTTTTTACTACTCTTTGACTGTGTTTAGTGTTAGGGCCTTAGATATAGGTAGGTAGTAGGTCCCTACCTGTTATCACTATATTAAAGTGGTAATAGGTTGGGAAATATATTTATATGTTTTTATATATTTGTAAATAAGTTTACGGCCATGTACCAAAGTAGTTTAACAAACTTTTGTGAAATTCCGTGAACGTTCAGTGGTGACAGATATCACTAACTTTAAATGCCTTACTACTTAAAAAATACTTACCCTACTTAACTGCAGTACCAAAAAAGCATCATCTCTGCACCATAATGTACAATCCTGCTGAATTTCATGTAAATCCATTCAGCCGTTTTCGAGCTACATCAAATCAATAGTCTATGGAAAATGCATTGGTGGAAAAACATGTTTTAGGAACCCCTTTTTATCTTTGCACCCTCTTAAGAATTCACCACAAAAATAAAAACTATAACTTGCGCCCCCGCCATGCACCATTTTCTCATCAATAATTTTACTGCAAAAGTTGGAGTGATATTATTAATTATTTCATAGGAGATGTCATTAGTGATATAATACGTAGATAATTAGCAGTGCATGGTGAGGGCCTGAGTTATAGATACCTTAGGGCACGAGCTATAGTTTTTTGAGATAAGTATAACTAGAACTGCTGAATTTCTATGGTTTTGTGTGTGTAAAACCTGAACCCCCACATGCAGTGAACCCCACAGCCAGAACATGTCATGAGTGATGTCATATGTGAGGTCATAAGCAGTGCATGGTGGGAGCGCAAGTTATAGTTAGGTCTGTTAACTATAACTGGTGAATTTCTGTGGTTTTTTAGTTCAAAACGTTAAAATTGTCAGTGACATATCCACCTAACTACAACGTTACTTTAACCCTTGGCTTTTTCAGTGAATATTTAAGGTTTTTTTTAAACAAAAACAGATCTTTTTAATACACCTAACAATAACGTTACTTTAACGTTTGTTTTTTTCAGTGAATTTTAAGGTTTTTTTAACGTAAAGTAATATTTTAGTATCATACGTAAAGCCAAGCCCACGCCATGCTCTTCCGTTGGCAGTGTGCTGCGGGGGGCTGGCCACAGGGCCTTCGGATTTTTAAAAGGGAGGGGTGCCGCATGGCCCTCGCCCCCAAGCCTTAATAGGCCCTGTGGACCCTATCCCCAAGGGCCTTTTTATTTTATTAAAGGGGAAGGGGCGTGGGGCCCTCCTCCCCAAGCTTTATTAAGCCGTAGGGACCCCATCCGCCATGGCCGGTTTTTTTTTAATTAAAGGGGTGGTGGCCAAGCGTTATTAAGACCTGAGGACCCCATCGGCCAGGGCCATTTTAAGGGGAGTGGGGCCGTGTGGCCACCCTCCGAGAGCCTTATTAGGATCTGGGATCCGAGGTTGTTTTTTTAAACAAAAGGTAGAGGTGCTGTGTTATTAAGCCCTGATGACTCTTCCCCCAGGGCCACTACTTGAAATAAAGGGGAGGGTGTCCACATGCCCCCCCTCCCTGAGGCTTGTTAGTCCCCTGGGGACCCCATCCCTCTGGGCCACTACTAAAATTAAGGGAAGGGTGTCTGCGTAGTCCCCTTCCCCGAGCCTTGTTAGGCCCTGGGGACCCCCTTTTTTCTGTGCCCCACTCGACAGATCACCCCAACAAGGCCGGACTGGAAACCAAAACTGGCCCTGGCAAAGTGCTCGGCCGGCCCCCTGGGGAGGTTGGGGTGCGGCAGACCTGTTTGCCAGAGCCGGTTTTGGCCGATTTTGTTACAGAGGCCGATATTGCAGCTATGCTGCAAAAGCGGCCCTGTAACAAAAACGAACCCCCCAGGGGCCCAAAACCGGCCCCCACCCTGGCGACCCACCGGGGAAATGCCCGGTGCCCGCTACGGCCAGTCCGGCCCTGACCCCAAAACTTTCCAGGCACAAACAAGTCAAAAAATAGCACCTTTTTGGAAAGTTTCGTGGAGATTTGCCAAACAGGGCTAGAGTTATTAGATGAGGAAATCGTTGGTGAAGAGAGAGGACTACTGCTATTCACGTCCCAGACCAATGTCCAGCCCCCTACGATCTGATGTATCCAGACCTCACAGTAACACAGCAGGGCCAAACGATATTCACAATCCCCGTCTGTATGACGATTTCCTCATCCAATGAGGTGAATTTCTGTAATTCAAAAAGTGACACGTTGGCAAGGTCTCATTTTAACATAGCGAGCTGGAAGAAGGCTAAACGCCGAAACGCGTCCTCGCTAAATAAAGCTATGACATTGACTCCGTGAGTGCAATGAATTCCTTTTGGATGTGAGCGTGATATATATATATATATATATATATATATATATATATATATACACACAGTTGCTCCGTCTCCCCTCGCCCCACGGCAGAGGATCGCTGCAGCCGGCGGAGCGTGCCGGACAAAAGTCTCAATTACAAAGTTCAATAAAGCGATAACTTATGTACTTGCACCAGTTGATGGTTTATTCCAGTAACGCGTTTTGCTTGCAAGGCAAGCTTGTTCACACACTGTATTGTGGGTAATGACTGCAATACATACTAGATGACAGAAAGTAAAGAAGGACAAGTTAAGGTTACACACTTTCACCAAAATGGTACCCATTTTGTAATGGTCAACTTGAGGGGAAAAAAGTAAAATATTACATTCATATTTTACTCCTCAAACATGCTGTAACTTAAATTGCGCAAGATGAAAATCAGCAGTATATATATCAACATAATGCTTTCTTATGTCTTAGACTTAGACTTAGAATTACTTTATTTGAGCTGTTTTGTAATCTACAGATCATAAAAGTACAAAAAGATATAAATACATTTAAAACCATATTAAGTTAAATAAATCGAATTCAGTTACAACCTCACAAATTAATTAGTCAAGTTAACAAAAAAATCACGACATCATCTAAGTCCTTTAAAAGCCACTTGAAGGTATGTAAACATGTTAAATAACAATTTCGATAATAGAAACAAGGTGACAATCAATCATTCACATATGATCATAAAATAGCCCATGCATAGTTAGCCATTAAAAATAACTAGCTTAACATGTTTCATGTGCAGTGAGAGCCATATTTTTTCTTCTTCTTAGACAGGCTAGCAAAAAAGAGGCTGTCGCGAAACAGGTATTTGGATCTTCGAGTTGTTTTATATACAATAATGCCGGACGGCATTGCCTAAACTTTAGCTTCTTTAGGATTGGGAGGATAAATCTATCTCTTTCCTTCTTGTAGAGCCCACAGAAAAAAAAGGTATGAAGGTCTGACTGCACCGACTCCCTATCACATGGGCATGCCGACAGGTCAGAGCTCCTATACCTTCTTGAAGGATGACCTAACATCAATGTAATTAAGTTTAGGCGGAATCTCAGCAAAATAAATCCGTGTTGTCTATTTGCAATGTTATATAAATAGGAGAAATCCCCCACAATTATAGGTGGTAATTGGAGATATAGCATCACTGATTTCTTCTGACGATTTACTTCCTAGTACTCGTATGCCGCCTTTGAGAAGAAAATTTCCTTCAGTTTGTGCTTCGAGATTATTCTACACAAGTTGGGACTAGTAAACAGTTCCTCTAAACCTAAGGCAGCTAGGTTTACCCTCACATACTGAAGCCAAGGGAATTTACGTGCATTTTCCAAAGCAATACAATTTTTAATTCTAAGTTGCGTTAAATCTACAGTATCTCTGCACCATATTGAGTGCCACAAAAGTATTGGGGCGATCTTAATAATATCTGTTATATAGGGTAGTCCTGCTTCCGTGTGGCAAATGTAATTCGAACACGATCTGGGGAGAGAAAGTACTTTCTTAAAAAATCGGTCCTCTAGATTTTGAAGTTGCATTACCGGGACCGTTCCCCATATACCTGCCCCATATGTGGCTGCAGAGAGTGTCTTTGCCTGGTATATTGACTTTATAACGGCTAGTGGTTTTGTGCCCAATCTGCTAGCGAAAGAATTTATAGCTTCCATGCTCCTTTCCATCCCCAGAACTCTATTTTCCACCATATTAGCCCAGGACTGTTTTTTGTCAAAATGGACCCCTAGATATGAAAAAGAGTCAATCACCTCTAGTCTCCTTGGGCCTAGGGCAAAGGATTGCGGTCTCTTTATCACAGGAGTACCTACTATAAGGACGAAGGACTTTGCTTCATTTACTTTTAGACCCACTGAAGCCATATGGGAAGCAAAGGCAGTTATCAGTCGTTGAAGGGCCACCCCGTACGAGCTATTAATACTGCGTCATCCACGTATGCGAGAATCGGTATAGTCTGGGAGTCAAAAGTGGGCATGCCTAATATATCTCCAGTCAATGCGGCACCAATCCCGTTTGTGTATTGAGAAAAGAGGAAGGGGGCGAGAACGCAACCCTGCCTAACACCCCTTGCGATCTTAAATGAGCGGGTGCACTCCCCGTCCTTCCCGTACCTGACACTGGCAGTCGCATTTGAATACAGCTGCCGAATAAAACGGATGAGTTCTGGGTCCACCCCCATTTCCTCCATTATCTCCCACAAGCAAGAATGGTTTACACAATCAAAAGCAGAACTTAGGTCCATAAAACCCAAACAGATCTGCCCTTGTTTTGCTCTGGTATATTTATCAGTTATCATAGCTAGGTTGAGGCACTGGTCTATAGTGCCTCTACCAGCTTGAAAACCATATTGCGCCTGCATCATGATCTTATTCTCCTTTGCCCACTCTTCTAACCTATTTAATAATAGGCGTCCCATTAGCTTCGCTGTAGTATGCAATAATGAAATGGGTCTGTAGTTCTGTGGTTTTTGTTTATCGCCCTTTTTTTTTTTTTGTTTAGTAATTTTTTTATTAAATTTTCAGAAAAAGAGAACATATAATAATCAATTGAACACATTATGAATAAGGTACAATGATTAATTTAAAGAGAGAAATGTGAACAGTAGAGGAAAAAGACAGAGGAGGAAAGGAAGAGATATGGAGGGGAAAAGGAGAAGAACAGAAGAGAGAGAGTTAGAGATAGGAAGAAATAAGAAATTAAGATGCAGGTGCATGAGTAGCAAGATAGGAAGTAAAGGGTAGCCAAAGTAGGTCGGATTTAATTTTCTGAGAAAGCGTAAGAGAGGAAACAGTAGTAATTCTGTGTTCATCGCAAACAAAGTTCCACCAAGTTAATAATGATAGTTTAGAGTTATCTTTCCAACAAGACATAATCACTTTAAAAGCTATAGCAACAAATAAGTCAAAGAACAAAGTAATATGATTAGAAACATCAAAATCAGGTGACGAGGAACCCAGAAAAACATTTTGCATTGATAATGGAATATTACATTTGAATATTATCATACATTTAGACCAAATAGACTGCCAGAACTTTAAAACATTCGAACATTCATAAAGTTGATGAAGTAAAGTCCCAGTAGATTCAGAATAAGACCAACATAGGGACGAGGAGGTAGGGGAAAACTTGGAGATATGAACAGGGGTAATAATAGCTCTACTATAAATGAAGTAAAGGGATTGAGTGATACGTGCGGCAACAGAAGTTTTAAAAAGCTTGAGCCATAATTTATCCCAAGAAGAAATAGGGAGTGACATAGATAAGTCTGTTTCCCAGAGTAATTCGACAGGGGATTTAGGACGTTCAGAAACATGAGATAACAACAACTTATAAATAAAAGCAGCTTTAGGCCTATGCTTTTGAGAAACACTATATAACGGTGATGGTGAAGTAATTAATGAAGAGGCTAAAGGGTAATTGTTGGAAGATAAGGAAGACTGCAACGCCGTTGATATTAAAAGATATTCATTAAAAAATGAATCAGGTAAATTATATTGTAACTGTAAATCCTGGAAGGGAATAACAGAATTATGTTGAATTAATTGATGAATAAAAATAATTCCCTTCTCCTTCCAATGCTTGTAGTAAAATGATTTACGTTTATATTTGATAAATTTATTGTACCAAATAGTGGAGGACAAAAAACATTGATATGAGTCTAAACCATCAGAAAAAATATTATATAATAATTGTCGGGAGTATTTTAAAATAGGATTATCTGATAGGAAGGAGCAATTAGACATATATATTATATCTCGAAAAGAAAAGTCTTTTAATAGGGAACGCTCAAAAACAATCCAACGGGGGATAGGGATATCCGCAAAATCATAAGTTAAGGCAAAAAATTGACGAATTAAAAATGCAGAATGATAAGATTTAAAATCTGGGAAACGAACACCTCCTTCTATTTTGGGACGTTTGAGTTTACTGAGGGCAATGCGGGGGTGTTTATTATTCCATAAAAACTTTGTACAAATAGAATTCATCTGTGAGAAATACGAAGCAGGTATTCGAAAAGGTAACATGGAAAGAGTATATAGGACATGTGGCACAATCATCATTTTGATAGTATCTAATCTACCCCACCATGTCAAATAAAGGGGGACCAAGAAAGAAGGAGTGATTGTATTTTGGTAATTAGAACATTAAACGTATAACTAATGGTGTTAGAAATTGTGGAGGAAAACCAGATACCAAGGTATTTAATTTTTGTGGGACACCAAGTAAAATTAGTATTATTAAACATATATTGATAGCAAAGAGAGTTTAAGGGTAAGACTTATGTTTTAGAAAAGTTCAACTTATATCCAGAGATACTAGAATATAACCGAACTTCATCCAAAAAGGGGGAGGGAGGAATTAGGATCAGACATATAAACCAGGATATCATCAGCGTAGGCTGATAATTTTGTTTCCATAGAATTATGTGAAAAACCAGAGATGCCTGAATTAATTCGAATACGCTCAAGGAAAGGTTCCAGACATAGTACAAATAACAGGGGTGATAAGGGACAACCTTGGCGTGTGCCTCTATATAATGGAAAAGACTTAGAAAAATGGTTATTCACAAAAATACTAGCACGGGGAAAGAATATAACAATTTAACATAAGAAATAAATTTTGGACCGAAACCAAACCATTTGAGTGTACTGATCATAAATTGCCAGTTTATGCGGTCGAAGGCCTTTTCAGCATCCAGAGACAATGCTGCAAGAGGGTATTTGTACTTTTTTCCGAGGGAGATAACATTAGCAAACATGCGAGCATTGTCAGAGGCCAATCTGCCCTTAATAAAACCAGTTTGATCTGTTTTAACCAATAGTGGGATGATACTCTCAAGGCGAGTGGCGAGGATTTTAGCGAATATCTTACAATCATAATTGATTAATGAAATGGGGCGATAGTTTTTACACAGGGAATGGTCCTTATCAGGTTTGGGAATGAGGACAATCAAAGCCTCCATAAACGAGCCAGATGCTTTGGAGTCAACAATAAATGAGTTAAAAAGGGCCAAAAGTTTGGGCGCAAAAATAGAGGAAAAAGTAGAAAAAAATTCAACAGAAAGACCATCAGGACCAGGGGCTTTTGATCTTTTTAAGGATTTAATGGCTTCCAGTATCTCTTGAATAGTAACCTCATTTTCTAATAAATCAAAGATATCAGGAAGCGAAGGAGGTTTAGGGAGGCCAGAAAAAAGGTGTGCACATTTTGAGCAGAGGGATTCGTATCGTCAGAATATAATGATTGATAATAATCATGAAATACAGATGCAATATCTTCATCAGAGGATGCCAAATTATTAGTTGATTCATTTAGAATAGGACCTATATTTTTACATTCAGATTTAATTTTTAAGTAGTTGGCCAACATCTTACCAGCTTTATTTTGACCACCGTGGTATTTAGACTTAATTTTAAGGAGAACATTGCATGCATCAATCGTGGCAAGTTTGTTAAGAGCAGATTTGGCTTTAATCAGTTCATGAAGAGCAGAGGGAGATTTAGAAGTAAAGTAATTATGTTCCAACAGTTTAAGTTGCTGTAATAAATTGGCATACTTGGCTTTAGCAGTTTTCTTCTTTTTTGCTGAGTATGAAATAGCAAAGGCACGGAAGGAAGCCTTAAAGGCATCCCAGTTATTAGTAATGGAGGTGTGCAAAGGGTTGTTGATAGTAAAAAATTCATTAATAAAGGTAGTAGCTTTAATAACAAAAGTGTTGTCAGTCAGCAAAAAATTGTTAAATTTCCAACGTCCAAATTTTGGAGGAGTCATGGAGAGGTCAAGGGAGGAAAAAACGGGGGCATGATCAGAAATAAAAATAGATCCAATCTCAGAGGATTGAATGGATGGAAGTAGGGGCTTACTAACCAAAATATAATCAATTCTAGAACGAGTGTGGTGAACGTTAGAAAAAAGTAAACTCAAGAGTATCAGGGTTACAAGTCCTCCAAACATCATATAATGAACGAGAGGCAATGGCAGATTGAAATGATTTATGAGTTTTATCAGGATTAAATTTGCATTTGGATTGTCTATCCGAAAATGGATCTAACCATTGATTAAAGTCCCCAGCAACAATAATATTTGGACCATCAATAGAGGATAGTAATATCTTAATGTTATTCCAAAAGTCTGGGTCTGGCTTAACAGGGCCGTAGATATTCAGTAAGACAAGTTCTTTATTTTGTATAACAACCTTCGCCATTACCCAACGTCCATCAGTATCACATTGCGTAGATAAAATTTGCACATGAATCGATTTATGAAATAGAATAGCTACACCACCTTTCCGATTAGAAGCTGGAGAGTAAACAACTTGACCCACCCATTGTCTTTTCAATTTAAGTGATTCAACATCATTGCAATGCGTTTCTTGAATAAAAGAGACATGAGAATTCAACTTAGACAAATGTGAGAGTACCTTTTGCCTTTTGACAGGGTTTCCCAGACCACGAACATTCCACGTGACAACATTACACATAATGGAGGGAAGGGAGGGCAAGACATGAATGGAGATGATACACTTCAGGAGAACAACTGGAAGTAAAGAAACACCATTTAGTAGAAGAATACAGAAAACAAAATGTACAACAACATTTAACGATAATAGGCATAAGCATTAAGCAATAGATTAAAGAAAAATAAGCACTAAAAAAAATATCATGAAAAACACTTATATATACAAAAAATCGATAATAAGATTGCACCAAAACAAAAAAGTAAAAAAACAATAAGATGCTAGAGGAAGAGAAAAAGAGAGAGAAGAGAAAAGAACAGAAGAAAGAAGAAAGTAAGCAGATCAAGGAAAAGAATCCAGATCTGAAGATAAACAAGCAACAAGAAAATTGGGACATGGTGACGACGAAAGCAGAGACAGCGATACGAGTAGATAAAGAATAATAATAAGCCTCAGAAGTAAAAGAATGAGCAGTAGTAATAGGAAATTAAGAGTAACGGCAGAGAGAAAGAAAAAGAGAAAAAGAACAATATCTTCAAGGAGGAACAAGCATGAGGAAGAAAATAGGATAAAAATAGGCGCAACATCAACCATTAACTATTAGAACAGAGAGAATATAAAACATTAATTTTCCATATTTCGAGGAGAGATATTATTGAGAAAGAGTCTCAGTTTGGCAGGATCATCAAAAGAACGTGACCTTCCTTCGTGAGTAACTTTGCAGAGACATGGGTGAAGAATACCATATTGAATGTTTAAGTGTCTCATCTGGGGACGGAGAGCCAGGAATTCCTTACGGCGTGCATTTGTTGCATTTGAAACATCTTGAGAAATGAATATATTATGACCTGACCATGTGAGGTTTCGTTTGGATTTAACCGCTTTCAAGACATACATCAATTCAGTGAACTCTAAGAAAAGCATGATGATACCTCGAGGTTTGTTAGAGTTAGGTTGAAGACGACCTAAACGATGCGCCCGTTGTATGTTAAGGGGTGATGAAGGTTGAAGGTCTAAAAGGTCCGTCAGGAACTTTTTCAGAAAGGATAACATGTCTGGACCTTCAATATTTTCTGGTAGGCCATAAAGGCGAAGGTTATTCCTTCGATTACGATTTTCCAAGTCTTCGGTGTGTATTTTAAGATTGTGGATTTCTTGCTCCAAAAGAGGGATTTTAGTAGAAATATCTTGGAGGTCCCCAACACGTTGCTCAAGTTCCAAAACCTTGCCCTCCATGATAATCCAACGGTCTTCAATTTGTTTCAGTTTTTCATTAGTGGTGACCATGAAGGGTTGAAGGCCACGTACCTCCTCCAAAATTGAGTCCAGTACAGGATTTTGTGAAGTATGAATGGGGGAAGGAGGGTCATTCTTATGTCTCTTAGGTTTAGCGCCTGAGGAGGATGATCTAGAGGAAATGTGATGATCATTCGCCATCTTGGACTGTGAAAGAGACCGACGAGTAGTGCTTAAGAGTATACGCATGCGACCCATTCACCGCAGGAAAGGAAACAGGAATCGTGACCAGCCATGGGTGAGCACAATTGATGGAATGAGAGGAAGCACTGTAATATATCGCAGCAGTCCATGAGGAAAAACAGCATTTGGAGCGAAGCGCAGAGTTAAAACGCGGGCGCCGCGATTCAAAATAGCGGACGCCCGCGATTCTGTGAGGAAAATACTGCCGTTGCAGGTTCAGGCTCCACGATACATCCGAGGGCAGGAAATACCGGCTATTAGGTGCGCCACGGGTTCAGGAGACCGGGGCCGCCGTTTCCGCCCGCGAATTCGGGCACCTTGAGGCAGAAATATGCAGGAAATCTCCGCGTCCTAGCGGAGCTCACATAACGTCCGCCATCTTGCTGTCGCGTCCAAGCCACGCCCCCGTTTATCGCCCTTTTTATATATAGGAACGATAGTGGTAGTGTTCCATGAGGCTAGTGGGGTGATTTTAGCAATTTCATTAAAAACGTTAGTTAGTAGAGGGGCCCATAAGTCCTGGTAGTCGAGGAAGAAATCTATGGGGACATCATCGGGGCCTGGAGCCTTTCCACTAGTGCACTTACCCAGTCCCCTAGTAACCTCCTGTACTGAAAAGCTCAGATATTCATTTATTGGTCTTTCTAGATCAGGACCATTAGACCCAGAAGTGTTATTTGAGTCAAAAATCTCTTCGAAATGGGCTACCCATTGATCTTCGCTTACATGAGTATCTAGAGAAGGCTCACTGTTTTTTTTAAAGTAAGGAGCATTGATCACTCTCCAAAAGTCTTTTGAATTTTTGGAGGCAGCCTCTATCTCCAGTTGTTCCCATGCTTCTTCTCTTATGGCCTTTTCTCTATCCTTTCTGGCCACCGCATATGCCCTACGAAACAGCTTGATCTGATCCCTGTCTTTTGGTTGTTCTTTTAGGGCCTTATGCAAATTCCTTAGAGCTTTAGAACAAGCTCGATCAAACCACCCTTTCTCCTGTGTTTTTTATGGGGTTTTAGTACTCGTCAGGGCCAGTTTTACTTTCTTCAGTGGGGTCTCAAAAGAAGAGGGCAAAAGGGAAGTATTGCCATCGCACTCTAAGCAGTTTAGGACAAGCACCATATTCCTAGCTAAGAATTGTGGTATTACTTTCATCTTGTCTATTTGTGCCCACTTCAACTGGTAGCCATTTTTTCGAGCTAAGGTTGGTTTCTCTATTTTTTGGTCCGGGTTTTCCCCCTTAGATTTATCATTAAAGAAGTGGAGAGGATAGCATGGTCACTAAAAGCAGTAAATTGTATTGCTAGTTGGGCAATCCTACCCAGTATTGGGCCTGACACTATAATATAATCTGTGGTTGAATCATAATCCTTTCTATTGAAAGTCTTATGAAATTCGCCATTTGTTATGTCCAACTCGTTTATCATTTCCAGATTCCTTGTATGGAGGAGTCTATTTAAACAGTTTCCATACTCATGATGTGTAAAGTGGAATACATTTTCGCCCTGTATATCTTCAAGACCACAAATCTTGTTTGATTTGAGCTTGCATGGCTGCTCGTTAAAATCTCCCATCCACACTTTATTTATATCTTTTTTCCTCTTTCCTACGCTAATTTTTCTTAATTCAATTTCTAGAAAACTCACCACTGTTTGAGGGTCTCTAAAGTTATTATTATAGAAATGTATTAATAGCCAATCCTGATTGCTATCTCCCTCTATCAATAATAAATGAAAATGTGGGCTTGGGGACACAAATTTTTTAATTTTAATTTTAATGCACAATGTGTTTGCTATTAAAGTTAGCAAGCCTCCTCTTGCTCTCCCTGCTGGAGATGGAACAGCGTTTGTTTGATAAGATCGAAACCCATCTATATGAATGTTTTCCAGGGCCCAAGTCTCCTGGAAACATACAATATCATGGTTTTGCCACAATGCCCACCACGAGTAATTATTCCGTTTTTTGCCCAAACCTGCTAAGTTCCAGGAAGCTATTTTTTCAACAGTTTTATAACTCTCTCTACAAGGGGGAATAGTGCTCTCTTTCCCTTGCTTAGGAGACAATTGCCCCTTCAATAATTGGCCTTGCGGGTTTTGTTTTAAGTCAGGCATCGTTAGTCAATCACATGCCTCAAGGTCTGTGAGGGGTGTGAATCTATTTCTCATTGTTAACCCCACATTTTGGGTCACATTTGCCATGTTCGTTAGATTTGGGTTGTCAAGGGGTATTACAGTACTAGATCTCGCCAGGGGTTTAACATATGGAGGTATATATCTGTAAAAGTACTCCAAAGAAGAGGGGAAGATCTGTGACCTAGGTGGGGTATGGTCTTTCAACTGTGCCAATAATAGTCTAGCTACTGTTTTGTTTTTGAAGCTTATTACAACACAATCTCCTGTGTACGCTTTGGGTGAAGATCCCACCCATCCAATTCTCCTGGCCATTATGATGTGATTGAACAGGCCTTCAGGTGTTCTGTCATAGTGACCAACTTGGCTATTTATCCAATGTAAAGACTTGTCCATCAACTGTCTTGGTGATTCCCTTTGACCTTCCCTTAGATTAGGCACGTTTACCAAAACCAATACTAATGGTGACGCGGCAGGTGGCAGATCCAAATATTCAGACTGTCTTATCTTACTGTACTGGTTTCCTACATGTGGAAGTGAACCTGGCTGATCGACTACGGGTTGGCTATCCAAGACCCTCGCGTGTATGGTATCTCGGTTTGATAGAATAGAGAGGGGCAGTTGTGCATCTGGTGGGTGGGGCTGTTTATGTTTCCTCTTATTTGGATGTTGGAGAATGTCTCGGGTGGTCCTTACCTTCAGGTTGTTAATCTGAGTGTACCTCGGGGTCTTCTTGCTCTATGTACCCCCTATTTGGGTCTCCCCCCTCCCCTTGCTCAGAGCCAACTAAGCCCTGCCCTTTAGCACCCACAATCTCCCTGGTTGTTAGCATGCCCCCAAGCCTCTCTTCTATTTTACTTAGTCTGTGCAGTATAGGCTTTCTTATGTCAAATACCCTAAGTTTATACTGATCATGTACCTTATACCACTGTTATGCCGGTGTGATTTTCAAATTGCGCACCACGAAGTTATACTGCATATATCTTAGGCATAGTGCCAAGCGTGGTGATATTGTGTAGGTCCTCAAGTCTAAGCGAGCAACCAAGACCACGCACACAAAGACGTTGTCCCAGAATCCTGACAGTTGTTCAAAATGCTCCTAACCATGGGAAAATACCAGCTGAACTCGGCTAGTGCCTAGAACCATTCGCATTAAAAGTAGAGATGGAAACCTCTGGACGGCTAGTGCCCCAATAGATCCTCTCAACAAGCCCCGTATATTGTCCTCGGCAAGTGCCTGGGTGTATGGTGAACAGGTCAGTAAATCAACTACTCTGTAATCCTGGTACTGCAGAAGACCCATCCATAAACCAGTATTCCACAATAACAAAAAATGTGACAAAAGTGAAGCGATCCCGATATCTCCCAATACTACTTCACACCCCAATAGACAGAGATCAAGTTCAAATTAAATGATAAAAAAGTATCTCTTATCTGTAGGGTGCTGCCCTCCACCATGGTGATGTTGAAGAAAAGGTTAGGGGATTAACGCTGGAGCGGTTCCTCTAAGTCGGCCCCTTCCTTTTCTCCTGTGATTTAGAAAGAAAACCATGAGTTACTCTCACAGTAGGGGTTAAGAATCAACGATATACAACAAATTCATGCATACAGACAAGAAAAAGTTCTCTCAGCCAATGGAAGTGCCATCGGTAAGAGGCATCAGACAGGTCACACAAGTCAACCCCATCTGTGGATGGCCGAAATCTGTGTGCAGAGGAGGACGGCCTCTGTTGAAGTGTTGTGTGTCAGGTCTGATAGAAGGCCAAGCATTGCAGCTCAGACCCGCTATGCATGGCCAAAGGCAATGCGCAGCAGGGTTCAATAACCAACCTCAGGGCTGGGTGCAAGGCCTGGCTGGAGGCTGTGGCAGTGAGGGCTGGCTCCCTGTGGTTGGTTGGGCACAAGTAACTGTTGCATGTGGTATATGATTAAAAAAACAAAGTTTAAAGTGAAGTTTTTATTGGCTTTGGTTATTTCATGTGACATATGTTAAAAAACATATAAATTCTTTGAAAAAGCCATTGTTAAATTGGAGTTATAATTGGAAACTAAAACCAAAATGACACAGAAATTGCAAGTTATGGTCAGGGCTGCAAGCCATAACTCGCGTAACCAACATGCAAACAATAACTTGCACACCAAATGCACTACTTATGACTACACAGAATTTATCCCAATAAGTGATAGCACATAAAAGCACAACATAAGTTTCACATAATACAATTTCAAACCAATAAATAATACTACATTCAAAGTTGTCCGTTTTATACTGTTCAGGATACAATTATATGTAATCATCTGAAATGTTAAAAATTCCCACCCACTGTAAGGGGGATGCTGTCCAATGGGACTCCAGGACTGTGATTTATATGTGATATATTTATTCAAGGTACATAGATGTGGAGTTAAAAATGGCAAATCTGTACTTACCTATATGTACTTACATTCACAATATTTTGGTAGTGATTTTTTAATAAGATTAACAAATGTGCCATGTGGTATGCTTGTGTGATATCAGTATTTGCAAACAAATTATGTTCTCTACATACTGAAACCAAATAGATGTCTTACTCCAAAATGTCATACGACTAATGATCCAAAAAATTAATAAAAACTGTTTGCTTTAATTAAATCACAATATTTTGGAAAAAGCTTTTGTCAAACATGCTTAGTGCTCATATGCTCGCACAGTATAAGTAAAATACATAAAAGAAATGTCTGTACAGACGTTTATATACGGAAGACCAATGTAAGGTGCGTAGTGTTGGTAAGCAATCAACTGTGTGCATCCAACACACCAACTATATACAAATAATTTGTGAGGACTATCAGCGTTTCAACACTGAATTATTTGGTGGGCCATCATTAGGATGGGGTTGGTTGAGATCATAAGTGAGGAGCTACATATGAGGATAAACTGTGAAGTGGTAGGGCCAGATTAGCCCCGGGACCTTTAGTTAGGATGAATTTTGTTTACTGGATGTAGAGGAGGCACTCATTTAGATGGGTCAGATGGTCAATATCACCAAATGTGCTACTTGCCGAAAAGCACTTCAACACCTCATCAGGGGCAGCAAGCTCTATATAAATGCAAAGCTTTTCCTCTTCTATCCTCCACTATCCTTTTCAATCCAAATAACAGACTAACATATACACCGCTCAAATTAATCTCATAATTCACTATATTAATTCCCCACTAATACTTTGTGGGTTCTGCAGTAGCGTGCTACTCGCCGAAAAAGTGATTCAACACCTCGTCAGGGGTGGTAAGTGCTATATAAATGCATATACAATACAATACAATACAATACAATACAAAATGCGGAGTTACTGACCCGATCAGAATGACAAGATCCGTGGTAATTCCATTGATCAGATGTCTTTTATACTGATATTCCAACTGTTAAAAGCAGGTGGATATCCAGTTGAAATACTGAGAGTAATTTGGAATAATCAAGAGTATCAGTACCTGACTTACACATTTCACTAGTATTTGTTCATTTCTCAGTAGACTTTCTGGGATCTTCCCCACCTCGAATGCCACACCATGATAGTTAGTGATGCCTCTGGTACCAGTAAAGCCAGGGTGTCTAGGGATGAACTACCAGGTCTACCTCTGGAGACCTCGAAAGGAGGCCCAAAGACATAACTTATAGTAATAAATCAGATCCTAAGATATTTTCTCAGTTTTAAGTCATCATAGCCAAAGCTTCACATAAACTGCTATTATTTATGTTAGCAGTTTGTAAAGGACTGTATGCCACTAGTAATCACTGTAGGGAGGGATATAAAGAGTGTGTAACTGGTTCAGTGCAGTTGGTTTTGACATTTCCATTGCATATATATTAATAATTATAGATACTGAAAAATTAAGCAATTTGCAGAAAAACCTATGGTTTCCCTGTCAAGTGCTGTAGCTGAGATTGGAACCCAGAGCCCCAGGTTCGAAGATCAGCACCTTAGCAGCCTGATCGCACAACATCTGGCGTTTTGTTGCTGTTTTTTATAGCCCTGTCTTTCTGCTAGCTTGCTAGCTCTAAAGGCCTGCTGGTGAGGAACAATAATTAAGCAGTACATTAAAATTCTCCTCGATATTGGTTGGAGCAAAAAACAAAGGGTGCATTCACAGTGTGTTCACGAACCTTCCGATGGTCTCATCTGCGAATACGCATATGACAAGGACACTTACCTCTGTCACTTTTTGAGATGAGGAGCACGTTGAAAGTGTCTTTAGCAGAATATACGGCTGGGAGCCTTCCAAGCTGAAAAAAACATTGGTAAAGCCAAAACACATATTTCCATTAATGTGTGTGATTTGTGTAGATGTTACTATAACAGAGTGTACGTGATAGAATGTGCGTATGTGTTTTTAGGTCTCGCCTGAGCCAGCGCATGCGCTGCTCTGGCGAGAGTTTTAGTAAGCGGGTTTTGGAAGTGCAAACAGCAGTTTGCTGGCGACCAGCTTGCGTTCACGTGAGCGTGCACGCGCGATCAGGCGCCATATGGCGTCCCTCGCCATCTGGCTTCCCTCGCGATTACTTTCACTTTCGCGGCCGTGTCAGTTTCACGGCCGCGCGGCCATTGCTTGTTTCCGATTGCTTTACTTATGAAGCAATCGGGGCACCCGCACTTTAGCTTTAAATGTTTAAGTCTAAATCGTGAGTGCCGCCATTGCAATGTTGTATTTACATGGGTGCCGCTTTCACTTCACAGCATGGCGCCTGCTTTCACGGATTCCCAGGGTTGCAGCTGCTTCCCACTTCCTGTATGCATTTTCGCTGAGTTTTCTCTCCGGTTTCTGCCTTCATATGCCCTCCCACCCTCATCATAGACGGTCCGGACGTGGTCAGCGCGGCCCCTGCTTGGCTCGGATCACTTTCTAGCTGTTATTGTTATTATTGTTGCTTCCCTGTCGTCATTCTCACCCCCTTGACCCCCCACTTAGTGTTGCTTGCTTATTTAGCTTGTCACTTCCCCGTCCCACACAAACACACACAGCGTTTCCCTGTTTGCTTTCTGGCATCGCTGGTTCCGCCCGCCACTTAAAAATATATATATATTTCACCAAGTCAAACGCATTTGTTACTTCTTTATTTTATGGACCGTGATGTTATCGGCCGCTCTGTGTAACATGAGTAGCAACGCCGTTACTGAGGCTGCAGGAGCCAAACTGTGGTCAGTTTTTTTCCCCGACCTGGGGTCAGTCTTTTTCCCCCACCGGCTCTCCCAGCCTCTTCCTTCTCCCTGGACTTGTTCCTGCTGCGTCCTTCCTGGGCTTGGGCCCAGGCTCTGCAGGAGCACTAAAACTTTCAGGCAGCTCCTTTTTCACCCCGTCTCAGTCATTACTCATTTTGAAGCCAGCGTGTATTTTCTACTCAGTCTTGCTCAATCATGCGCTGTTTCCCTATGTGGCTCCCTTCTCTGCCATGGGCTCCGGCCTGCACGCTCCTCTGCTCACTGAATGAATGAAAGGTTACAGGCAGCCCCGCTGCCACATATATAAATGCTGCTGCCCAGTGTAGCTCAAGCCTCTGTCTCTCTCCCTCAAGTCTTCGCTGCTCTCATTCACAACTGGCGGCGGAGCAGAGCCTTCCATCTGGGAGTCAGTTTTGTTAGGATCCACTTTTTTATCTCTTCCCCAACCCCCCCATTCCCCTTCCACAGCACCTGGATTGTCGTAGGTAGTAATTTTCAACAATACCCGGCAATGTGCGCTACACCCAGCAAGAGACTTAAAAGGACCCGACCAACCTCGGCTGCAGGGGAATTCAACTTCTTTCGAGCAATGCTGTTTCTTTTTGTTCAACTAACGTGAGTAAAAACAGCACCACGTTACAAATTCCAGTGCAATGGGCAGATGTACTCTTGCATCGTTTCCAATTAAGCTCCACACTAGAACTGATTTAAAACAAGCATTGGCATAGCCAATAGGTCTCGCCTTTGGGACCTTATAAGTGTTTAGTTATCCAGCACAATATCCTTGGGCAACAACATCAACTGTTGCATGGCTAAACACTTATAAGGTCCCAAAGGCTAGACCTATTGGCTATGCCAATGCTTGTTTTATAATCTTGTGTGAGTGTTGGATTTAAAGATCATTGTTGCGGTTGTCATTTGAACTGTCAAATGAACAGTTCTTTGTGGCTATGTGTCAGATTTGGAAGTTTCATTATTAGTAAGGCGTGAATTGATTTTTGTAGCTATGTTGATTGCAGGTTCCCTGATAATGCTGAGTTGTAAATCAGTACCCCTTCTCAGTTAGTTTATGTTAAAAAGATGTCTCAAAGTCTTCAGGGGGGAACATTGTTTTTCTCTTAGAAATTGGGCAGACATTTGTTGTATCTGGGCATGTTTTGATGCATTTAATACATTATGGCATCATGATTTTAAAAAAATATATAATTTTGCATGAAATATAATTACATTGTCACATGCATTTACAGTGAAATTATAGAGCAGGAAGAGAGAGTGGGTGAGGGCAAGCAATAGTATGGAGCAGGAGGGAGGGTGGGACAAGCAACAACACAGACCAGGAAGGGAAGCAGGAATGGTGTGGGCAAACCACAACATGGAGGGGGACAGGAGGATGGGTGGGGCAAGCAACAACATGGAGTGGGTGGATGGAAAGTTCGGGGCAAGGAACAACATGGATCGGTATGTGAGGGAGGGAGGGGGCAAGCAACAACATGGAGTGGGACAGGGGAGAGTGTGGAGGCAAGCAGAAACCTGGAGGGGGACTGGAGGAAAGGTGGATCAAGCAACAACATGGAGTAGGATGGGAGGGATAAAAGGTGGGGCAAGCAACAACATGGATTGGAATGGGATCAAGCAATAACACAGAGCAGGACAGGTGAGTGTGGGGAAACAACTACATAGAGCAGGACAAGAGGGAAGGAGGGGCAAGCAACAACACGGAGTAGGATGGGGGTGTGTGGATCTAGCAATAATAGAGCAGGCGGGTGAGGCAAGCAATAATACGAGTGGGACGGGAAGGTGGTGGGGGCAAGCAACAACATGGAATGGGATTGAAAAGAACAACACAGAGCGGATAGGCGGGGAAAACTGCAACACAGAATGAGAAAAGTTGGGTGGGGGCAAACAACAGCACAGAGCAGGACAGGAGGGTGGGGGCAATCAACAATACGAAGCAGAGCAGGACCGGAGGGTGGGTGGCAAGCAACAACATGGAGCAGGACAGGATTGTGGGCGTGGCAAGCAACACCACAGGGCAGAGCACAAAATGAGGTTGGCAAGCAGCAACAGAGAGGAACAGAAGGGTGGGTGCAAGCAACAACACAGCGCAGGATGGGAGGGTGGTGTTAAGCAACACGGAGCAGGATGGCACGGAGGGTGGGGCAAGCAACAACACGGTGCAGGACGAGATGGATGGTGGGGGCTAGCAACAATATGAAGTGGAATGTGAGGGAGGGTGGGGCAAACAATACGGAGTTGGATGGGAGGGTGGGTGAGGGCAAACAACACAGTGGGGTGGGAGTGTGGGGGCAAGCAACGATGTGGAGCAGGACTGGATGTGGGGGCAAACAACAATAGAGAACCAAATGGGCAGGAGGGTGAATGCAAGTAAGCGAAAGGCAGAAGCACATGGGCAATAGAGGGGAACATGAGCTTGTGTGGGGAACAAAAGGATACGGGTGAGAGAGAGTGGCACTGAGAGGTGGCCACATGAGGTAGACATGTCGCAAACACATGCACTTGCAGGGAGTGTTTCAAGAAAAATAAAAATGTAGCTCCCACAGAATAGCACCCGTTACAACGCATGCGTTTTCTACGCATGCCATTACAACGCAAGTCGTTACAACGACGCGTTGTTACATCGCATGCCATTACAACGCAAGTCGTTACAACGACTTGCTGTAGGGGGGGGCACTGGAGTTTGGAATAGTATAATTTACTATTCCAACTCCAGTGTGTGCAACAGTAGGGAAGGTGTTGGATTGAAAATCCAACAAATCCAACACCTTCTGCCCCCTACAGCAAGTCGTTGTAACGACTTGTGTTGTAATGGCATGCGATGTATCGCATGTGTTGTAAACGATGTTTCCCGCTCCCACAGGGCAGAAGTGTAAGGACACAAGTACTTGGGCCATTCTCTAGGAGAGGATCAAACAGACGAAGAGGAAGTGAAGCTGGCACCCATTGACCAAAGAGAAGCAAGCAAATGAGAGTGACGATAAAGCTGACCAATGGACGGGCTCTAAGCACACTGTGAGCTAACAAAATGTCTTGGGAGCGAGTGCACTGTCCGAGCCGAGACTTAAAAAGCAACACAAACATTGTGTTGGGAAGGACTGCAACTGAGCTGCTGACAGTATACCATTTAAAACACCTTTTGTCACCTTTATTGCTCACCACTGTACTGTTCTGACAGAAACACAACTAGGGTTGTTTTTGATGCCATAAGAGAAGAAGTGGGCTAGCAATTTGGGCTGCACCGCTTCTTTCAGAGTGGTTTCAATGCATTTCCCCTGCTCCTTTTGGAGTCAGATCAAATCCATTTCTCCACCGACTCGTGTTGGCACAATGAGTTAAACAAAATGTGATGACATGATTCTCAGTGGGTATATGTCTAATAGCTTACGATAAAAAGTTGCAAGCATTATTATCACAACTTTTTTGACTTTGTGTGCCTTAATTCTTCCTTTTACAACCATTTGCTCGCCAGTGTTTTTTGCAACTCATGTCCTAGGTCTGACACTGTTCGATGTTAGCTGGAGCCTTTACACAACTGGCTGCAAAAAAGCAATGCAAGGGAGGTAACCAAATAAATAAATAAAGCCTGCTGTGCTCTTCACCTCACATCACACCAGAGTTGCGTTATGTTTAGAGGACCCAGTAAAAAACTCCCTATCAATATGGGGCTACAGATCCTCATCCCAGTCAGTCCTAAGAGCAGCTGTGGGGGACCACAGACTATTTTCCTATAGGCACAAGCATAAGTTGCTGATGCAGCGACATATGCTCATGAGAACTATGCTGAAACACTGTAATATTACATGAATTTTAGCTGCCCCTTATATAGCTGTTAGCCAACAAGTTTGCAATTTTTGTAAAATCAATCATTTTGCACCTTAACACCCCTCAAGCATTTCAGGCTTGCTCACTATAAGTGGTTGATACCGTATGCAGCTCTCACTCCACACCTGAGTCTGACAAAAATAATAAGGCCCCTAAGTCACTGAAAAAGGGGTAGCTCACGACTCATTTAAGTTACACTTGACTTTTGTTAAATGACACCTTTGGAGGGTGTTTCATAACCTTCCCTTCCCAAACAGGCATAACAACTGTCATAGGATGACTTTTAAGTGTGTGGGTTCAGGGTCGGACTGGCTTTTAGGGCAATCTGGCAGTGCCCGAAGGGCTGGTCTGGCAAGTCAGTGAGTAAGCCGTTTTTTGGGCTGTTTGTGGGCCTGTTGTATTCTGTTGGGCCGATTTGTTTTCTCTGGTACTGTAAACAAGAAGGAGGGACTGAGGGCTTTTATGAGGTCCAGCATACATGCCCAATCATGATCAAAGCAAACAAGGGTATGCAGTTCCTGACAGTGGGGAAGGGGGGTGAGATCCTAGTAAGACAATAGGTAGTCCTCTATGAAGGGAGGGAAAGGGGGATCCCTCCTTTCGGAATTAGGGCCCTCACACACCCAGCCAGCTGGATGTCATGCTTCATCATAGGGCATGCTCCTCGTCAGGTCGGCGCTGCAATGCCTGACGGGCACCCTATGAAGGGCTCTTTGGCGGAGATCTTTAATTCCTTGCTGTTTGGTGCCGTGGGTGTGAGGGGCCTAAAGGTGTAGATGTGTTGATCGTATAGGTCAATAGACCGTGCAAATTAAAACAGGAGTAGGAAGGTCAGGTGGAACAATTTTAATAACCCTGGCTTCCAACCTGGCTACTGTTTAACATTATTGTTTGTTTTTCCATTAGGTTGGCCACTCCATCTACAGGTAATTCACTTTTAGGTGTCACTTGTGGTATATCGAGGTCAGTACACCAGAACACCACAGATGCAGTGTAGATAGAGATTTTCACATAAGGTCCTGAAGAATTGCCGACAGATCATTTCGACTATTAGGCAAGAAACATGTCGACCACACGAGTCTGAGCGCAACATCCTGAAACATCACATCAGGTAGTCGCCACTCAAATTTTTAACCAGGTTGGAAGCCAGGGTTATTAAAATTGTTCCACCTGACCTTCCTACTCCTGTTTTAATTTGCACGGTCTATTGACCTACACGATCAACACATCTACACCTTTAGGCCCCTCACACCCACGGCACCAACAGCAAGGAATAAAAGATCTCCGCCAAAGAGCCCCTCATAGGGTGCCCGTCAGGTATTGCAGCGCCGACCTGACGAGGAGCATGCCCTATGATGAAGCATGACACCCAGCTGGCTGGGTGTGTCAGGGCCCTAATTCCGAAAGGAGGGATCCCCCTTTCCCTCCCTTCATAGAGGACCACCCAGGGCTTTAAGTGGGCCGGGTCTGTCCGGGTCTGAGCACCGGCAGTTATTTTCAGGGGGCCTCGAAACGGGTCTCTATCGGGCTCTATTTTCGGGCCTCGCAGAGGTAGTCCGTTTTCTTTTTTTTCTTGGACTGCAGATAGAGCATTTTTATCATACAGAAAAGGGTCTCTGGACTGCGAAGATCTTTTCCCTGGTTGTCATTGGTGCGACATATAACATGCTTTTGTTATGGGACGGTTTATTGTAAAAACCCAATTCACCACACACAGTCTGATGAAGAAAAAGTACCAGAAATGTAAGATCTGATAGTCTAGTCCAGTTACTTCTTCCCAGGGTGGTTTATGCCAGAGTCCCCGGTCGAGCGTTATCTGTGGTGATACCAGGCAGAGGCGCAACTAGAGCCAAATTTGGGGGAGGCTACCAAAAATTTCGGGGGGGGCCTGATTGTTCCAGCGATAGTCAGAGTGGAGATGCAGGGGCTCTAGAAGGGGTGAAAACACAACAAAGCCCCGTTAGCAAGTAAGTGGTCTTTTAAAGACCTGCGAAGTACTCGGGTGCGGCTGTGTGTGCGCCCGGGAAGCTGTCTCAGCCGGGCTGACACACACGAGAGGGAGGGGGGGGGGGCTGAAGCCCTTTGAGCCCAATGGGCGTTGTGCGCCTGGTACCAGGGCTGTGGATGGGCTCTTCCAATAACGCTTCGAACACATGGTAGTCTGCGTTCTTTTAGGAAGGTGCTGAAAACCTATTTCTTCACCTAATTGTGGTGCTCAGGGATATTTTTCATTCCGATATTTAAGCGCCAAGAAGCCTTAGGACAAACGTCAGAGCTTAATGCATTTAAGTTCAATCAGTCGCTTCTGTAAAGGGAGACATAGGATTAATGCGAAAATTCTGTTTCCACTCTTTTGGCAAAACTTTGCTTTGGTAGTGATATACAGCAAGAGAGAGAGTTTCGGATTACAAACATATCTCCGAGGGGTATTTTTCACAATAGAATTTCAAGGGCATGACAAGAGCGGGGTCCTGGGGGCTGCTGGCTGCAGATGTGTGGGATTAGGGGGCACTCTAAAGCAAAGAGATGTTTATATAGCTTGTCCTTTTCCCAGTTTAGAAATCCGACAGGATTCTCCGGTGCTGGTGGCCTCGTGCATAGGGTATGCTCACACGTCACTATCCATCCTGCATAGTCCATGACTGACTCTTCTCCAGCCCTACTGAAATATTAAAGTCGGACGGTGACTATGCATCACATGACTAGTCAGCATTTTTTAAGCCAGTTCTGCTGGCACAGGCGGCTAATGCATTCACTGCAGAGATCTGTGTTTAATGTTATGTACATGGGTTCGAATCCTGGTCGGTCCGCTCAGCCTTCCATTCTTCTGAGGCTGATAAAATGGCCATCATTATGCTGGATAACAATAAGCACCCATTATCTTTTTGTAGCGCCAAGAGACGCCATTGGGGGTGGATGTCCGTTACACAGAATGCGTTTGTTATGTTTATTATGACCACTGATTCTACACCAGCTTAGCTGGCTTGCGATCCACTGTGCCCCAGCCCTCCCTGACTTTCAGAGGTATGGGTGTCATAGAAAGGTTAATTGTTAAACAGCTGGCTACTTCCCCAGCCCTTCCGGGTCTCTGATCCGTCTGGAATCTCCCAGTAGTCATAGAAAGCCGCCAAACTATGAACAATCGCCATCCCATCCAGGGTTACCCAGTCTTCGTATTATTAACAGAATGTAAATGCTTGCAAATTCAAGGCTCGGCAACTCAGCCTTTTATCCTTCCGACGTCGATAAAACAAGCACCACCTCATTGGGACTGAATAATGACGTCAGTTGTCCAGCGCTTAAAAGCTGTAAGCCAGTCATTTTTATATCACTAAGGTCAGGGCTTTAAGTGGGCCTGGTCTGTCCGGGTATGAGCACCGGCAGTTATTTTCAGGGGGCCTCGAAACGGGTCTCTATTGGGCTCTATTTTCGGGCCTCGCAGAGGTAGTCCGCTTTCTTTTTTTTTCTTGGACTGCAGTGAGAGCATGCACATCGATGTGCACATGCTCATTTTACTCACTACTGAGTAGTGGAGGTCGAGGCATGACGTCATGCCAGGTGAGCTGCGTTGTAGGAGGACTCTGTGGCATGTTTTGACGGGGTGGTGGCTTCGTTAAAACTCACCCCTGTGAAGCCGCGTTGCCTTCTGGGAGCAGTGCTTCTAGTACACTCAGCCTCACCTGAAGCCACCCTATACGGGAGGTGTCTGCCTGGGCATTTCCCGGGATGACGACACCAGTCTTGGGGTACTGGGGAGGGTGTATCCATATTATTGCTGTAATAAGGAGGGGAGAGAGCGAGCCTGAGCAGGGAATTCCAAACCTGATGACACTCTGAGGAGTCCTAGAGCTGACGGCTTGTCAGAGCAGGGGCCAGGGGGTACTGCTACACTAGTTATCTTTATTTAGACCACGCCCCTACTTAGATAAGCCACACCCCTTTAAAACGTTTGCCCAACCCCTTTTAGAGCACCCCCAGGTTTTTTTTCCCACTTAAAGCCCTGGGACCACCTATTGTCTTACTAGGATCTCACCCCCCTTCCCCACTGTCAGGAACTGCATACTTGTTTGCTTTTCTCTGGTACTACCATAAATATTGCACAAATGCATGCAGTTGCCCATATCTTGCAAAACACATATACAGCTTGTCTTTACAAGTTCAAAACTGCCCTGTTTTGCAAATGGAGGACATTTTTTAGCTATCTGATTTGAAATGTTGGCCACTTTTATTTTGGTGCCCCAGGCCTATTTTCTATTCTAGTCCGACCCAGATGGGGTTCACTAAAAATGCATTTCGGTTTCGCTAGCCTTAAATTTGTTACTTCCCTCGTTGAGTACAATACTCCAGTTTAGGCTCAGAAATGTGTATTCCTGTGCGAATTCGCATATTTTCATTTGAGGTAAGTGTTAGGAATGACCAAAAAAATTACGTGAAATTACACATTATTTCGCAAAAGTCCTGCCTGGCATTTTGTGCTATGTTTTTTTAGCACGAAAAGCATCATCTTGACGCAAACAGCAGTTGCTTGCATTCTGTTCTTTCGGTCTCACAATACTATGTTTTCCCCAAACAAAATTTCATTTAGGCATACTAGCGAACTCTCAGACATTTGCTTAATGCGAAATCCCGGAAATATGCAAGATTACGCTAGCATAAAGGAAATTTCACCTGTGCATATAAATTGGACACATTTCCAAACTAAGTTTAGAAGTCCTTTCTTCTTTCTCTCACTTAAAAATAATATTTCCTTGTACCTTCTTTCTTCCACCATCCACTTGACCCCCTCTGTGAAAACAGGGTTGATTGGTGCTTCTTTTCCCACTTTTTTATGTGTGTTTTAGTAAATCGGGCACGCACAACGCAGATTCCACTTTTAACCTCCGGAAGCGCAGGAAGGTGAAATGACCCTACCTTCAAACTTCTCTTATTTAGAAGGTTAGTATAGTTCCGAAACGCAGCGTCATAAACGCGAAATACATTTATTAAATTCGTATTTTTAAATATTTCGCGTGGCTTCTGCCGTGGCCCAAGTTTCTCCAGCATCAATATCTGTCCATTGTCACTGCATGTAGGGGAGCTCTTTGTCCATGCCCCGAGGGGGTGTGTTGCTGGTTATGTGTTGTGCTCCGTACAATATCCGAAGGAGATTTTGACCCGGAGTCCAATTTCAGCAGATGCTGTCACTTACATCAGCTGTTGCAGAAACTGGATCTCTCGGCGCTGCCGTGAATAGGCCTGCCCCGCGCCGCAGTCACAGCTGTTATCTTGCCCACAGGACAAAAAGGGCCTCGTTTGATGTGTGCTGATGTTACAGCGCTTCAGTTGTTCTTCAACAAAAACCTCTGTCATTTACGGGACCTCAAAAGGCGCTACCAGGTTGTCGCGGGGCATTAGGAGAGGTCGAGGTCTTTAGAGGGTTAGAGCTCATTTCAATAATAGATATCGGACGATTATTTTCTGAATATTGTAGATGGTCCATACTGCTCCCCAGCCTTTTGTATGAAGCTTTGCCTATTCGCATGGGACTCTCGAGACAGTTTTTTTAAATATAGTTTCAAACAGATTTATTAAGAATTTATTGCACCGGTTTGGTTGTAAACTGTTCTTGATTAAACCTAATAAAAAGAATTGTGCAAAAAAAAAAAAGAATTGAATATGCAAACAAAACAAAATCCCTTCTTTGATTCCTTCTGGCTAGGATCATGAATTGTGCATGTTGAGACCCATAGAAAGAAGTTTCGTGTTACCAAAGGGAGCTCTCAATGAGCAGCCGGTATGGTCGCGTTGGACTTATTTGAGCAGGTCGTCCCCGTTGAGCTCAGTTCTGGGAATTTCCATTTTTATCCCCAATTGAATAATGAACTCGAAGTAATTCTAAAATATATGTCTCTGCAGCAGCTAATCGTTGACGTGTCTGCTACACCTTCAAGCCAATCAGCCTACACAGAAATAGAACTAGAAAATAGTTCGTCGGCCATTATGAGTACCTCGGTAATTAAACGACTCTGGCAGAAACACCTGTTTGCACAGGTGTTTTCAATTAAAAGTTGGTTGGAGTTTACCGGATCTGGTTGTTTCCAGGCGTGATAATGTCTGGACTCCAAATAAATTTCGGCAGGGCAAACTTGATGAAATCTACCAGGTGAAAAAGGCCCAGTAAAATCCCATTAAATACAAGGAGATCTGAATAAAGGGACTTTTAGACTTTGGTGGCTCTTTGGTCATTATCAATAACGTTTTACAAAACTCCTGCTAGCAATGCCTGTCAACTCTCTGCTGAGCTGAAGAAACAAAATGTTGCTTCTGTAGCTCAAAATAATCTTCATTGGCTACATTCAGAATTTGTGGTATCCTCCTAAATGGGTTACCCAAAGGACTCTTGTCCCGACCAACATTCAGAATCTGATAATAGCCCCTCAGTCCTTCAACATTCAGCATTTGGGTGTTCAGGGGCACCTGACACCCACAGTCTACAATCATATCAACAGAGTTTGCCTACGTTTTTCTCCTCGTTCCCAAATCGTGGAACTCTCTTCCACTAGTGTTATGCGTCACCATTGGTTAATTTGAGCCAGTGGTTGCAGGTGGGGTACGCTGACATTCATTTCTGGGGACTGACACTAACTTTTCCTATTCAAACTTTGACCCATAGCAAGTGAGAGAAAAATGCTAAAGGAGGAAAGGAGGAGGACAATAAATATGGAAACACAGGAACAAATGGAGAAAGCAGAGATGAAAAGAGCCTGCAAGAGGGAAATAAAGGGGCAGGGAGTGTGTGGTCGTGGAAGAAAGCAGAATGAGGTGGCATCAAGTGTACACAACATTGGTATTCAGCAATCCTGACATTTTGCAGCGCTGGCTGTAGGCTTCTGAGAAAAAGTTTGCAACCAACACTTGTTATTTTACAAACTACACACTGTGCAGGTTCATACAATCACATATTTGGTTCTGGTCTATTCTGAAGACCTATCTTGTTTCTTCTTCCACTCTTAACTCCTGTTCAGGGTTGCTCTTAGTGTAACAGTCACCTGGTTTCGGTGTGCCTAGAGACAATTTTAATAAAAGTGATTTTTATAAATGTGGCCAACCTTTCATTCATTACTTTATCTCTTACGCAATCCATCATTAAGTAAATCGATTTGTTTGTCTCAGAATATTTTCTGAAAATTGTCTGAAGCAAAACATCATTCATAAAGCAGCCTACAAAATGAGTACTCTCAACATGGCCATTAAATCAACAAATCAGTTTGCTTTATATTCAAAACTGATATATGCTACTTATTTACCAGGCACACATTTTTAGGTATCGTCTAAGATAGCACGTGTGCTGCCTGTTGCAAGACATGTTGTTAGCTTACAGTGGGTTTAGAGCCCTCCATTGCTTACCATTGGTTGTCTTTGTTTTCACTCTGTTGTGCTTACTCTTTATTCAGCTTCTGTAGGCTTTTCTTCCTCTTTTTGTGTTTGACTCTCCCCTGGGGCATGGTGCATTACTTGTGTCCTTCCACTGCTCCTTTTTCAGGTGCTACTTTTCTCTTTTTATTTAAGCATTTTATGAGAGTGTGTGTGTTTTCCAGCTGGGTCCTTCCAGGTTCCTCTGTCTCACCCTTCCTCCATTGCCGTTCTTGCTTCCTCCCTGCACACCTTCCATCGCCATTTTTAGTTCCACACCACTCCTTGTCTGTTTGCACCCACAGCCCTGCCCGACCACTCTTTAGTATCCGTTTGCTTCCCAAACCCTCCTACCTGTCCTCTGTTGTGCTAGTGTTTCCCCAGGCCCTCCTGCCCCCTCTGTTGTCCGTGTGCATTCCATACCCTCCCGCATGCCCTCAAATGTCTGTATGCAGCCCCAGCCCCTCCAGCCTGCAGTCTGTTGTCAACTTGTTTCCCCATCAATTCCTGCCCACCCTCTGTTGTCAGCGTGCTGCCGATCCCCTCCCACCTACCTTTCATTGTCAGCTTGCTGCCCCAGCCCCTCCCTCCTGCCCTCTGTAGTCAGTTTGGTTCCCCAGCTCCTCCCATCTGCCCTCTATTGTCAGCTCACAGGTCCATCCTTTCCTGCTCGCCGTCAATTGTCAGCTTGTTTGCCCACCCTCCTTCCACCAGCCCACTGTCGTCAGCTTGCTAGCCCAGCCCCTCCGACCCACCCTCAAATGTCTGCTTGCTGCATCATCCCCTGCTGTCAGCACTCTGTTGTGAGCTTGCTTCTCCATCCCCAAATACCCACCCTCTATTGTTAGTTTGTTTCTCCAAGCCCTCCCTCTCACCCTCCACTGTCAGCTTGCTACCCTAATACCCCTGCCTGGCCTCTGTTGTCAGCTTGCTAGCCCAGCCGCTCCCACCCACCATCAGTTGTCTGCTTGCTGCCTCATCCCCTGCTGTCAGCACTATGTTGCGAGCTTGCTTCTCCATCCCCAAATGCCCTCTATTGTCAGCTTGTTTCTCCAAGCCCTCCCTCTCACCCTCCACTGTCAACTTGCTACCCTAACACCCCTGCCCGACCTCTGTTGTCAGGTTGCTGCAGCCCCTTCCACTTTCCCTCCATTGTTCGCTTGCTTTCCTAGATCCATTGTCAACTTGCTGCCCCAGCTCCCCCTGTCTGCCCTCCATTGTCAGGTTGCTGCCCCAGCCCCTTTCACTCATCCTCTATTGTCCGCTTGGTTCCCTATCCCCTCCTGCTCGAACCCTCTGGTCAGCTTGCTGCCTCAGCATCTCCTGCAAGCAGTATGTTGCAAGCTTGCTTCCCCATCACCTACCGCCAGCCCTCTATTGTCAGCTTGTTTCTCCAGCCCCTCTCACTCACCCTCCGTTGTCAGCTAGTTTCCTTATCCCCTCCCACCCAACCTCTGTTTTCAGGTTGCTGCTGCAGCCTCTCCCACCCAACCTCTGCAGTCAGCTTGCTTTCTCAGTCCCTCCTGTCCACCCTCCTTTGTCAGCTTGCTCCCATCCCCTCATGGCCCACCCTCCACCGTCCGTTTGTTGCCACAGCTCCTTCTGTCACTCTCCATTGTCTGTTTGCCTCTCTTAGCCCTCTTTCGGACCCTCCAGTGACCCCTCCCGCAGACCCCCCGGCCCACCCTCCATAGTCCCTGAGCTATTGCATTGTCTCTCACGTGTCCCTGCTCCCACCTCTGTCATTCTCTCCCGTCCTCTCTTCCTCCCTCCATGTTGCTTCGTCCCGAGCCCACAATTAATAAAACAATCCACATTAGAACTTGCCATGTCATAGGGCTTTTTTTCATTATTATTTTTAGCCATGCTGCACAGTACAGCATGGCTAAAAATCATTGCCAAAACCAAAAGCTCTAATAGGCAAGACCTATTGGCTTTGCCAGTGCCTGTTATTATTTGGGAAACAATTCATTCCATTAAGCTAGGAAGCAGCATTCCGGCTAATTACTAAAGATATTACTTATTTGTAAGGCTTGAGTTAAGAAATTGGCCAGATGCCACCACAATGATCATATACCCTTTTCACGTCTAGAACCAGCAGCAGCTGTCAGTCATATACCTCATGTTATCAATACACTACAACATAGCTACATACATATAAAGTGGGCTTGTGGTGAGCCCTCTTCAGCTACTGCCATTTTTAAGAGTTCCCTTTGCCTGGGCTGGCTATCCTTAAAGCCATGGCATTTTGTGGCCGGTTACATGGGACTTTAGGTTGTCACCTTTGGTAGCTTCTGTGCTGTTGGCCAGAGCATTCGCCTTCCTTCATATTCTCTGTGCCCTCCCAGTGCAGGACGTGACCCTGTTGCCATCCACTGCTGTCTGCCACCTACTATTGGACACAGCCATTTCTTGTGCTTTTGGCTTAGCCAATACTTGTTGAATTGATTTTAATAATGGTTTTTCTTATGTTTTCTCCTATTTCAGTCATAATATGCCCATTTCCCCAATCTTAGATCCCTCCTACACACAAGGGCATATTTGATGGAAAAAGGCTTTTTAACGATTGATGTAGGCTTCATCTTAAAGGATTTAATGCTATTAGAACACTTCACCCATTAAAAATAGAATGTTTCAAACAAAACATGGAGAGGGTGTTGAAAACGTGGGACAAAGGATCTATACCAGAAGTAAATGCCCATGGGCTTTAATTGAGCTCATAATATTCCAATTTCGAGTAGGTCATTCGCCTGAAAAGCATGGATTAGCCGGCAGATAGTTGTCAACAATTAAAAATGTCTTATAATCTGCCTAAGGGGGCAAGGGGAGAGAGACTCACGCTTGAACGTCTGCTATCAGCCAATCAAAAGCCACGCAAACATCACCCCTTACGTTCCCTCTGAGCCAGTGCATTTTACTCCAAATTTATTGTTTTCTTCAGAAATGGGAGGATTTGCCATCAGGCACTCAGTCAGTTCTGCTGAGACAAGAGCCTTTAAATATACCAATGGCACACAGACTTCTGCAACGGGCACCCAACCCACTGAGCTACGTAACCACTTCTTTAGATCAATGTTACAATGCCTGATATCACGCCAAATAGCAGATGTCATTTAATCATCGATCAGAGATTTTATGTAAAACATACGATAGTATAATAATGATAGTTTAGCAGCGTTTACGACATCTTTATTTCATAGCAATCTGCAGACAATTTCCCTGTTTAATTAATAGATCCCAATTATAACTTTCGCCCATATGCTCATAATGTAATTACCTGAGGCTAATGCTGGATACTTTCCAGCAAAGCTTTTCGCTGTTATCCTGAGATTTCTAGAAATTCACACTTCTGCCAGCCTGGCATAGATTCTGACGAGTCCACTTTAAAGTCAAGCAACTCAGAAGACTGAAATGTATATATATCTTAAGAATAGTCCCTTTTGTAGTGTTGTCTCTGAGCAGGTTCATATCTAGCGAGCTTTCTCCCTTCAGTTCTTTTTCACCAAATAATCAGTTTCTGCTACAGAAACCTTTGTAGCCCTAGCATAAGACTAGCGTTGTTTATGCTCTTGGAAACAAAATGGCGCTCTCCTGGATTCGCCCACTGGAGCCCATTTGACGGAATCCCTGAACTGCACCGTTTTCAACACCACTCTATTGGTTACACCCTCTATGTGTGGATGAGAAATACACTCTAAAATCCCTTTTCTGAGTCATAATTCTGTTCATTTAAGCAGTTTTAACAACCAATATAGACTAACCTTTGCCTCGCAGTACTCTTTTTTTACTGTTGTTTTTATGTTATGCTTTTGTGTCCACATGTATGTAGCACCTTGTACCATTAATATGACACAAAGGCGCTTTCTTAATCTGCGCACCCTTACCGTACAGTACTGGGATCTTCATCCTTCTGGTGTGTTATTAGAGATTTGTCTAATTCAGTCATGGTTCCTGTTGGTAAATGTAAAAGTAAAGTAAGGTTAATCCTGCTAAAGAACTTTTTTGGACCAATTATGTGTCTATCGGACTTATATCCAGCTCTGGCCAATCAGAGGAGGACCGGTGTTCCTGCAGTCACTGACTGATCGCCTCTTCCAGAATGGGGGGGCATGGAAGGCTCCCCCCGGCTGGTATAAGCGTCCCTTGCCGCCTGATCCCCAAGATGTATGTTGGTGTGGTGCAGGGGGCCAATTAATAGGGATTGGTGCTGTGTGGTGTGCATCAGTATATCTGTGGACCTAGAAAAGGAAGGCGCACTCTGATTGCAGTCACTTAAAGAACACGTGTAGTGCCAAAAATCATCTTTTTATTAATGTTGCTTTAACTGTAAAATAGCAAAACACACAAGATGATGGACGGAATGTTGCACAATGGCAAAACATTCACCCCCAGTCACAGATCTGGGTTTAATCCATCGTTATTTTGCTCACCACGCCACCCCAGTTCAGACATGGCCATATGCAAATCAGTCTTGACCCTGTGCCTCATGGGAACAGTCCAGCCCGAACTGCCAAGCCATGTCTTCCCTGGACCGGAATCAAGCATCCTAGGACCGGTTTCTGGCTATCAGCCGTCATCAGCCAGGATAGCTTGACTCCAGTGGCGTAGTGAGCACGGGACCCACGTCTGGGCATACCCTTCCCACATAGGGCGAACAGCAAAACACACAAGATGATGGACGGAATGTTGCACAATGGCAAAACATTCACCCCCAGTCACAGATCTGGGTTTAATCCATCGTTATTTTGCTCACCACGCCACCCCAGTTCAGACATGGCCGTATGCAAATCAGTCTTGACCCTGTGCCTCATGGGAACAGTCCAGCCCGAACTGCCAAGCCATGTCTTCCCTGGACCGGAATCAAGCATCCTAGGACCGGTTTCTGGCTATGGCTTGGCAGTTCGGGCTGGACTGTTCCCATGTGGCACAGGGTCAGACTGATTTGCATATGGCCATGTCTGAACTGGGGTGGTGGAGTGAGCTAAAGAATGATGATGGATTAAACCCAGATCAGTTGACTGGGGGTGAGTGTTTGATTGGCTCAAACGTTCCGTCCATCATCCCCTTTTGTATTGCTTTGTTCGCCCTAAGTTGGCGGGGGTATGCCCAGACGTGGGTCCCTTGCTCACTTTGCCACTGGATTCAAGCAAGCCTGGCTGATGACGGCTGGAATGCCAGAAACCGGTCCTAGGATGCTTGTTTCCGGTCCAGGGAAGACATGGCTTGGCAGTTCGGGCTGGACTGTTCCCATGTGGCACAGGGTCAGACTGATTTGCATATGGCCATGTCTGAACTGGGGTGGTGGAGTAAACCAAAGAATGATGATGGATTAAACCCAGATCAGTTGACTGGGGGTGAGTGTTTGATTGGCTCAAACGTTCTGTCCATCATCCCCTTTTGTATCGCTTTGTTCGCCCTAAGTTGGCGGGGTATGCCCAGACGTGGGTCCCTTGCTCACTTTGCCACTGGATTCAAGCAAGCCTGGCTGATGACGGCTGGAATGCCAGAAACCGGTCCTAGGATGCTTGTTTCCGGTCCAGGGAAGACATGGCTTGGCAGTTCGGGCTGGACTGTTCCCATGTGGCACAGGGTCAGACTGATTTGCATATGGCCATGTCTGAACTGGGGTGGTGGAGTGAGCTAAAGAATGATGATGGATTAAACCCAGATCAGTTGACTGGGGGTGAGTGTTTGATTGGCTCAAACGTTCCGTCCATCATCCCCTTTTGTATCGCTTTGTTCGCCCTAAGTTGGCGGGGGTATGCCCAGACGTGGGTCCCTTGCTCACTTTGCCACTGGATTCAAGCAAGCCTGGCTGATGATGGCTGGAATGCCAGAAACCGGTCCTAGGATCCTTGTTTCCGGTCCAGGGAAGACATGGCTTGGCAGTTCGGGCTGGACTGTTCCCATGTGGCACAGGGTCAGACTGATTTGCATATGGCCATGTCTGAACTGGGGTGGTGGAGTGAGCTAAAGAATGATGATGGATTAAACCCAGATCAGTTGACTGGGGGTGAGTGTTTGATTGGCTCAAACGTTCCGTCCATCATCCCCTTTTGTATCGCTTTGTTCGCCCTAAGTTGGCGGGGGTATGCCCAGACGTGGGTCCCTTGCTCACTTTGCCACTGGATTCAAGCAAGCCTGGCTGATGACGTCTGGAATGCCAGAAACCGGTCCTAGGATCCTTGTTTCCGGTCCAGGGAAGACATGGCTTGGCAGTTCGGGCTGGACTGTTCCCATGAGGCACAGGGTCAGACTGATTTGCATATGGCCATGTCTGAACTGGGGTGGTGGAGTGAGCTAAAGAATGATGATGGATTAAACCCAGATCAGTTGACTGGGGGGTGAGTGTTTGATTGGCTCAAACGTTCCGTCCATCATCCCCTTTTGTATCGCTTTATTTTACAGTTAAAGCAACATTAATAAAAAGATGATTTTTGGCACTACACGTGTTCTTTAAGTGACTGCAATCAGAGTGCGCCTTCCTTTTCTATGAACTTTGTTGCCTGTTTGACATCCTTCAGCAGGGGATGTCGGGAGTAGCTGCACTTGCAAGATATTCATGGAACTGTTGGAACTTAAGTGCTCGACCTTTGTCAGCTGCTGAGTGTGTGTTTTCTCAATATCTGTGGACCTGTCTAGCATGTTCTTTTACAGAAATGTGAATTTTAATTGTGGCTACAAAGGTTCTCAGTAGCAAAAACTGTCGCGTGGAAGTCGCAAAAGCTTCTAAAGTGTTTGATATAGTTATTTTACTTATAAAAGCATTCGGTTTTGTGTTATTGAAATGTATACTAAGCCTAAGAGACTTTAATAAAGGTGCTGTAACTTTTCATTTGTTCTTATGCAGCGGTACTGGAATTACGTGGCAGTGTTGACTAAATTAAGCGACAAGAAAAGGCAAATTATGCAGTGTAGTGAGTCACATTTTGTAATATTATCACTTTAATGTTTCGTCACTTTTATAAATGTTAACACTGTCTAGCAAATGTTTCATTTCATTAGTACCAGTTTAACACCCAAATACAGCAATAAGGAACAGAAAGGTGACCAATCAACCTTTTTAGTAACTTTTGATCTGTTTGAGGTAAAAAAAAACAAAAAACTGCAGATTATGCAGGAGGTGATGAATTATGTGGAAAATGCAGCAAATACATATGCTTTTGAAAACATGAGATTCATTAGCAACTAGTTGACTGGTCGAACCTCAGAAGCCAAATAGGGTGTAAGACAGATTCATCACAGCTGGATGAATAGTTTAGTCAGACATGCCACACATGAGACTGCCCCGTTGTAGCCCTATCTGCAGGACCAGCTCGAAGTGGGGAAAAGAGGCGGGGGAGGCGTCCGGGGAGAAGGGGACGGGGGATGACGGAAACACAAAAATTAAAAATAAAACTTACCTGCTACCCTCCAGCATCGCATCGCGCTCTTCCGCTCCTCTCTGCCGCTGGAGGCAGGCACAGGCTCCCAGCCTGCCCTGCGGCCAATCCTGAAGCTGCTCTCATGCATGAGAGCAGCTTCAGGATTGGCCTGAGCGCCGATGATGTGCGTTCCAGAACAGGCTGGGAGTCTGAGCCTGCTCTCTCCAACCCCAGCAATGCAGCTGGAGTTGGAGAGAGCTTCACTGCGCATGTGGTTTTTGGTCGGCCTGAGACCGTCGGTCATAAACAACACGCAATGTAGTTAGAGCCCACCACTCCCCCTCCAGCCTATCACCCTGGCCCCGCCCCAAGCCCCAGCACAAGCTAAATAAAACGGGTTTTATTTTTACATTTTTTAAAGTGCTGGCAGGGGGAGGCGACGCTCCTCCGCCATAGCGGAGGAGCCGCCGCTGCGATCTGCCCTCCAAAGGCCCTCAACTTCTGATGAAATTAGAGGTAGACTGATCAATAGGGAAAACTTGAGGTTTCTTCCAAGGTCAAGGTCTTCAAAAGGTGTGAAATGGTGAGTCATAGTCAATTGTGTGTCATAAGAGGCAGTAATTTATCGAAAGGTCTCTCTTTTCCCACCAGGCCATTTGGTTTTGGGGGAACTCTCCCCTTTTTTAGCTACAAAACTCTGTGGGTGAATGGCTTTGGCTTGCCTGTCTATATTCCAAATTGCTGTAACCAAACATCTGTAGGAGGCGCATTAATCCACTGAGCTGAATTTCTGCAGAATGTAATGGCAAAATTGGTGAATTTGTTATTCCATATTTTGCTGATCTTCTGTCTAGCCCCATCCCCAACTCCTTTTTGCCTATTTCCTGTAATCCTCTACTCGAAGATGTGTTTTGGAAAGTTTTTTTTATTCATGCAAGTCTAATCCAAACTTTTCCACTTATCATTCCAAATCTCAAGGGGCATTTGAAGCGATGGACTGGGATGTGGCCCTGAGTAATTAATTACCAATGGCTGAGATTAATTCAAGCATTCCATCAATCACTTTTTTAAATACTTGAGTGCAACACCTTCATCTCTTACCAGGAATGATGTAAGGCTGTGTAAGACCTTCCAGCTACATGGCTACTGGAACCATCCTTATCTCTTCCAAGGTGAAGACTCTTTAAATGCTATCATTGGTGAGAATAGAGTAGCTTAATCATTGATTCTTAAAGCAATTAGTTGCACGAAATATACAACTCAATGGATTAACAAATAGGCAGTGGAGTACAACTTCCTCACAGGTGAAGCTACTGGACTTTGGCCTGACCTTGGAAAAGCAATTATTAATGGTCATTTCAGCTCATTAGAATAGATTGATGCTTTCGTTCATAAAAATAGTGCTTAATGTGAGCCAGGGTTGCAGGTGGGGCTCATCAACACTCATTTTTGGGGACCAGCAGTTACTTTTTATCTCCTAAGACTTTGAGCTACAGCAAGAGAAAGAAATTCACAAAAAGACGAAAGAAGGAGGAAGTAAAAAATTGAAAAAATATGACAAAGGGAGAAAGCAGAGAATAAAAGAACCTGCAAGAGTGCAATAAAGTGTGGGAGAGTGGGTGAAAGAGGTATGAGGTGGAATCAAGACTATGCAACTTAGAAGGTTATCGGGTTTTACTGTATTTGGATTCAATGGGTACCTGCTGTGCAGTTTTAAGCGGTATAAAAGGATCAATTATAATCAGAAAGAGATATGGGTGAGGGGGGACTGGCATGTAAATGTAATTGTTCTTGCGGAACCAAATTAATGAGGGGAGGGTTGATGTAACCGCTTATTTATAAGACTATTGTTTTTTAGATTTTAATGTTTTCTTAGATGTTTTATGATGTGAATATGTATTCTGTTCTTTTATGATTTATATAAATCGAATAAAGCCTATTTGATTGATTGATTGACTACGCCACTGTCAACTTTAACTTTATTCAATTCATACAAAGAATCATAAAAGTTTGCAATTCAATACAAGTTTAAAAAGAAGAAGTTATTCAAATCATTAAAAACAAATACAATAAAAACATTTACAGATTTAGGGTACATCAGTTAAAAACTTCCTTCTGGTGATAACGGACCTCAGAAACCTTGCCACTACCACACATGTAAACAAGTCCGGGAGCAATTGTAAAAATAAATAGGCCGGTCTACATTGTCTAAAATTTAGCGATTTCATTAAAGGCTTGATAAAAATAGTCCTTAAATCTAAACCAGGGGAGGGGAGGGTTGCTGTAATGCTTATTTATAAGACTATTGTTTTTTAGATTTTAATGTTTTCTTAGATGTTTTATGATGTGAATATGTATTCTGTTCTTTTATGATTTATATAAATCGAATAAAGCCTATTTGATTGATTGATTGACTACGCAACCGTGGTATTCAGCAACCCTGACATTCGGCAGCCTTCTGAGAAATCTTTGAGTTACCAGCATTTATTATTTTATAAATTAAGCCCTGCATAAAAATAAAGTTTGCATGTTGTATTTTAGTTAGCATTCTCTGGTACTATTATCAGATGGCGGGTGGATTGTTTTTTTGGGCTTGATAGTATGAATTGAAAGGGGGCAAATCTGTTTAACACATACCTTTTCGGTAAATTTATTCTTGCAATTTCCATGTTAAAAAAAAGCAGCCAGTAATGAATGTGTCACTTATTTCACATATGATATCAATAGCTGGGACTGGTGGCTCAGTAGACTAATTCATCCCCTGCAAGGGCCTGTGTTCGACCTCATGGTCACAGGTTCAAATCCCAGTGGGTCCACTCAGCCTTTCATCCATCTGAGGTAGATAATATGAGTACCATTGAGTTGGGTAACAATAAATATCTATTATTCAGCACCAAGATGCCTACGGGTGAACAAGGTAGCTACACACATGTTGGGCAGACAATTTGGAGTATGGACATAAGGTCTAATACAAAGCTTTAAAAGTGTGATAGCCTCCTACCTACAAGATGTCCATTTTGAAGCAGCTACTGTTTGATGCCTTCATGATGTCCCAGGCCATGTAAGTGATGCATGGGTGTACTGACTACCTGTGTGGGACTTGTAGAACCTTGAATGTAAGTGGCTTACCAGCAGGTAACTCAATGATAAATGAGCCAATGCTGGCTCAGCAATGTTGTACAGTTTGAACTTGGAAATGAGGCATAACTTGCAGAATCTTAATTTAAAGTGCAGAAACCTACATGTTTTACGTTTTTTTAACTTGGCTTTTACCTCTGCCAAAATTTTGCCAGGTTTTTACCTGCTGAAATCTGTCAGGCGAAAACAGGGGGGTGCAATAATTATTGCACTACTCAGAATCCCAAACCCTGCGCAAATCCGTTTGTGCGAAGATCGGAATTTAACCAACTAGACAGGTACATTCAGGTGGAAGACAAGCTTTAGCTTGGTCAACAAGTTTGGATTTTTAAGGAGTTTCTTTAAATTAGTTGCATTTAAAGAATAAGCATCCTAGAATGCTACTCACTCCTTCTTGGTGTTTGTTTTACACATATTTCTCCCTAATTCATGGATCAACGTCATGATCACACCAAGGACTGCCTGAGTAAGACATAGTGCCCGAAAGTCTCCGTGGTAAGTATAGTTGGCTAATTACAAAGAGCAACAGTCTTTCTTCACAGCAACAATTCATTAGCAGTGTGAGCATTAACTGGCCTTTGAACTACTGACGCAACGCCGACCTGTTCAGCATAGGGCTGGCGTCTTGAGCTTTGATTTCATCACCAGGTTCAGCACCTGGTGTGGCAGTTTGAATTGAGGATTAAGCGGCCATTTTGTCGTCTGTGTACTCGGGTTCAGACATGAAACACTTCCCAACTTCTAGGGTTCATATGAATGTGACGTTATAGTAAACCAGTTTAAGTGAAATTGTGGCCTAGTGAAGAATAAAGAAAGGCCAGTTCATTAGAGCACAGAACATAAGAAAAACATTTTGAAAGGAATATAAACCCCTAAGAGGCCATTTATGTCTTTCCAGAAATCCAAGGTTTTAGCTAACACCCTTATCCTGATAAAAGAGTGTAGATTGCAGTGGCTGAGAGGGTCTGGGGTATGCTCTGCATGCCTCAATTTATGAGGCAGGCTGAAGCTTTCACACTAAAATGCAAAAACACACTCATACAAATACACATCCCCTAAAAATGCAACAATAGGACCTTCCCACCTCGCCTACATTTGTGCCTCAGTAAACGGGCTGTTTCCTGTTAGTGCTTACAGTACAAAACTCCTTTCAAATGAGCTATGTCTAAATTAAGCACACTATACAGTCTCCACAATCTACGTGCCCCAAAGCAAATCTGCTCTCTTCCCCCTTTAAAGGTACCACACTGTAATGGTGGCTAGATGCGCAGAAGCGTAGCCTAGCCTTACCCTAAAAAGGGACTGAGAGAATGGAGTGATTGCACTGCATAGAGCAGAATGCATTATGCTATGTGCCAGCACCGGTGCAGTGTGTGTTGTGCATGCGTGTGAAAGAGCCTGCATGCGCGTGGCTATGCACCAGGAGAAAGTCTGGCTTCTGAAGGGGGCACCACTGACGTCATGGGGAAGGGGCATGGAATTTTCAGCACGAGGAACAATGCACGTGGAAACTCATTGGGCTTGTACAGGGCAGTTCCCGCGCCCGTTAAATCCCAGAATTGTGTGGAGAGATACCACTCCGCGCGACTTGTAATGAGGGCCTAAGTGAGCTACTTGCATCGCGAGGAACTGCTGTACAAGTATTGTGTCTTTTAAAATGATTTTGGTATTCATGGGCCAAGAGTTGCCTACTTTTTAAAATGAAATTACATATGGTAAAAAAAAATAATTAAAAATCTTCTTACAGTAATCTCCTGAAAAAGGTTGTAAAAGAGGGTAAACATTGAAAACTTAATTTCACTAATTAAAAACGTAAATTGTTTTTCCCTTCTTATACTCAGGAACAAACATTGCTGCGTGGAAGGCTCCTCTGCGGTGCTCGTACAACATGTTATGCTGTCGCCACTATCACTTCATGCCAGCACTGCTGTTGGGCAGAGTTCCCTGATAAAAATAGCAGTTAGACTGTTTGCTTGTCAGTGCCAGTTGTTGATGAAGGCAGAGCACCAGGGTACAGCTGTTGCTTCCTGACCATCTATTACAGTAAACGCAGAAGCACATTTTCATCTGCGAGCATGGCAAACGAAACTCACCAGACACTATTTGTCACCTTCCCTTTGCTGATGTTGATAAATTGGGTTTGTACTCTGGTGTGTGCCGTGTGATCGACATGCCTCGATGGTTCCCAACTGCCTGCTCTCTCATGTGAGCCCAGCACTCTGACATGTGGACGACATGAAGGCTCCAGGAATAGACAAGAGGCACAGTCAGAGTTAGCAAGAAGATATAACCGCATTATAAATGTCATACATCAGCTAGGTTAGATGGTACTATATCGTAATTGGTATTAGCTGTTTATGGCCTTTGATACATAGAATTTGTATGTAGTTTTGTGGTAAAGTAGAATGCTCACCAATTGAAAATACGCCCACTGCACAGTGGAAGAACTTAACCGGTCTGTTGTATCTTTTCACAGACTGTTAACTTTATTGCAGTGAGAAGGGTTTAGTGGCCATAAATCTTAATTGAGTTGGAAAGTTTTCATAGAGTTTGGTGCAAAGCAAATAAACAACATGTTAAGCTAAGTTTAGGTCTGCCCTCATTTCGACTAGTGGGGATCCTACTTTTGTTAAAAGAAGTTTGTAAAGTGGCAGGTTTTGTTCAGATTTTAAGCCTTTTAGAGAGAGAGAAATATTTTTCAGCTCTGTAGGGCTGGAGAGATAATCATTCATGACTAACATGATAGTCTGAAAAATGCTTGTCAGTTTGCTTTCCCGCTTCTGAAATTCGAAGTCTGAGAGGTAACTATTGACTTCTGAATCTAGAAGTTTGGAAGAAAAGGAAGGGTCAAAATTAGACGAAAATTACTGAGCAAGAACTGAACTTGGATTACTACTCAAAGCATGGAAGATTATATCCAGGACCTCCCGGTGTTTTTGTTGCCAGCAAGAAATCCAGCCCTTTTAGGTTAGTGGAAGGGGTATCACCTCTCCATATGACACTCGGAAGGAGTTAATGTATTGGTGAGAAGGACTGAAAGAGTTCCATTTATTTTATATTTCACTTCCTTCTGTGTCTGTGTTTTGTGTTCCCTCCTAAGAAGATTGTGGATCATGTCGCTAGACCTCAGTATGAGGGGAGGGAATCCTGTCTGTGGGTTAAAGACTCTCTGTATGTCTGACCTGTTCAAGCTGCCTTTGTCTTGGCAGATTGTAAAGACCTTATTGCAACATGCCCCCATCGCAGAATGGATCATTCAATATATGATGTGGTCAGTACTCTTAAGAATGTATACTCAGATGTGACTGCATATCAGTCTGGGAATGTAACCTTATTCCCGGCGTAGCCACTTACTCAGTATAATAGACCACCAGTTATACCCTCACGGTTACCAGGACCTAGACTAGGCTTCTACAAAGAGTAGCTCGTGAGCTACTGGTAGCGCTCCAGCTACCTGTCAGTAGCTCTCCTCTGTGCAGCCCAGAGTACTAAATTACAAGCTTTTAGTAGGTTGAAACTATATATGTATATCGAAATTGAAAAGAGTGTATTTGAGATCAAAATGTGCATATTTTCAGAACTCATAAGCTGATGATTTGAGAAAAATGATAAACTTCATGAAATATATTTAAAGATGATATTTGAGCGCTATATCATGCAGCATCAAGGAGACTTATGACACATTATTACCTTAGTACCAGGTGTATTATAGCAATGGCTGTTATGTATTACCCATATAGAAGCATTTCAAATTCATAAAGCCTTTTTTTTCTTTTTACATTACGGTGGCAACCCTGTCTGTTGCACTGAGGTGATCACTGCTAGTAATCTTTCATAGGGTGGTCGCTAATGTAAACTTGTCTGATATGCTGACTATTACAATAGTAATAACAGTAGATCGGGATGATATTCATTGAACATAAGTAGCTCTGATTACAGAAAAGGTTGGAGCCCCCTGACCTAGACTATTGACCCTTTTAGTCCTGTAACCCCAGCGCTAGTGTTACCATTGCTGCTGCAGCTGTGTGGCAGTCCTATACTAGTCAGAAGAGGAGCTAACATTCCTTCCATGTATAAATACAAGGGGAAAGTCTTTCTTGGTTCCCCGAGTGTCTTTTGCACTCTGTGAACCATCCCATGGTTTATGTCTCCGATGCCTTTAAACTTGCATTCGTTCTGATGAATTTTGATTCGATTAAAACCTTGTTTGAAAGTCAAATCTGATCCTATTCTCTGACATGAACAACTAGACATCAAACAAGGGCTGAGACAATTGGTGGTATACGTTGCCCGATTTAACAATCTGATACCTGAGGCCAAGTGGTAGGAAGATGTTAAAATAACAATATTTTAAAGGAGGATGTGGGATAAGCTGAAAGATGTTATATCCAGACACCTACATCTGCAGAAGCTTCAGCAGGCCTTATAGCCATACGCCTTGAGATCGAACGACATCAAGAAAAAAGACGAGGGGAAGCAGTTAGAACTCAACCTCGTTCATGCATTTTCTTATAGCCCATCTTCACCAACACAGTCAGAAACCGGGCAAGTGTTGCAGGGATTCTACTCAGGAACAGAACTATGCTTGTGACCAAAGAACATCGGTATGTAGGGACTGAGTCACTATACTACCTCAGTATCTATGAGCCCGAGTCCGACAAGCTATAGTGCCTCATTTGCCCTCCTAACCTTTCCAGAGAAACAAGTGAGTTGGCAACCCAGAATACAACAGTCTCGATCATCTCTGGAATCGTGGTAACAGGACACACCCTTTCGCTCTCTCACTTGTACTTGTCCACAATAAGATAAGCAAGAGACACGAAGGAAGTTTAGAATATTTATTTAAATTATTGTGCTCTAAGATGCAGTATTTGCACCACAATTAAAAAAAAAAGGATAGCAAAAATATCGCTAGCATGGTTAACAAACCAAATACCATAAAAAGCCCTGTCATGTTATAAGACAGATTAGCCAAACGCCCCCTTTCCTACTGAAGCTAAATGATTATATATCAAGGATCTCTGGGATTAGTGGTGGGCCACGTACCTTAGCATACATAGATGGACATTCTACATCTCAGCTGACACAGTAATCTTGCCTTAGGACCTTCGCTCAGTGTCTGTGTTTTGAACTCCTGTCCTCAGTTATCTGACAAGATATCTTTGCTCACAAACGGCAGCTGCATTCTCATGTTATGTCTAGGTGCTAGTGTCTGACCAGAGAGAATAGCAAGGGGCATTGTTGTTTTGACCAAGGGGCATGGTGTTCAGACTAACTCCCAGGAAAAGAACAGAACACCTAAGCATATGCAGGTTCTGTGTGAAAATACAATGTGGCACAAAAGCGAACATGCTTATGTAGTAACGTGGGCAAAAGAAATGCGGCCTACAATGTGCACAACTAAGCTGACATAGGAAAAATGACAAGGGGCCATGCAAGAAAGACACAACACAAGTATGTAGTCTTAAGGAACGATCACTCAGGTGGAGTGAGAAAAATGCAGGTAGCAGACTCTTTGTTTCGATTATGGGGAATGGGGACATTCAGTTACAGATTATCCAAGAAAATGCCCTATGGAAAAGTCAGGAAATGCCCTTGCCCATCAGTACACTGAAGCAGAGTGGCAGGTACACTTTCTTTCTTGCCCTCATTTCAGAATTCACAAGTTGGCGCAACTCCTACAATCCCCCATAGGAATTTAGAAGTAGTTTTACAATTGTCATCAAGTACCCTCATCCCATCACTGACCAGACATTATTAGGCAAAAAATAGTAGTTTAGAACATATAATACTCAACCCCCAGAAACGGTCTGTAAATGAGTCCTCACTCACGTCTGGGCCTAAAACTCACTAAATTGGAGTTGTTAAAATGTTACATGGGCTTTAACGTCAGAAGACAATAGGTCTTGGTATTACAGATACCCCTTATTTTCAATTGACCCAGAGTATGCCTTTATGATGTCTATGATCCATATATTGATTGGTTCAATAGGGGTTTAAATTGTGTTCTGAAAAAAGTATGTGACACAGTCGCGGCCGGCATGACTCGCGGGTGGGGGAGGCGGTGGGCATGCAGAGGGGAGTTAATTTAACATACAAATAAAAAAAAAAGTTAACTTACCTTCGCCGGCCCGGTCCTGCGTCGTCCCGCATCGTCTCTGCTCCTCTCCTGCTCTCAGGAACAGGAAGCAGGCAGCCTCCCTCAAGCCAATCACAACGCTGCAATGGCAGCATTGTGATTTGCCAGGATGCCGACCAGCCAGGCGCCTTTGGGGAGGCCATTTTCTCCATGTAGGCTGCATGCAGCCTACATGGAGAAAAGGCAGAGTGCGCATGACTGATTTGGTCGGCCCAAGAGGGCTGACCAAACAGTCAGCGCCCTCAGCAGTGTACAAGCCACTCCTCCCCTGCCCTAGAGCGGCCCCTAGCAAAACACTTCTGCTTTCTCGCAGTGCGAGAAGCAGAAACATAAAATGGTAGTTTTACCATTTTATGTTTCTGCTTCTTGCACTGCGAGAAAGCAGTGGGGCGACGCTCCTCCGCCCTAGTGGAGGAGCCGCCCCTGATTTGAAGCCTGATCTTTTCTGTAGGAATGTATACATGAACTTTGTGCCGCATAAGTCCATCATTGTAGGTTCTGTTCACCGCTTTAGAAATGTAGTTTCACACCTCAACTGTCTTGGTATCATTTCATATTGCCTCTCAGGTATCTAAATCATCTGCTATGGTGTGGTTGTGCAATGTATTTAATTTTCCTCACCTTTGAGCATAGGAGTAGATTGCTAAGATTGGAAGGTTCTGTGATAGTGGGATAAGACATCTGTCTTTCCATTACCATTCCATTACCTGATCGGGTCTATATGTGATGACAAAATCAAGCTCAATATAAAAGAGGGACCGTCGCAATGGCCTTGCTGATAAAGCCCTAGCTGACTTTAGGTAGATTAGATTTCTGGAATCAGTCTAAAAAGTTCATGGATGTCTGGCTCCCAGAAGATAACATCTCCATTTTTCGTAGGTGACTGATTGCAAGATGCTCTTTTTCTTTGATGGTGTAGTTGCGTTCTGGTCACTTAGTTTAATAGAATAACAGGCTACTGTATGCAATTGCCTCTGGATATCCTTGTGATAAGATTGTTCAACTGTATAATCTGAGGCATCAACAAAAAAGGTTGATCATTATCTGGACACTGAAATAAAGGGATAGATGTAAATCATTTTCTCAGTTTCTCAAAAGCACAGTTAGCCTCTGGGTACAAATTTCTTTATTAGTACAGTTATAGACATTATAGTCATAGAAAATGAAAGAATAAAGCATCTATAAAATGTAGCAAAGCATTTAAAACACTGAAAGTCGTGTTCTGACTGTGGAATTGGTCAGTACACGCCAAGCCAGTATTGCTTGGACCTTTTCAGGATCCATGTGGAGACCGTGTGAAAAGATGATGAAGCCTAGGAATTCCACAGTAGACATACTGAATGCACACTTTCTGCTTTAGCAAACAGGTGATATTCTCTTACATTCTGTAGTACTTTTTGGTTGGACGTGCTGCATATATTCTGCTTTGCTATGTGAGAAGATCAGAATATCATCCAAATAGACTACGACAAAAATGGCTATATATTCTCAGCAAATGCCACTAATAAAGACCTAAAAATCTGTTGGTGCATTTCTTAAGATGAACAGTATTAGGTGGTATTCAAACACACCAAATTTTGTGCTGAAGGCTGTTTTCCATCCTTCACTTTTTTGGATCCGAGTGAGATTGTAAGCACTGCGCAAATAGATCTTTGTGAATTTTTTTGCATGTTGGATTGATGGACCGTTACGCAAATAAAAGCTGTACTATTAGCAATACTAAAGAACTCTTAGGAGCCAGTTTATAATTTGACAGATGGAGGTTTGGCAGTCAGGGCGACGGAGTAAGATATACTCCTTCGCCTTGACTGCACCTCCACCCACCAAATTCTGAAATGACCTCAATGACAGCAGTCATTTCTTAAAGCATTACCAGTAGCCACAGTCACAGTGGTTTCTGTCAATGGTTGTAGCATTTTGATGCACAGCTGCATCAAGCATGACAGAGCCATACTGCAAACTGTTTCCTTTTTTATATACAAAAACAAAATTCTGCATCAGGATTTCCTTTTTAAAAATAAAAAAGACAATGCTCCCCTTGCTATGGGAGTCCTCTCCAATGGCGAGGGGAGCTTTTTGTAGTTCTCACTGCCTGGGTTTTCTTGGTAGTGACAGGCAGTAGAAATTGACCTCTTATTCCGCCCATCTAAATTAGATGGGCTGAATTAGATGTCAGTCTCCGATAGCCCTTACTCTGTCGGGCTGTCGGAGGGGTTTAATCACAGCGTAGACGAGTAGTCTCCGCTGTAATTAAACCAAAGGTCCACCCGCATTTAAATTGGGCGGGCGGATCACAGTCTTGGCAGTACAGAAACACCATCACCATTGTGAGTGAGTACCCATGCTGCCAAGATATAAATCAGGCCCTTATTGCCCAGTCTGTATTATTGTTTGTGATGTCCTCGGCTGGGGTAAAAATATTTTTTCACCTAACATAGGGGCACATTACGATGGCGGCACCGCAACGGAATGCGGGACCGTCCGCAAGGGGTGCGGCGGTCCCGCCATGGGTATTAGGATGCCACCGCCACGGTGGCATCTCGTATTGTTCGCATTGCGGCGGGCGGTGCTGTCACCAGCACCCGCCGCAATGCGAAAAACGCATGTTGTGCATTTGAATGCACAACGTGACAGGCACCGCGCGGTGCCTGCCACCTTGTGCATTCAAATGTAGGGGGGTACCATAGGTACCCCCCATGTGCACTCCCCACACGCCCCAAACCCCCAAATCCTGGGGGCCCGCAACGGGCCCCCAGAAGCAAAGACCACATGCCTTTCCATGGCGGCAACACCGCCATGGAAAGGCTGCTCTCCGCCAACATCCTAATATGGATGGCGGTGTCTTGCAGACACCGCCACCATATTAGGGTCCTTACCGCCCGGTCCCCTGTGGGACCGGCGGAAGCCGGCGGATGGTCTTTCCGTCCGCCGGGCTCCCCCGCCATCGTAATATGGCGGGGGTGAAATGGCATGCGGGCGGTGGGAAATGGCGGGCGGATCGCCACCGCCATACGGGCGGTGGCGATCCGCCAGTCATTGTAATGACCCTCATAGTATTTAATAGATGAGATACGTCTACTACTTCTTTCTTCAGCCCCTGGCTTTCTGCCTTAAAATCTTCCATATCTTTCTGTAAAGCTCCTATGGCTTGCCCTAAATCTGCTATGGCGAATGTACTGGGATCCATGGCACATGGGTAGAGAGTACATGGGCATTCCAACCTCTCAAGCCTCTACAGGTATGTGCTGGTACCAGCTGAAAATCTCTTTCACTCTCTGAGACCTCCTACACTATCTAATGATTGGGGTTTCCCTGTAGTGGAGAATTATTGATGGGCAGTGGTAGCTACACTGGAGTGGGCCATGGGTTGGACAATCGCCAATGATATAAAGAGTGCCTTCTGGGTCTTGTCCCGATACGTAAAAGAAGAAGCTTAGCCGGAGGTTCCTACTGCTGAGGATAGTGCTTGCTAAATGCAGTAGTGCCATTAGGTGGGTCCAGCGGGCCCGCTGAGCCTGGCAGACTTGCTGAGGGATATGGCAGAGTTGGCTGTGGTAGAAGAACGACACATGTGAAGACAAGCAAGGACAATAAACTGGCTACTGATATGTAGGCGTGTGCGGCGATGCTGGCAGAGTTGCTTGAGCCGGCATGAGGGGTACATTGGCATGCAAGGCCTCCGTGAGGGGCACATTGGCAGGAGGAGATAAAAATATGAGTGGATTAGCTGGACTGGGGTCCAGTGGAATGGGATGGACTGGTTCTGTGGAGTGAGGTGTAAGACTGTCTGAAGGTTTTGGACAGTATTGCAAGTACATGCTCGCCTCTCAATCTTTGGATAAAGTTACTGATGTCTTGTCCTTACTAATGATACAGTAGAGCAAAGGAGGGTGGTGAGTGAGGAGTGGTGGGATTCGTGGGTTGTTTGGCCTGTATGTCATCACAATGTGACTAATGTTGAAAATCGGAGTTCAAGATTATGATAGATGTCAACAAGAAATATATACTATTAAAAAGAAAGCTTGATGGGACCTTAGTTAGTAAAGTAAATGTTGACTTGAAGCTGCAAATGTCCCAGATCCACAACTGCGAAAATGAAACTAGGGGTCAAGCCAACAGCTGCCTTTAATCGGGCTCTCTCCTGAGCCTGACCTTCAATTTGTGCATGCCTTTTTATGCTGCAAGTGGTTACTATCTATGTGTCTTGCATTTTGTTGGGATGTCTTCTCTGGACCCGGAGCCAACAACTGTTGGGAGAGACCTTAACATGTGAGACGTTGAAGGCAGTTGATATACTCGGATAGCAATGAGAAGTTTGTGGCTTCTTACACTCCTCGTTCCTGGTGCTGTCTCCACCCCCCCGCCACCCCCGGAGGCACGAGGTATGACAAGGTACTGTTTCACATAAACCCCATTGTACCAATTCTGCAAATGGGTGCTGAAGGTTGTTGTACCTAGACAATAGATGATAATTCTCCTTTTATCTATTATGTATAACGGCTGCAGCTCCTGATATCTTAGAAAAAATAATGGGGTGACACGGTGTCCCTCAGAACCTGGGTATACGTATTAAATAAAACAATTGGTTCTGTCGGCAGCTCCTGATATCAGCACCAGAAGGGAAAATCCTGTACAGTGCAAGATGTGGTAATAGGTGAAGGTTGTGAGCTATCTCTGACGGCCACATGCATATTCAAGGAGGTCCTTCTTGTCCTGCAGAACCTCTGAACGTTCTTCATAACTTATTGTTACTTGAGTAACCTTTGTACCTGCCAATTTGCTACTCTTTTCCACCTCTCCCTACCAGCTTACAGTCACATTTGTTTTTAACCATCAGGGGCCATATTCTGTATTATGACGCACTTTCCCTGTTTGCGCCTGGCGCACCTTAAAACAGGTGCTCCGGGTGCAAACAGAGAAAGTGCCCGCTATTACATAGAGTGTGCTGTCCCCAGGGCAGCCATGAACTCGGGCTGCCCTGGGGTCAGCGCATTCATGTGAAATACGGAGCGGCTTTAAAGCAGCTGCTCTGTGTTTCACAGTGCAGGCGGCAACCCGTCAGCACTTTTAAAGGGGATTAGAGATCCCCTTGCAGGTGGGTGCAGTCAGTGCATGCACCCACCTGCAAGGGGATGTCTGGGGGGTCCATAGGACCCCCTTACCCCCCTCCAGAGGGCTGCTCTCAGGGGCGCACTGACAGTGCACCACCTTTTAGGTGGCGCACTGTCAGTGCGCCCCCTGAGAGTGTCTTTGCCTCTGCGCCCGCGTCTGTAATATGGCGCGGATGCAGAGGCACAGGGATTCTCTCATTTACATGGGGCACGCCCCCATGCAAATGAGGGAACGCCCTCTGAAGGTAGCGCTGGCACTTTAAGTGCACCAGCGCTATCGGTATTACAGAAGGGGCCGCACAAGCGTCTACAGCCCCTTCTGTAATACCAAAGTGCTCCAGGGGCACGCAAAGCAGGCGCAACGCCCGTTGTGCCCTCTGGGCACATTCATAATACGGCCCCAGATCAAAGTTAGCTATGCCCAGTTATCCGGGATTGTACTATGGAATATTGAGGCTAGGAATATCGTAGTAGACTAATATCATGGACAGAATATCGAGGTACAAAATATTGAAATGTAAGTGCATATAGATGAAGTATAGATTTACTATTCTTAACTCCACATCTATAAACCTTGAAGATATATATATATATATACATATATATATATATGTGATCAAGATCACAGTTGGCGATCGAAACGCGTCATGGCAGGCACTATGCCTGAGCTATACCGGAGTTTTCACTTATTTGAAATAAATCACTGCAACTGAAGAAAGTATTTAGAGTTTGCCGTAGGCTTTTGTGTGGCGTGGTCCGTACCTGGGCAGTCCCGTTGTGGTTATAGACGGGCCAGGATTTTTCGTTTTTCATATATATACATATAATCACTAAGCTACATGTATGTGGAGTTAGGTATAGAATATCTATACTTATTTACCTTTCTATATTTTGTCCTTCATTATTATGTCCACAATATTTGATACCATTGAGATTCCTACCTCGATATTCCAAGGGCACACCTATTACAGGGGTCTAAGCTACCAAGCAAGTTGGCTGCTTGTACAAAGAGTGGCAGGCATAGCACTGCTTTTAAATGAAGAGGTGTCACTATTGAATGCCTGTTGTAAGCTAGCAGTTCATTGTGGAAGGTCTTTTTTTATTTTTTTCTCTAATTATTGGTATTTATTGGTATTTATTTATTTTCCCAGAAGGTTAATTAAGTATTGTACACAGAACAGAACCTTATGTGCCACTATGTTAACTTTACACGAGCAACAATAGGACATTTACGATAGCAGTCGTGCACTCACATATATTGGGGTGATACAGAAGCAAGGATATTTCAGGGTCACAATCAGATCACAATCAGATAAAGATTTACAAAATGATCTAGTTTACAATGATTTAAAACAACATACAGAAATTACATGGACTTACGTGCTTGGGAGGCACAATCGTGTGAGATTTGTCGGATGTTGCAGTCGGCAGGCTTTACAGTGAGACGAGTAAGGCTGGTGTGGAATCTAGAAGTATTTTCTAAAAAGCGTTTTATAGTGGGTGGGGATGTGAACTGAACAGAGCAGGACCTTTAGATCTGTAATGCTTAGATGATAGAGAGGTTGTTTGTTTTCTGGATTTCAAGGGTCATTTGGTTGGTGATGTAAGTTCAGAGATAGCAATGAGCTGGGGGAGTGTATCCATCAAGTAAGTAGGTTTTTGAGTGTGCTTAGCCTTGTAAATGAAGCAGAAGAATATGAGTTCGATTTAGGATGGAAGTGGGAGCCAGTGTAACTCTCTTAGGGTAAAGGTGATGTGAGTGAATATATGTTTTCTGGAGACCAGGTCAGCAGGTCCATGGTAGGCTGTGTATACTGACTTGAGGGTTGTATCTGGAAGGCAGGATGATGTTGCTAGCATTATTGTGGACTAGGACAAGAGCTTCCATCGTTCTTTATTGTAGGACCAAGCAAGGTCAAGGTTTCAAATTGTTTGAATGTGACCACAGAGGATGCTATTCAGAATGAAGAGAGCCAACACTCCCTGGGAAGAACCCTCGTATGCAGACCACCATTACCCTGCACCCTTTTCACCGGCAACATCACAGACTTTGTCGCACCGCTCATCAACAATGCCAGCACCTTCATCCTCCTCGGAGATGTTAACTTTCATCTAGAAGATCACACTGACCCAAACTCTACAGCCCTTCTAGAAAGCCTCAGAAACCTTGGCCCCACTCAGCACGTTACCGTACCCAGCCACACCACTTGACACCAATTGGGCCTGACTTTCTCCTCAATCAGAAATCTCACAGTTGACAAGGCAAACTATGACCTGGACAGACTACACCCATATCAATGTTAGTATACTGATCCCGCACCACCACAGACCTACCACCAAACGAACCATCCACCGCAGCTGGAAAAACATCACAGAAGAGGTGCGGGCTTCCACCTTCTCCGCACACTAACCTGAGCACACCTACAACTTGCTGAAAGCCATCTTGAACCTCAACCACTGGTTCACTGAATTCCTCGACACCCAGGCTCTCCTCAAGCGCACCCCAGGAGCAAGAGTCTGACCACAGGCGAGCTGGCACACAGAGGAACTCAGGCCGATGAAACATCACGGCAAGCAACTGGAGCTCAAATGAAGAACAAGCCAAGACAACACAGGTAAAGACATCTTCATATCAGACCTAAGACGCTACCAGCAGCAGATACAGAACACCTAGCATGCAGCATTTGCAAATTGCATTGACACCCCCTCTAACAACAGCAAGCAAATCTTCACCATTATCAAATATTTCACCATGCCTGCTACCGCCTCCAGTAACATCAACTCCTTTGCAACAATCTGTCTGAATTCTTCTGTAACAAAATCACCTCCACATACAGCAACTTTGATCCTCAACCGGACCCCATCAATGTTGGAGCCCAACTTCCCATCACGACTGAAGAACGAACCCTAACCTCGTGTCCCACTGTCACTACCATCAAAATCACTGCTACCATGAAGACCATCAACATGGGGTCCCCATTTGACCCTTGCTCCCACCACGTCTTCACCAAAGGGCTCCTACTGATCAGCAAAGCGCTAACACCCATCCTCAATGCCTCCATTAACTTGGCCACATTCTTGGACACTTGGAAACATGCCACTGTCATGCCCCTACACAACAGCCATCCACTGGCCCAATCACACTTTCCAACTACAGACAGATCTCCCTTCTGCCATAACCGGCAAAGGTCTTAGAGAAACTAATAAACCAAGACCTCTTCAACCACCTCAGCAACTACCAGCTCCTTGACACTGCACAGTCTGGATACAGGCCCACCCACAATACAGAAACAGCACTCATCGCCACCACAGATGACATCCGTATGATCCTAGAGAAAGAAAACACGGCAGCCCTCATTCTCCTGGACCTCTCTGCAGCATTTGACATGGTCTCACATCCCATCCTCATCAGGCACCTGCACGAGATTGGCATCCTAGGACCTACTCTCCGCTGGATCTGCTCCTTCTTAACGGATAGAACACAAGCCGTCAGCCTGACACCTTACTCCTCAGCAGCCTGCAAACTCATCTGTGGATTGCCTCAAGATTCATTGCTCAGCCCCACCCTCTTCACGGCATACCTGATCCCTCTGGCAAGTGCCATCCATGCACATGACATCAACAGTCTCTCCCCTGCTGAAGACACGCAACTCATACTCTACCTCTTGGACAAGACCCCCAGCACAAGAAGTGAGTTTACCGCCTGCATGACCAAAGTCACTAACTGGAAGAAAGCCAACTGTCACACAGAAGTTGTGATCTTTGGCAAGAACATCTCACAATGGGACTCCAACCGGTGGCTGGCCGAACTCTGTCCCTCACCCACATCTAAACTCTATGCCAAGAATCTCAGAATAATCATCATTAGCGAACTGAACATGATCGCACAAGTCAACACCATCACTGCATCCTGCTTCCACACCCTGAAGATGCTGAGGGAAATCTTCAAATGGCTCCCAAGCAATACTAAAAAAAATATCACTCATGCCCTAGTCACCAGCAGGTTGGACTACGGGGCCACCCTCTGCACTAGGATCACCAAGTAACTCACTAGAAGATCACAAACCATCCAGAACTTGGCAGCAAGACTCCAACTCAACCTCCCAAACAGAAACCACATCACACCTCAGAGATCTCCACTGGCTTGTGATACACAAACATGCTCATTTGAAACTCCTCATGCACATACTCAAAGCACTACACAACTTAGGCTCCACCTACCTGAACAGCCACATCTCCTTCTGTCAACCACCCAGACACCTCCACTCTGCAGGATTCCTACTCACACACAATCCATGCATACACAATGTTAATATTATGGCATTTGACAACATGTGTGTCAAATGCACCCTTTGATATTCTTCCCTGTTCCGACATCTTTATGTTCCCCAGTTTTTCCAGCTTACTTGCAAGGTTTCATTATCATCCCTTGTCCTAAGTTAAAGTCTCCATATGGGTTTATTACCTTATTTACAGTTCATGTGCCATGCCTTTGGATTGTTCCTAAGTTGCGATTTCCATTCGGGCTTTCCGCTCTACCTTCCTTTCTGTGCCATGCCCTTGGCTTGTCCCCAGCCCTCCCTAGCTCTTCCAATCCAATTGTGAGATCTTGCTAGATTTCGAGCAGATCACATGTCCAGCAGCCATTTTGGAGGCGGCGTGTATAAATACTATGCCCCTCCATAAGACCTTGGTTGGCTTCCTGGAACAGCAGAGGAAGGAACGATCCTTTCCCTTCTGTTCTACATACCTGCCAAATTCTTGCATCCGTGTCCCTGTGCCACGATCTATCACTGCTGCTTCTTCTGGACAAGCGTCATCACGCTTTGGGGACATCTGCACTTTGAATCCTGTAAAGAGAGAAAAGAACGTTAATCTCTGAAGCCAGGTTAGTGCACAAACATAGAGACTGGCAAAAGACCAAAGTACGTTATAGAAAAGTGCATACATGACAAAGACTTGAATTATTTTTGGAGGAACAAGATAAAGACATGTATAGTTTTTGGAAGATTCAATTCCTGCATGATATCTGAGCTAGTGTAGTGAATGTTAAACAAGACACAGACTTGTACAATTCTCTAAGCAATGTTTTTAAGGACTCAGCAATTAAGAATTGACTGCGAGTTTTGAACTGTGAATAAAACAGCACACATAAGTCAAGGAACTTTCTTAAATGGGCAAAATAGTTTCTTGGTTTGGTAAGACTTTAATACTGAGGTAGCATCGCTGTTGTTTTAAGCATTTAAGACTACTTTGATCATTCATGAAGTACCTGTGTTATGTTTTGTACGCAAGATAACTTCACAGACAAGAGAATAAAGGTGATCAGTGAATATTCAAATCTATTCAGTAACAAAGTATGGAATACCCAATTCAGGTCAAATAAAGCTTCCTTTTCTCTTCCATTCCCAACCCTCTTTCCCTTCATAAATTCTGCCAATGTCCACGTAGGCACATTGAGAGTTGTTCAGAAGGGAGTATGTGAACTATCCTCGCTCCTGTGGGTGACCTGTGGTTTACAGGTGAATGGGAAGCATAACACACAGACCCAGATCAGGAGGACGAGTGTTCCCTTGCAATGCTCCTAATGCGTGGAATGGCCTACCACTTTCACATGAGAGCCTCGTCCTCTTCTTTTGAATTTGGCAAGAAGTGAAAGGCCTGGCTTTTGAATTAACCAGCCTATCAAAAGGCAGGGCTAGGCACACACATCTGCTCAACACCAGGACACCCTAGTAGATGATAGTGCACTTTACAAATGCACTTAACTTAACATACTACAACAGTCAGTTAAACCAAAACACAAAGAACATGATCAGTCCGCTTTCTTGTACTGCAAAATCCACATTAGGCCACCTTTACGCACACCTTCATGTAGGGAAATCCACAGCTTCAGAAGCACCCACATGTGTAAATTTGTCCACAAACCTATCACCTACTAACAGTGCCGGATTAAACCCTGTAGAGGCCCCTAGACAGTTGAAATTTCGGGGCCTCCCTCGCAAATTATCTCCTAATACGTTTTTAATTTTATCATACAACAATTTTAATAAAGCAATTTTATTACACAAAATTAAAAACTCCGGGCCGATTCATAAAGGTAATCTGAGGCAAAAGTATAACTTTGCGACTTTTGGTATTCACAGAGATCATTTACGAGTCGTATCTTTACATCCACATTCGGGCAGGATTCTCCGCACCCGGGCCGTACTCTCTGCACCCTGGCCGTTCTCGCCGGCTCGGGCCGTACTCTCCGGCTCAGGCCGGATGAAGTGTAATCAATGGACCAGAATGCAAAATGGTAGAGGAGGTCATGTAAAACTGTTTGGGCAGGGAAAAGGGTGTGGTCAGACACTGCATCATATCCCAGAAAAGTTTGCTCCTTTGCATCATGGTGCAATTTGCGCTCCCCTCAGTGTTGACTGTAGTCAGACCCCCAGGATATTGCGGCATGGATTAGCAAATTTAGCGGCACAAATATGGAAATTTAGCGGCACCAATATGGAAATTTAGCTGCATTTTTGCGGCACTTTATTTTACTCATAATCATTCATTTTCAGCCTTAAATCAATGGAAACTGTTTTAGCAGAGTATTCCACTTTGAATAGGCAACCTGGGATATGGAACAGAGGAAGCAGCCCACAGGTGAAGGCTGTTATCCCTTGGAAATGCAATCATCCATTTGCTTTAGTATAGGTTCTGAGAAGCCCATCAAAGATGGCCTGGTAGCATCCCATAGGAAATGGCATTCTAGAACCTACCTTAGTGTATGCTCTGGGGGTCCAGATTGGAGGGACAGGGAGATACCCAAAGAAATTGAAATTATGCAACCAGTCACAGTATATGACTGTGGAATCCACTTAGGAGCAGCAGAGGAGAAACTCATAATAAAGGCACTATACAACCGTGTAATACTTCAAGGCAAATCGCGAAATCCTGGAGGGTCTGGCTAGGGCTCCGACTGTTTGTTTTCACGGGTGAAGGGGGCGGGGGGGCACAACGTTATAACATTTGCAATGGAATAGGACTCGCATTTACACGCGTTCAAGCTATTGTCATTGTAAATGACAATGCCATTTATTTATGTTTTAAAACCAAAACATAAATAAAGGCATTGTCATTTACAATGCCAATAGCTCAAACTCGCGTAAATGCGAGACCGATTGCATTGCAAATGCTTGTTTTTTTACTATTCTGCTAGGGTAACAGACATTTACACAGGACATGTATGGATGGATTTTGCTGCTGCTCTGTCCTCTCTCCACCACTTCCTTGCCGCCTGACAGTTTCCAGAGTGTGACTTCTTTTCACCTGATCTGCCCCATTGGGTTCACTGCCTGCCCGCTAAGTGTCCTGTTCTGGTCCCTTGTCTCCATGGTACCCATCACCTTGCTGCCCATTAATTATCTGCCTGTATCCCATTCTGCTCCCAAGATGGTCCCTTCCTGTTTACCTTTCCTCTACTCCCTGCTTTTATCCAGTTGCCACCTCATCAACTCATATCCTGGTCTTACCTTGTCACTTCACTTGATGCCTGGAAAATGTCCTCCTCCCTCTGGATTTCTACCCTCGCCAGGTTCTGCCCTAAGGTGCTCGCTGCCATCCCACTCCTTCCTGCCTTTGTTCTCATCTCATCTTCTTGTGCTGCCTTTTGCGCCATGATGCCCGACACCTTTCGTCCGCCTGGCCCTTCCTTGTGCCAACTCTGTTACCAGGAAGCTTGCCGCCTGCCCTTCTCTCGCCTGCCACCTACATTTGTCATGTTGCCATTACCATACCAGTTCCTTCACTGGGTTTAGCTCCCAAGATGTCCTCTCTCTGCCCGAGTTTGCTATGATAAAGGCACCCTCTTATAATGTGGAAGAAGCGTCTCCCCATGAAACTTAGTCACCAGCAGTTACTGTCTAATTGTGCGCATTGCCGATTTCGCGGGCACTTTTGTAAAAATTGAGGCATTTTTACAAAAGTGCCGATTTCGCTGGCACTTTTGTAAAAATCGTGGCATTTTTACAAAAGTGCCGATTTTGCGGCAAACCGCGAAATCCTGGAGGGTCTGTGTAGTGTTACTACTACTGTTAACACTGAGGGGAACGCAAATTGTGCACTGCGTGTACCATGATACAAAGGAGCAAACTTTTCTGGGATATGATGCAGTGTCTGGCCACACCCTTTTCCCTGCCCAAACTGTTTTTCATGACCTTCTCTACCATTAATCACATGTTCCTAATGTTCACTTTTGTAAAATTTGCATCTGGCCCATTGATTACACTTCATCCGGCCTGAGCCGGAGAGTACGGCCCGAGCTGGAGAGTACGGCCCGAGCCGGAGAGTACGCTTGAGCCGGAGAGTAAGGTCCGTGTGCGGAGAGTATGGCCCGGGTGCGGAGATTCCGGCCTGACTGTGGACGTAAAGATACGACTCGTAAATGATCTCTGTGAATACCAAAAGTCGTAAAGTTTGACTTTTGTCTCAGATTACCTTTGTGAATCGGCCCCTCCATCCGTGACAACGGATCAAAAAAATATTGATTTGATCTTGAAAGAAAATTAAAATCAAGCTTTTTGAAATTATTTAAGAAAGCTTGATTGTAATTTTCTTTGAAGATCAAATCAATATTATTTTGATCTGTTGTCACGGGCCCCTAAAAGGAGTGGGGCCCATAGGCCGGTGCCTACTTTGCCTATTTGGTAATCTGGAACTGCCTACTAAGATCTTTTGCTTTGAGGTTCCTTATATTTAGTGGGGCAAATTCAAGCAGATCACCCATTTCCACTCCTGTGTTCCGCCCACAGTAGATATGCAAAGAAATATAGCAATTAAAGAGCATCGAATTGCATAGCAGAAGTGAAATCCTGCAAAGCATCATACTTGCTGTTACCCTTACCACCCAACACCTGCTGCATATATGGCAGAGCTTTAATAAAAAAGTTGGTATTCTTGGTTAAGAACCAGCAATGTCGTATTAAAAGCCTACTTCTTAAAATATAATTATAGTTGTAACAGCAAAGCAAGACAAATGCCTTTTCTGGCAGCTAAACCCTGAGATAGGTTGTAGGAGACTGTTGTTTAGCACAAAATGGCAATGCCCTTCCTGAAGAATGTATTGTGGGTCTGAGACTCCCATATCTCAGGCCTTAAGCTGAATGAGGGATCTCCTTGTGAAGGTTGCATGGCTGTCTACTTTGCAGGAGCCTACATTACTCCCCTGGTAGGAGAGTACTGAAAATTAAAAGTATTTCACTGTTACAAATGAAGAACATATATCCTATCAGGAGATAGGAATCGGTTTGTATAGCAAGGATGTGTTTCCCCATTCATCATCTGCTGATTACCAGGAGTCATGTGTTACACCACGAATGCAACATGCTATACTGCTGCCACTATCACTTCATGCCAGCACTGCCTCTGGGCTTAGTTGCCTGATAAAAAAGATAGCAGTTGGTCTGCTTGCTTGTCTGTGCCAGTTGTTGATGAATTGAATGCAGAGCATCAGGATACAGCTGTTGTTTTCTGACCATCTATAACAGCAAACATACAAGCACACTTTGATCTAAGACTATATTAAGCAAAATAAAACAGAAATCACAGGTGATATACATATGTATGTGTTTGTGTGTGAGTGTATATATATATTTCAAAATACCATTATCGACGAAGTACGGCTGTCTTCGTTCGTAAACAGACCCTCTCGTCTCAAGTAGGCTGTTCAGCTGCAGCCGGCATCGTGAGAACGATCTACAATTGACCCGGAAGGAGTTTTGTTTGGTGCAGCCCCCGCGAGAAACCTACACGAGAGCAGGACACCGGCGAATGCCCTGTGGAGTCCCGGTGGATCAACGGAGTCGGAGGACGCCGAGTGAGCCGTTCGGGCTCCAACGCGGTAAGCTGGTTGTTGCTCAAAGTTGGGCTATTGAAGCGGGTGACGAGAAAGAGCTACGAAGTTAACAGCTTGCACAGAGCCTACGTTTGGCAAGTTTGTTGGTGCGAGATACATTGTTGCAACTTATTTTCAAACATGACCTCAACAGCGGACGTGCTTCGTGATAGAGAGGCAGCAGCAAATGCTTTGTTTTTAAATTGACCAGACTTTGATGACAATACGACCAATAACGATAAAAGTACTAATGTGGGGACTAACAATGATGTGAAGACTCTTCTAAAAAAATTGGAAAAATTGCGCCGTACGGAATTAACAAAATGGTGGGAAAGAAAATCATTGGAAAAATATATGGAGGTGGGCAGAGTCCCTCGCGGTTTACGGGTACTCATAGCCCCTTCATTTGAAAACCCAAACCCCCTAATGTTAACTGAATGGGCAGCTAATAATTTGGAGGCATCGATGAATATGGTGACAATATTGGTGAAATTCGCCGAGATCGATAGAATCGAAATTCAAAAAGAAATTGACAAATTGAATCAGCAATTAGACGCACATGAACAAAAAGAATTGGTGAAGAAAGGCAGAGAAGGAATAGAAGTACGTCTTAAAAAACATGAGGACACTATAAAAGCACGGAAAATATTTAAATTCGCCCGTGACAAAAGAGATTATGAAACTGGCAGAATATTTACATTCTCAAGAAAATTCGACACTGCAAAAAGGCAGGCAATGATTCCTCAACCACAGACGGCAACTGCCCCAAATGCGAGTGGATTAACTCTTTCCAATTCAGATTTAAGTTCAGTGGCCAGCAGTAGTTGTGACTCGGATGACAACAATTCAACTAATGCACCGGCACAATTACCCACGAATTTTACTCCCTCAGAAGAACTTGGTTTTTTAATCGAGGACCGTCGCCATACGTTGCGACCAAGACCACCCCAGAAGAAAATAGAAGACGGAGAAACAGGTGCCGTAAACAGAGGCGCAAATGCAGGATACAACAAGAGAAGCAAGAGGGGCAAAGCCAAGCAATGGAACTAACAAACTCTGTTAATGATAAGACTGTTATCAACTTATCTGAATTGGAATTAACTACAGCTGAAATACAACTTCTTTCATTGGGTCTTTCTTTTTGTCCAAAAAATAGATTCAAATATGTACAAACACGCATTGATGTCTTCAAATTTATAAGAAAGTTAAAATTGTTAAAACATTTTAAACTCAATAAGGCCATGGAAACAGCATCCAACATTGTGACTACACAACAACCGAGTACTTCCTTCCAAGTAGCAGATATCCAGACTCTAAGATCAATACATGCCCTTGACCATGACATTAATGAATCCACTAACAGCACTCAAGAAGATTTAAAAGAGATGGGCTTTCAGAGTAGCTGTGCAGCAAGCAGCCCTTTTCGCCCGCCTTCCACCTTCATTCCTCTTATGCCTAGAGATTCCATAGACACATTTAATGACTGTGTAACGGAAGAACTCAAAAAATTAAACCTTGAAGTACTGCGCACAAATAACAAAAGAGGATATTTAGAAGTTCAGTATTCTAAACTAATGCAAAAACTCAAGGATAACAACAACATCATTATCAATAAGGCAGACAAAGGTGGTAATATAGTGCTGTGGCCAAGAGAATCATACATGCAAGAAGCGGAACGCCACCTAACAGACATTACATGCTATAGAAAAGCAACACACCAGGACATGAAACACACTAAAGAACTCGTATTTAAAAATCTAGGTCAATGGAAACGAGAAGGTTTGTTAAGCAAAAATGAATATAACTTCCTTAAAAATGATCACCCAATTACACCGACTTTGTATTTAATTCCGAAGGTTCATAAAAATGTCAGCCCAGTCCCAGGACGTCCTATCATTTCAGCCCAGAAAAGCTTACTGGAAGCTATGTCCAAATATGTGGATTTTTATTTGCATGAACATGTAGAAAATCTTCCATCGTATATTAAGGATACTGGACATTTTTTAACCAAATTACAGGCAGTGATCTGGAAGCAGGAATATACATTGATTGTCATGGACATTTGCTCCCTGTATACGAGTATCAATCACACTGATGTGTTGGAAGCTGTTAAATTTTATTTAGCAACTAGAAATGTGCAATTCTTCCAACATAATGCCATGATAATCAAAATGATTGAATTATGTTTGCTTAACAACTATTTTACTTTTAACAAAGAAGTGTTTCACCAGCTGCGTGGGTGGCTATGGGGGCATGCTTTTCTCCCACCTACGCATGTTTGCATGTGGGATGGTGGGAGGAACATGTCCTCAGGGGCACCCATAAACAGTTGTTTAACACACATGTAATTGAATGGTGGCGATTTATAGATGATGTCTGCATTATTTGGAATGGTTCAGATGAGGAGGCACTGAGTTTTGTTAATACCATTAATGTGAATAATTTGAATTTAGAATTCACAGCCCATATCAGTAAACAGAAAGTTGAATTCCTAGATGTGGAAATCTATGTGAGTAATAACACCTTACAGACAAAATTACACAGAAAGTTGACAGCGGGTAATTCAGTTTTACACGCCAATAGCTCCCACCCCAGACACTTGATAAAGAGCATACCATACGGGGAATTTTTGAGAATTAAGAGAATTTGTAGTCTAAACACTGATCTTAAAGAGTGTCAGGATGCAGCAGTACAGAGATTCTTAGCAAGGGGTACAAAATGAAGGATTTGAAAACGTAGTAACAAAGGCTAATCTGACAGAAACCATAACTAATTGTACCACTATCCCCACGAATGCTGAAAGTTGCATTATTCCACATACCAGTAGTGATCCTATAAGACTGATCACAACTTTCAGCCAACAGGAGAAGCGGGTGAGGAAAATAATAAATAAAAACTGGCACATTGTTAAGACCGACATTACGTTATCACATATGTTACCCGATTTGCCCTCGATAACGTTCAGACGTGCTCCCTCTATGAGGGATGTGTTGGTAAAAACTAGCCCAGAAGTTACTGCCACCAAAAATTGGTTGTCTAATAGGACAGGCTTTTACAAATGCAGCTCTTGCCGGGCTTGTAAGTTCGGGGTCAATAAAAAGGAATACATCGATGCATTCGAACCTATACCCATTAAAATCAAGGGTATGTTCACATGTAGGACAGAGTTTGCGGTTTACATCCTCGAATGCTCTTGTCACTTACAATATGTGGGCAGCACAAAGCTGCAGGTATTTAATCGAATCCTGCAGCACCTTCGTGCAATAGTCAATTCAGACCCCAGCTACCCTGTCGCTCGACATTTTAAGTTGGTCCTTAATAACAACTTGAATGACCTCAAATAATTTGTCATTGATACTGTGCCAAAACTACCAAGGGGCGGTAACAGGGAGAGAAAATTACGCCAGTTGGAAACCCAGTATATCTTATCACTCGACAGTAAGATGCCTAAAGGATTAAATACGGGGGAAGACATGTACAATTTTTTGTAACTATAAGAATTTGAATTGGTTTCTATTATAAGCCTATCTGTTTTTATAATTGCGCTATAATTAATTGTGTGTATATATATTAGTTTTCTATCCGATTTTATGAGACCGGGTTTTACCCAAGTATTTAACCCTGTTTTTACCTGTCTGGTTTTTACAAAGGTTTTTATTGGGATTGCTCGGCTTTTAATCGGTATTATAGAACTATTTATATACTCTTTTAATTATTACTATCCCCGTACTGTATCTCTGACAATGTAATATCAATTGTGTCTCTAGAAATGGACAAACTATAATGACATACAAATAGATCAATAGAGCACTGAAATCACTGCCGTACATGTTGATGTCCCCTATTTTGACAAAATTGAAAAGTATTGAATCATGGTCCGATGTCTAATAAACATTTATAGGCATTTTCAGATATGTATATGCACTTGCATTTTAAAGTCATAGTAAGTATATCGGAATTTGCTGCCTTTAAGCCTGTTTTAGACATTGAGTTATTTTAGCTATGATTTTTTTAATAGCTAATTTTATAATATTGATGTTTCAGTATTATTTGCACTAGCACTTTATTTAGTTATTTGCACTAACTCTCCTCGTATTTATTGAGCGACACTAATTTATCTTCAACTGCACTGAAATTGGTTTTACTGTCATTGATGAATTTAATCAATTAATGTTGTTAGCCATTAGGCTACATTACAGACAGTGGTTTATCCATGTTTGGATTTAAGCAACTTGTACATTTCAAATAATTGTGATGTCATATATTTTTTTGTGCAGTCTAGTTTCTATGTAGTATGTTTTCTAGCTCTTTTATAGTGGGGGGAGTGTCCTGTTAAAGTTCACGTCACTATAAAATGTGTCTAAGACTTAAGCACGTCATGTGATCAAGGCCGGGGGGTCCCGGTCGAAACACGTCATGCTGGAGAATTAAGCCGCAATAAAGCACTTTTCAAGTACAGCTCATTGTGGTCTGTTCCTGATTTCATGATGGAGTGGATGTCGTTTTTTTTTTCAAAATACATATATATATATATATTCACTGAAAAAACCATAGGTTTTAGGGACAGTTATAGTTACTTGGACATTGCACTCGTACAAAACCCGTGAAATTCCCCCGTTATAGTTAGTTCAGCTAACTATAACTCGCGCCCCGCAATGCACTGCTGATGACGTCACATATTACATCACTCATGACATGGTCAGTGACATCACTGATGACATCACTGATGACATCTCAAATGACATCACTGATGACATCATCCAGTGACTGTGTGTTTCTGTAAAGTTTAAATATTTTTAATATATATAGGAAAAGACGTATTGAAGAATGAGTGGGTGTGTAAGTGTCTGTATGGATGATTTAGTAGGTGCGTGACTGACTCTATAAGTGAGTGATTTAACGTATCTTACTGAATGCATGGGTTAGTGACTAATCTGGGTGAATGTCTGTATCCGTCTGTCTGTTGCTGTGTAAGTGGCTGCATGTGTTTGTGAATAGCTAAATGAGTGTCTATATGAGTTATTGAATGCTTGTCTGAGTATCTGTATGGGTGCCTGAGTGTTTGTGTGGGAGGGGTGTGTGCAACTCTGTGCATAGATGTGTGAGTGGGTGATTCACTGGGTGGATGGTTTCAAGAGTGCATCTGTGATAGACTGTATGGGTGGGTAAGTGTGTGTAAGAGTGTGTTAGTGAGTGAATGTATGTCCCAGTGGTACATGTGTGAGTAACTACATATGTGAAAGGCAGTATATATGTGTGTTGGAGTATATAAATAGCTATAAGCAAGAGTGAGTGATTGTGATAGTGGCTGTATGGATGAGTGTGTGCTTGTATCAGTGATTGTATAAGAGCGTAACAATGTGCTACTATTTGTATGAGTAAGTGAGCTGGTGTGTGTATAACTGTATAGGTGAGTAAATGGCAGTGTGTTTAATTATTTGCATGACTGACTAGGTGTCTGAGTATCTCTATGGATGAGTGGAGTTGTTTGAGTGTCTATATAGGAGTAAGAGTGCATATGATAGTCCTGTACTGAGTGACCGTAAGTATGAGTGACTGTACGGGTGAGTGAGTGGATGTGTGTGTGTAGACCTAAGAATCAGTGAGTGGGTATGTAGTTATTGGTGTTGGTGTGTCTATGGTTTTGCGAATGGCAGTCTGTAATTTAGAGTGGGTGTATCAAAGATTATATTAGGGTGTGAGGAGGTGCATCAGATTATCACGTGGATGATGTCATCAGTGATGTCATTTGAGATGTCATCAGTGATGTCATCAGTGATGTCACTGACCATGTCATGAGTGATGTAATATGTGACGTCATCAGCAGTGCATTGCGGGGCGCGAGTTATAGTTAGCTGAACTAACTATAACGGGGAATTTCACGGGTTTTGTACGAGTGCAATGTCCAAGTAACTATAACTGTCCCTAAAACCTATGGTTTTTCAGTGAATTTCAAAGGTTTTTAAATGCTAATTTGTAACTATAACGTGTCTGAAACCTATGGTTTTTTCAGTGAATTTCAAAGGTTTTTTAAATGCTAATTTGTAACTATAACGTGTCTGAAACCTATGGTTTTTTCAGTGAATTTCAAAGGTTTTTAAATGCTAATTTCTAACTATAACGTGCCTGATACCTACGGTTTTTTCAGTGAATTTCAAAGGTTTTGTAAATGACAATTTTTAAATGTATTAATTGTTATATTAATTTTTTCATACTGATTTACTACATTTTTAGAAACAATTTTTTTTACATATTTTATTTTTTAAATTACATTGTAATTACATTATACATTACATTACAAAAAATACTTTCTCAGAATGAATTACTTTAGTTTAAATACTTTGCACATAGGCAATAGACTTTTAAGTACAGTAGTTACAGTTGTTGCAATGGGCAACACATTTTCAAACACAATGCAACATTCAGCTCAATGTGAATTTCTAGTTAAATGCAATTAGTTACTTTATGGATTACTTTTCTAACCACAGGACTGGATCCTAGATTCAGTCCTGGTACATCTCCTGTAAACAGTTGAGTAAAAGCGTTTTGGTTACAGTCGTGATTTTTAAGGAATATTATTGTATTTTAAAAGTTGACACTTAGAAACTTTTTCTCATAGAATCACCAATGTTATCCTATGGAAGGAAATTCACTTAGCAGGTAAAAACTGTTATCGTTACTTTTTCTTACTCAGTGTTGGATCCTGGATCCAGCACTGGTGCATCTCCTGTAAACAGTTGAAAGAATGCGTTTAAGTCATACAGGTGATTTTTAAGGAATATTTGTAGTTTGTAAAAATCAACACTTTGAAACTTTTTTGCTGAAAACCAGACAATGGATTCCTATGGAAGAAAATATAAGTTACTGGTAAGTACGGTTAAAATTACTTTTCAGGGTCAGTGCTGGGCTAAAAGATGCAGCACTGGGTTCTCTCCTGATAACAGGTGAGTAAATTGGTATTCGTACTTTGGTTGATTTTAGAGGAATATTATAAAGTTCAAAAACTCCACACTTAGAAGAATTTCCAAGTGAAACCAGTCAATGTTAGCCTATGAAGGTAATTCAAGTTACCGGTAAGTACGGTTAAAATTACTTTTCAGGACCAGTACTGGGCTGAAAGATGCAGCACTGAGGTCTCTCCTGATAACAGGTGAGTAAATCAGAATTCGTATTTCGGCTGATTTTAGAGGAATATTTGTATGTTTCAAAAATCAACACTTAGAAACTTTTTCAGCAAAAAGCAGTCAATGATATCCTATGGAAGGAAATTCAAGTTACTGGTAAGTACGGTTAAAATTACTTTTGAGGATCAGTACTGGGCTGAAAGATGCAGCACTGAGGTCTCTCCTGATAACAGGTGAGTAAATCGGAATTCGTATTTCGGCTGATTTTAGAGGAATATTTTAAAGTTCCAAAACTCCACACTTAGAAGAATTTCCAAGTGAAACCAGTCAATGTTAGCCTATGGAAGGAAATTCAAGTTACTGGTAAGTACGGTTAAAATTACTTTTCAGGACCAGTACTGGGCTGAAAGATACAGCACTGAGGTCTCTCCTTATAACAGGTGAGTAAATCGGAATTCGTATTTCGGCTGATTTTAGAGGAATATTTGTATGTTTCAAAAATCAACACTTAGAAGAATTTCCAAGTGAAACCAGTCAATGTTAGCCTATGAAGGAAATTCAAGTTACTGGTAAGTACGGTTAAAATTACTTTTCAGGATTAGTACTGGGCTGAAAGATGCAGCACTGAGGTCTCTCCTGATAACAGGTGAGTAAATCGGAATTCGTATTTCGGCTGATTTTAGAGGAATATTTTAAAGTTCCAAAACTCCACACTTAGAAGAATTTCCAAGTGAAACCAGTCAATGTTAGCCTATGGAAGGAAATTCAAGTTACTGGTAAGTACGGTTAAAATTACTTTTCAGGACCAGTACTGGGCTGAAAGATACAGCACTGAGGTCTCTCCTTATAACAGGTGAGTAAATCGGAATTCGTATTTCGGCTGATTTTAGAGGAATATTTGTATGTTTCAAAAATCAACACTTAGAAACTTTTTCAGCAAAAAGCAGGCAATGATATCCTATGGAAGGAAATTCAAGTTACTGGTAAGTACGGTTAAAATTACTTTTGAGGATCAGTACTGGGCTGAAAGATGCAGCACTGAGGTCTCTCCTGATAACAGGTGAGTAAATCGGAATTCGTATTTCGGCTGATTTTAGAGGAATATTTTAAAGTTCCAAAACTCCACACTTAGAAGAATTTCCAAGTGAAACCAGTCAATGTTAGCCTATGAAGGAAATTCAAGTTACCGGTAAGTACGGTTAAAATTACTTTTCAGTACCAGTACTGGGCTGAAAGATGCAGCACTGAGGTCTCTCCTGATAACAGGTGAGTAAATCGGAATTCGTATTTCGGCTGATTTTAGAGGAATATTTTAAAGTTCCAAAACTCCACACTTAAAAGAATTTCCAAGTGAAACCAGTCAATGTTAGCCTATGGAAGGAAATTCAAGTTACTGGTAAGTACGGTTAAAATTACTTTTCAGGACCAGTACTGGGCTGAAAGATACAGCACTGAGGTCTCTCCTGATAACAGGTGAGTAAATCGGAATTCGTATTTCGGATGATTTTAGAAGAATATTTGCACAACGGTGAAGGGAGGGGGCGGGGCCTGAGGTGACATCTGTGCAAACGCGCCCCGTGGCGCGTTTTAAGTTGGGGGATTAAGTCCCCTTGAATCCTGAGGGTCCCTAGGGGCCAACTAGCCCACCAGGAACCTCCAATATGCGCCAGGGGCTGCGTTGCAGAGACGTGTAGAGAGGCCACACCCCTTTTACACCTCTCTGCAACGCAGCTCTGTGGCGCTTTCTGGATGTACCTGTTGGGCTAGTTGGCCCCCAGGGACCCTCAGGATTGAAGGGGATTTAATTCCCCATCTTAAAACGCGCCACGGGGCCTGTTTGCACACATGTCACCTGAAGCCCCGCCCCTCCCTTCACCACTGTGCAAACGCGCCCGTGGCGCGTTTTAAGTTGGGGGATTAAGTCCCTTGAATCCTGAGGGTCCCGGAGTCCAACTAGCCCACCATATACCTCCAAAAGCGCCACAGAGCTGCGTTGCAGAGAGGTGTAAAAGGGTGTGGCCTCTCTACACGTCTCTGCAACGCAGCCCCCTGGCGCATATTGGAGGTTCCTGGTGGGCTAGTTGGCCCCCAGGGACCCCCAGTATTCAAGGGGAATTGTTCCTCTCTGCAAACGCGCCAGGGGGCGCGTTTGCAGAGTGGTGAAGGAAGGGGCGGGGCCTGCGGGCCCGATCGTTTTTTTTTTTATTCGTCCCCTGAAGGGGGCTGTGTGGCCCCCCTTCCTTTTTCCTGTTTTTGGGCCCTGGGGACCCCATCCCCCAGGGCCTTACCCCTTTTTTTAATTTAATTTTATTTAAAAAAATGGGAAGGGGCCGCGTGGCCCCCTTCCCTGGGCCTGTATTGGCCCCGGGGACCCCATCCCCCGGGGCATGGCCTTTTTTTATTTTCTTGGGAGGGGGCTGCGTGGCCCCCTCCTCAGGCCATTTAAGGCCCCGGGGACCCCATCCCCCGGGGCCGGCCTTTCCATTTTTTTTTTTTTCTTTTTTGGGGAGGGGGCCGCGTGGCCCCCTCCTGGGCCACTACTTGCCCCGGGGACCCCATCCCCCGGGGCTGGCCCTCTCCGTTGGGGACTGTGGGGGTCCCCAATCCCCCACAGTCCCGCCGGCTCCCCACGTCCCTTGGGAGCCGGCATTGCTGTTCCACATGGGGAGCAGCTGACATGCTGCTCCCCATGTGGAAAAGCAATCGGCTTTGGATATTGGAAGAGAGAGCAGGTTTCCTGCTCTCTCTTCCAATATCCAAAGCAGTTTGTTATGGCAGGACGGGAGCCGCGAGGCTCCCGTCCTGCCATAGCAAACTACAGTGTCCCGGGGTAGGCACCCCGGGACACTGCAGGAGCCGGCCCTGGGGGTGGCGGTCCCCAGGGCCATCAAGGGCTCCAGGAGGGGGCCGCACGGCCCCCTCCCTACATCAGCACAGTCCCGGGAGGTGGTGGTCCCCGGGCTTCGGGGTCCAAAACGGACCCCCATTTTAATTTGTTAGTGCCCCGGGAGGTGGCGGTCCTCGGGCGTGTGGGGGCTGGAGCCCCCACACAGGTTGTTTAATTTTTTTAAAAAGCCCCGGGAGGTGGTGGTCCTCGGGGCTGCGGGAGGGCTCAGAGCCCTCCCGCACCATTTTTAAAAGAAAGCCCCGGGGGTGGCGGTCCCCGGGCTTGGGGGCCCTTTGAGGCCCCCACACATAAAATTAAACCCCCCACCATGCCCCCGGGACTTGGGCCACCCGGGGCAAAATACAATCAAAGCGCGGGAGACCGCGCTCGATTTTTTTTTTCGGCAGGATTCGCGCACCCTGAGCGCATCCTGCCGATTTTTTAAAAAAATGTATTTATTTTTGCCCAGGGGTCCTTGTGGGACCCCTGAGCAAACCTAGGGGTCAGGGTGTTTCTACCCTGCCCCCTTTGTGCGCTTTGCGCACTTGTTTCTGTCCCTCGGTTCTACCGAGGGACAAAATGGCTGCCAACATTTCCTGAATCGGAATGTTGACAGCCAGCTGACAGCCAATTAACATGCAGCTCGTGATCGGGACGGTGCGCGCAGGGTGCGCTCAGGGTGCGCGAATCCTCCGTGCCCATAGATATATATGTACTTTTACTTTTGATTTTCTCAGCAACTACTGAACGGATTTACACCATTTAACAAAAGGGTTCTTTCTGAACCAAGAACTACCTCTTTGCCAAATTTGGTGTAATTCCGTTCAGCAGTTCGGGCTGTAGCCGTGTCTAAAGTTTCCTATGGAAAATTGCATGGGGAAAACACGTTTTGGGACCCCCTTTTTCTCGGCCCCCGCTTGACGAATCCCCCGAGACTTTCAGGGTAGGAGCGGACCGGAGCGCCCCACAAAGTTTGAAAATTTTGCGAAGATACGTCAACCGGCAAGAGAGTTATTTCAAATAGAATGTCGTGGATTTCCTATGGATAATAGGTTGTAACTATAACTATCTACTGGCGACCGCCAGTAGATAATATATGTATATATATGTATATATATATATATATATATATATATATATATATATATATATATATATATATATATATATATATATCCACAAGAAACCCTCCGAGCAGAGGAGCCTCCAACCCTCCAAGGCGGCCTCTGACAGCAGTGCATTTATTTGCAAGTATGAAAGCAGCATACTCTCAGTTCATTCCTTACACGTTTCGGCTCCACAATGAGCCTTGATCACAGGTGAGGTAGCTTGTCTCTAAAGTGACTTCGTGCTCATTTAAAACCAGGCTATCACATGACTCCCATGATGTCACAGCATACACATACCAGAATGCACTTCAAATGTAAAATGTTCATCAAACAACTGCAGTGCACTTTCAAAATAAAACATAATTGCATCCAAAAACTGCAGTTGTGTGTTTCAAACTTTGATCTAAGACTATATCAAGCAAAAGAAAACAGAAATCACAGGTGAAATACATATGTATGTGTTTGTGTGTGAGTGTGTGTGTGTGTGTACATATATATTTATATATATATATATATATGTATATATTTATATATTTATGTATATTTATATTCACTGGAAAAAACAAAGGTTAAATAACGTTATAGTTAGGTGAAATGAAAGAGCAAAGGCACGAGTTATAGTTACCTTAGGGCATGAGTTGTAGTTACTATAAATATAGCTGGTGAATTTCTGTGTTTTTTTTTAGTTTAAAACATTATATTGTTACTGAACATTTCACCTAACTTTAATGTTGCTTTAACCTTTGTTTTTTTCAGTGAATTTCTAGGGCTTTTTTAACGTAAAGTAACATTTTATTACCATACGAAAAGCCAAGCACCCACAGGTAGCCAACCCCACACTGCGAGGTTGGCCTCAGGGCCCTGTGGCCAAACCCCCCCCACAGGCAGTCAACCCTAAGCTGTGACCTTCAGCTAAAAGGTGTGGAACCCTGTGGCCCCCCTTCCCAAGCCTTAGGCTCCTTGGATCCCATCCCTCATAGCCAAATACAATTAAACAGCAAAGGAAGGCATGCAGCCCCTCTCCCGAGCCTTAATAGGCACGAGGGACATCATTCCTCTGGGCCAAATACAATACAAAAATGGTGTGGGCATGCAGCCCCCCTCCCAGAGCCTTGTTAAGGCCCCGAGGGACCCCATCTCCCGGGGTCATATTCTAAGGGGAGGAAGTGTATTTCCCCCTCCCCGAGCCTTAATCGACCCCAGGGACTCCATCCCCTGGGGCCATATATGATAAAAAAGGGGAGGGGGCATGCAGCCTCCCTCCCTGAGCCTTAATAGGTCCCGGGGACCACAACCCCGGGGGCCAAATACAATACAAAAGTAAAAAAGGGCTGGGGTGGGGTGCCATGTGCCCTCCCAAGTCTTAAAAGCCCCGGGGACTCCATTCTCTAGGGCCAACTACAATTAAACAGAGGAGGAGGGCATGCAGCCCCCCTCACTGAGCCTTCATAAGCCCCGGGGACCACATCCCCTGGGGCCAAATACAATAAACAAGGCGAGAGGGGCCACACAACCCTCCCTCCCCGAGCCTTCTTGGGGCCTGGAGAACCCATCCCCCTGAGTGAGAGGTGAGTGCCCACCCGGGGCACTCACAGAGCACACGTCAGGGCCCCCGTGGCAAAGCCAGCTCCCCACATGGTGTAGAACCTGGGATTGCTCCTGCCAGGAAGGAGCAGCTATTTATGCTTGCACCCTCCGGGTGGGAGCAATAGGCAGGGAAATAGAGCACAAGTCTGAGGATTTTTAAATCACCGGCTGGCTGGGAGCAGACTGAGCGCTTGCTCCCGTCGGTGGGAGATATAAAAATAATCCTGCCAGATGAGAGCAAACACATGCGCAGGCAAGGAAACTACTGTATCCCGGGATTTAGGCTTCCCTGGACACAGTCACTGAGCTGGCTCTGTGGGCTGGGGTTCCGTGTGGTGGCCTTTAATGGCTCAGGGCGGTGTGCCTCGTGGCTCACCTCCCTTTTAATTAAAGTAACAGCCCTGAAGGATGGGGTCTCCAGGGCCTTTTTGAGGCTCGGGCTGGGGGCCGAGTGCCCCCTCCCTTTTTTTTAAATAGGATCCAGGGGGATGGGGTCCCCGGGGCCTCCTTAGGCTCGGGGTGGGGGGCCATGTCCCCCCTCGCCTTAATTAATACATTGGGCCCAAGGAATGGGCTCTCTGGGGTGCAAAATGGGTCGGGGAGGTGGGCACTGCGTACGCCCCCTTCCCATCTATTGAAATCAAAATGGCAGACACCTTTTTTTTTGCCACAATCCTGGGGGAATCTCACGGAATCGTGGCAAACACCGCCAATTTATTTTCTTGATTTTTGCCCCATGGGGTCCCTCTGGATCCACCCCACAGAGCCTAGATGGGAAGGGTATCCCTACCCAGCCCCATTATATTATTTTTTTAAACATCAGTACAGGGGACCTAGTCCCTGAGTCGTGTAATGGCTGCCAGCAACATTTTTCTCATGTTTTTGGCTGCCAATCAGACGGTTTGCTTCCACTGGAGTCTGATTCCCACAAGAGCGAATTGGCCCAAGGGGGGAAAAGCGCCCTGGGAAAATCAGAACACTCTCTTTTAGAATTGGCGCTCCCCCGCGAGACTCTTGCAGGTATCCCTCTGACCCAAACATCCAGATATTCAAATATTTTTGTACCTACATTTTTCAAGAAGTACTGAGCAGATTAACATCGAATCACAAAACGCACAACCTGGGGACCAAGGTCCAGCCTCCTGCCAAATTTATATAGAAACATGTTTTAACTGAACTTGAAAACTTGTATAGAGGGGAAACATACAGTCTCAACATTTCTTCCTTCCACCTGAGTTAATGGGGGATAAAAATGCACAAAGCGCTGTATCCACTCTTGTTTATCTTTCTTGTGGGTGAGGAAAACTGTCGTCTTTCGCAGTTTCTACCTGGTCCGGCTGCCACCGATAATTATATATTACTTTACATTAAAAAAATACATAGAAATTAACTGAAAACAACTAAAGGTTACAGGGATAGTATAGTTAGGTTGATGTTTTACCCATACAAACCTATACAAATTCAACATAGAAATTCAGTAGTTATAGTTATACTTATCTGAAGAAACTATAACTCGTGCCATTAAGTAACTTTAGTGTTACAGCAAACAAATGATGGCCGGAATGCTGACAATGCAAACATTCTCCCCCAGTCAAAAGATCTGGGTTAAATCCATCGTTCTTTTGCCCACTACGCCACCCCAGTTTGGACCCAGCCATATGCAAATCAGTCTTGACCCTGTGCCCCATGGGAACAGTCCAGACCGAACTGCCAGGCCAGGTCCTCCCTGGACCGGAAACAAGCATCCTGGGACCGGTTTCAGGGTATGTCACCCTTCTTCAGCCAGGCTAGCTTGAATCCAGTGGCACAGTGAGCAAGGGACCCATGTCTGGGCATACCCATCCCACTTAGGGCGAAAAGTGTTACAGCAAACAAATGATGGACGGAATGCTGACAATGCAAACATTCTCCCCAGTCAAAAGATCTGGGTTAAATCCATCGTTCTTTTGCCCACTACGCCACCCCAGTTTGGACCCAGCCATATGCAAATCATTCTTGACCCTGTGCCCCATGGGAACAGTCCAGACCGAACTGCCAGGCCAGGTCCTCCCTGGACCGGAAACAAGCATCCTGGGACCGGTTCCAGGGTATGTCACCCTTCTTCAGCCAGGCTAGCTTGAATCCAGTGGCACAGTGAGCAAGGGACCCTCGTCTGGGCATACCCATCCCACTTAGGGCGAAAAGTGTTACAGCAAACAAATGATGGACGGAATGCTGACAATGCAAACATTCTCCCCCAGTCAAAAGATCTGGGTTAAATCCATCGTTCTTTTGCCCAGTACGCCACCCCAGTTTGGACCCAGCCATATGCAAATCAGTCTTGACCCTGTGCCCCATGGGAACAGTCCAGACCGAACTGCCAGGCCAGGTTCTCCCTGGACCGGAAACAAGCATCCTGGGACCGGTTTCAGGGTATGTCACCCTTCTTCAGCCAGGCTAGCTTGAATCCAGTGGCACAGTGAGCAAGGGACCCACGTCTGGGCATACCCATCCCACTTAGGGCGAAAAGTGTTACAGCAAACAAATGATGGATGGAATGCTGACAATGCAAACATTCTCCCCCAGTCAAAAGATCTGAGTTAAATCCATCGTTCTTTTGCCCACTACGCCACCCCAGTTTGGACCCAGCCATATGCAAATCAGTCTTGACCATGTGCCCCATGGGAACAGTCCAGACCGAACTGCCAGGCCAGGTCCTCCCTGGACCGGAAACAAGCATCCTGGGACCGGTTTCAGGGTATGTCATCCTTCTTCAGCCAGGCTAGCTTGAATCCAGTGGCACAGTGAGCAAGGGACCCACGTCTGGGCATACCCATCCCACTTAGGGTGAAAAGTTTTACAGCAAACAAATGATGGACGGAATGCTGACAATGCAAACATTCTCCCCCAGTCAAAAGATCTGGGTTAAATCCATCGTTCTTTTGCCCACTACGCCACCCCAGATTGGACCCAGCCATATGCAAATCAGTCTTGACCCTGTGCCCCATGGGAACAGTCCAGACCGAACTGCCAGGCCAGGTCCTCCCTGGACCGGAAACAAGCATCCTGTACCGGTTTCAGGGTATGTCACCCTTCTTCAGCCAGGCTAGCTTGAATCCAGTGGCACAGTGAGCAAGGGACCCACGTCTGGGCATACCCATCCCACTTAGGGCAAAAAGTGTTACAGCAAACAAATGATGGACGGAATGCTGACAATGCAAACATTCTCCCCCAGTCAAAAGATCTGGGTTAAATCCATCGTTCTTTTGCCCACTACGCCACCCCAGTTTGGACCCAGCCATATGCAAATCAGTCTTGACCCTGTGCCCCATGGGAACAGTCCAGACCGAACTGCCAGGCCAGGTCCTCCATGGACCGGAAACAAGCATCCTGGGACCGGTTTCAGGGTATGTCACCCTTCTTCAGCCAGGCTAGCTTGAATCCAGTGGCACAGTGAGCAAGGGACCCACGTCTGGGCATACCCATCCCACTTAGGGCGAAAAGTGTTACAGCAAACAAATGATGGACGGAATGCTGACAATGCAAACATTCTCCCCCAGTCAAAAGATCTGGGTTAAATCCATCGTTCATTTGCCCACTACGCCACCCCAGTTTGGACCCAGCCATATGCAAATCAGTCTTGACACTGTGCCCCATGGGAACAGTCCAGACCGAACTGGCAGGCCAGGTCCTCCCTGGACCGGAAACAAGCATCCTGGGACCGGTTTCAGGGTATGTCACCATTCTTCAGCCAGGCTAGCTTGAATCCAGTGGCACAGTGAGCAAGGGACCCTCGTCTGGGCATACCCATCCCACTTAGGGCGAAAAGTGTTACAGCAAACAAATGATGGACGGAATGCTGACAATGCAAACATTCTCCCCCAGTCAAAAGATCTGGGTTAAATCCATCGTTCTTTCGCCCACTACGCCACCCCAGTTTGGACCCAGCCATATGCAAATCAGTCTTGACCCTGTGCCCCATGGGAACAGTCCAGACCGAACTGCCAGGCCAGGTCCTCCCTGGACCGGAAACAAGCATCCTGGGACCGGTTTCAGGGTATGTCACCCTTCTTCAGCCAGGCTAGCTTGAATCCAGTGGCACAGTGAGCAAGGGACCCACGTCTGGGCATACCCATCCCACTTAGGGCGAAAAGTGTTACAGCAAACAAATGATGGACGGAATGCTGACAATGCAAACATTCTCCCCCAGTCAAAAGATCTGGGTTAAATCCATCGTTCTTTTGCCCACTACGCCACCCCAGTTTGGACCCAGCCATATGCAAATCAGTCTTGACCCTGTGCCCCATGGGATCAGTCCAGACCGAACTGCCAGGCCAGGTCCTCCCTGGACCGGAAACAAGCATCCTGGGACCGGTTTCAGGGTATGTCACCCTTCTTCAGCCAGGCTAGCTTGAATCCAGTGGCACAGTGAGCAAGGGACCCACGTCTGGGCATACCCATCCCACTTAGGGCGAAAAGTGTTACAGCAAACAAATGATGGACGGAATGCTGACAATGCAAACATTCTCCCCAGTCAAAAGATCTGGGTTAAATCCATCGTTCTTTTGCCCACTACGCCACCCCAGTTTGGACCCAGCCATATGCAAATCAGTCTTGACCCTGTGCCCCATGGGAACAGTCCAGACCGAACTGCCAGGCCAGGTCCTCCCTGGACCGGAAACAAGCATCCTGGGACCGGTTTCAGGGTATTTCACCCTTCTTCAGCCAGGCTAGCTTTAATCCAGTGGCACAGTGAGCAAGGGACCCACGTCTGGGCATACCCATCCCACTTAGGGCAAAAAGTGTTACAGCAAACAAATGATGGACGGAATGCTGACAATGCAAACATTCTCCCCCAGTCAAAAGATCTGGGTTAAATCCATCGTTCTTTTGCCCACTACGCCACCCCAGTTTGGACCCAGCCATATGCAAATCAGTCTTGACCCTGTGCCCCATGGGAACAGTCCAGACCGAACTGCCAGGCCAGGTCCTCCCTGGACCGGAAACAAGCATCCTGGGACCGGTTTCAGGGTATGTCACCCTTCTTCAGCCAGGCTAGCTTGAATCCAGTGGCACAGTGAGCAAGGGACCCACGTCTGGGCATACCCATCCCACTTAGGGCGAAAAGTGTTACAGCAAACAAATGATGGACGGAATGCTGACAATGCAAACATTCTCCCCCAGTCAAAAGATCTGGGTTAAATCCATCGTTCTTTTGCCCACTACGCCACCCCAGTTTGGACCCAGCCATATGCAAATCAGTCTTGACCCTGTGCCCCATGGGAACAGTCCAGACCGAACTGCCAGGCCAGGTCCTCCCTGGACCGGAAACAAGCATCCTGGGACCGGTTTCAGGGTATGTCACCCTTCTTCAGCCAGGCTAGCTTGAAACCAGTGGCACAGTGAGCAAGGGACCCACGTCTGGGCATACCCATCCCACTTAGGGCAAAAAGTGTTACAGCAAACAAATGATGGACGGAATGCTGACAATGCAAACATTCTCCCCCAATCAAAAGATCTGGGTTAAATCCATCGTTCTTTTGCCCACTACGCCACCCCAGTTTGGACCCAGCCATATGCAAATCAGTCTTGACCCTGTGCCCCATGGGAACAGTCCAGACCGAACTGCCAGGCCAGGTCCTCCCTGGACCGGAAACAAGCATCCTGGGACCGGTTTCAAGGTATGTCACCCTTCTTCAGCCAGGCTAGCTTGAATCCAGTGGCACAGTGAGCAAGGGACCCACGTCTGGGCATACCCATCCCACTTAGGGCGAAAAGTGTTACAGCAAACAAATGATGGACGGAATGCTGACAATGCAAACATTCTCCCCCAGTCAAAAGATCTGGGTTAAATCCATCGTTCTTTTGCCCACTACGCCACCCCAGTTTGGACCCAGCCATATGCAAATCAGTCTTGACCCTGTGCCCCATGGGAACAGTCCAGACCGAACTGCCAGGCCAGGTCCTCCCTGGACCGGAAACAAGCATCCTGGGACCGGTTTCAGGGTATTTCACCCTTCTTCAGCCAGGCTAGCTTGAATCCAGTGGCACAGTGAGCAAGGGACCCACGTCTGGGCATACCCATCCCACTTAGGGCGAAAAGTGTTACAGCAAACAAATGATGGACGGAATGCTGACAATGCAAACATTCTCCCCCAGTCAAAAGATCTGGGTTAAATCCATCATTCTTTTGCCCACTACGCCACCCCAGTTTAAGTAACTTTAGGCCATGAATTATAGTTTCTCAGTATAACTATAAGTATAACTATAATTGCTGAATTTCTATGGTTTTGTGTGGCTAAAATGTCAACCTTTCTATAACGTCCCTGTAACCTTTGGTTTTTCCATTGAATATTACCAAGTGGCGGTCGCCACTGGGTAGTTATAGTTGGGTCTGCTTTTCCATAGACAAGGTGCTTTTTGGTTTGCTAATAATTTTGGTGCCATTTGACGAATCTCCACTAAACTTTCTACAAAAAAAACATTTGTCCACCTCAGCTCCTTCCTGGAAAGTTTCAGGGTGATCTATCAAGTGGGGATGAGAAAAAAGTGTGGTCCCTAAAGCAAATTTCCAATTGCTTTTTCCATAGACTTCGTTAGGCAGCATTACCGCAAAGACTGCTGAATAAAATTACACCAAAGGTTAAAGGGATGTTATAGTTAGGCTCAGATTGTACATGCATAAAACCATCGAAACTCAGCAGTTATAGTTATCTGAGCTAACTATAACTTATGCCCCAATGCACTGCTTATGACCTCATATATTACATCACTCATAACATGGTTAGTGACATCACTGATGACATCTCAAATGGTATCACTGATGACATCATCCACAGAACAACTCACACAACCACACAACTACTCATACACTCACTTACACACCCATACAACCACTCACACACCTATTCACTCATCCGTAGAGCCATTCACATACCCACTCACTCACCCATACAGCCACTCATACAACCACTCATGCATAAACCTACTCACACAGCCACTCACTCACCCAAACATTCACTCACACAGCCACTCATTCACCCATACAGTCTCTCAACAGAGCCACTCACTCACCCATACCAGCACTCACACACCCACATAACCACTTACATACACATTCCCACATCCATACAAGCACTCACACGTTCACCCACTCACCCATACAGCCAGTCACACAGACACTCAGTTAACCAAACACCCACTCAAACAGTCACTCACTCACTCATACAGCCTCTTATACACCCAGTCACTCACCCATACAGCTACTCACACAGCCACTCAGTCACCCATATAGCCACTCAGACAGCCACTCACCCAACCATGGAGCCACTCACACAGCAACTCACTCACCCATACAGCCATTCACTCACCAATGCAGCCACTCACACAGCCACTCACTCGCCCATACAGCTACTCACACACCCACTTATTCACTCACACAGCTGCTCACACATCCACTTATTTACCCATACAGCCAGTCACACACCAACTCACACACCCATACAGCCACTCCCACACCCAATCACACACAAATGCACAGTCACACAGCCACTAACATAATATATGTTAGAAATAGTATCACTCATTAGTAGTACACAAAGTATACTAATTTAACTTTTGTTGTACCTTAGTATATATGTTTAATGCTCATAAACTATTAGAAAACACAATCACTGGATGATGTCATCAGTGATGTCATTTAAGATGTCATCAGTGATGTCATCAGTGATATCGATGACCATGTCATGAGTGATGTAATATGTGAGGTCACTCTCAGTGCATTGCTGTGGCGTAAGTTATAGTTAGCTGAGGTAACTATAACTGCTGAATTTCTATGATTTTTGTGTATACAATCTGAGCCTAACTATAACGTCCCTGTATCCCTTGTTTTTTTCCAGTGAATTTCTAAGGTTTTTTAAATTCTATTTCCTAACTATAACATCCTTGTAACCTTTGTTTTTTTCAGTGAATTTCAAAGGTTTTTCAAATTTAATTTCTAAAGTGTTATGTTCCTCTGTTTAGTTTTTTTTAGATGATTTTTAGGGTTTATTTTTAATATTAAGTGTATTACAATTTATTTTGATTTCTAATTTAGTTTTTTTTAAACTGTAGACTTTTTTTATAAATATACTTAATATACGTTTAAAAACATAAAAATCACATATGTACTACAAATTACTGATTTCTTTTTGCAAAAAGAGAGGTACTCCTCATATTCATATGCTGTTGTGGGTAAAAGAGGCACCTAAATTTGGAACAGACACAGATCAGTCTGTACTTTTTTTTCCTAGAACAGTATATTACATGTAGCATTCCAAAAGATGGTTAGGGAAAAACCATAAAGCAGCAAGTACTGTGTTTCCATTGACATAGACATGCAAATTACTGTCAGCAGAAATATTTAATTATTTTCTTAGCTCCCCGTTGAACCTTCATATTTTTTTACAGTCTGAAGCCAGTTCTTCCTTCCAAGTTCTCTTTCAAAATAAAAAAAGTATAAAACTGTTAGAAAAAGCTTCTTAAAATACAACAGTGCTTTTCACAAACATTTCAAAACTACCCCACAAAATCCTCCCAGGACTGGTGACACACTGCCACGACCCCTGCTGCTGGCCCATGAGTGGGGTATGTATATGCCAGGACTAACAAGCCTAACAACCCTCACTGGATGATTCTTGCAGGCATAGACTACTTGTGGTGTAGACTGTCTGCCAGCCTGGTTTCACGCATGATGGTTACATTGGTTCTTGGAGGTATAGACTACTTGGGGTGTAGACTGCCTGCCAGCCTGGTTTCACGCATGGTGGTTACATTGGGGGTTGCAAGGGAACTGTATTGGCATGACAGCTTGTGCAGATAACAAACTCAAAGGACCTGTATGTGCATGATAGCCTGTGCAGACAACAAGCTTGTCGACAAACTGCATAACCAGCAATGCTGATGACTTGGAAAGGACTGCGTGATCATTGGGCACAAGAGTGTTATTTGGGAAGCTGGTCATGCGCAATGCACCTTGTGTTTATATTCCTATCACTAACAGTCGTTTTTTCGTTTTAGTTCCTGCTGGCCTGCAAGACTTCCCACATCGCAGCCACCATCTATGTTCCAGCTGCGATAAATACAGCCACGCCCAATCACTGACCGTGGAATATTGAGGCTCGAAGTAAGCAGCAACATGCGGTTCGGCAGCTCCCAAATCGGCCTTTGGAGCTCGGTAGGCTGCACGCGCAAAGACGCGCTGCATCCAGGTAGGAGTGTTATGTTTCATATAGACACCCTAACATAGGCCCGGGTAAAATCATATCCCTTCACCTACATTACCTCCCCTACACTACACTGTAACAAGCCTTTTTAGGATTGAACCTTTACCTAGTTCTAGTCCTGGGTGCAGAAGGAGGGTTTCTCCTGAACAATAGAGTCCTATAACTCCATCAATAGACTCACACAGCATGAATGAATATTCATAAGGGTTCTTAGAAACCAGGATGGGGCTACACCACCTTCCTCCCCACATCTACGTATACAGTTCATCCCATACATCATCCTCAAATCCAACAATGGCTAATACAAGCAACAAGGGACAAAGGAGCCCTAGATACTTTCTGTATAAATATAGCACCTCTTGCTAGTGTTAGTCAGAGGGAACCGAGACTTCCAGGCCGACACACTGACCAGAGACGCTGAGGCTCCTGCATGCAGACGCTCCAGCTGACAGTGGTCTGAACATCCCTCGCGGGGTGTCCAACTCGTGACCAAGAAGGGCTCCTACATTCTCACACTTCAGGTAATGGGGTTCGACTAAATCCTAGAGGGATTCTTGGCTTCACACCTACTCACATGCTAGGTACACTTAGGTACATCTAGATAGGCATCGTAGGAGTATGCGCTTTCTTTTATCAATGCATTTTATATTCATGTATTTATTCTTGCGTAGTGCAAGATGGTAGAACTGTACTATCCATTTATATTCATAGTACTGCTAATCATATATCTCTGCTACTGTCTAATGGTTGTTGCAGCTCATATATTCTACACGAGAATAACAACTGTTCAATAAACCCTTATTGAAACGCCCTGGCTGTTTATTCTGTGTATTTCTGAGACAAGATAAGTAAGCACGAGTGACTGAGCGAAAAGTAGTACATTGTTTCCACGATCTTGAGGGATCAGGGTTGTCATGTTCTAAGGTTGCCAGAAACTATTCTCTCCCCGATAAGAGGAGACACTAGTGGCACTGTGAGCTAGCTTATGCAACCAGGCTAACATTCTCGGTGGGGGTGCTCAGAGTTAGTCTGCCACCAAACCCACAGTTTATGTTATCCGAACGCACAGGGCCTGTATGGGTAATATAGGAACTACACGACAGGAGGACAGCCGTCCAGTTCTTTATTTGGTGCATAGCAAAACCAATGAGTACCGCTTTCGCCCGCAGTTTAACTGTTCAGGCAAACATTGTAGAGGTTTGTTAGTAAAGCCTCTTGGAATCCAGGAAGTTATCACTGATGCTCATTTCTACAAAAAAACACATTTACTCATTGGTGTATTTTGAGAACGATGTAACTGATTTTGTGTTTTGATTAAAAACCAACAATTCATGAAATGCATGATACGTTTAGGTGTGCATATAGAACAGAAACTTGGAGCTTTGACCTTTCTACGAAGGTTACTCACATAGGAAAAATGCAGGCATTATGTGAGTAATCCAATGTAAAGACACCTAGTGCAATTGCAAAGTCTACAGCTGTGACACATTCGAGTTCCGTATCTTGACACTGGGTAATTCCATGTTAAATAGATCGCACCTTGCTGTTTTAGAAACAGTGATCCTGCACATACTTTGTGATTTCCATGAAGCATAGAAGCTGCACATTTTCTTCCACAGGTAATGGGAGTGTCCTAACATTTCATTAACCATTGAGTACATGCTATGTTTAAATGATTATATCATATGTGACAACTGCATAGCAGGCCATTAACGTTTCGGACATACTGTTCCTGATTAACCCTGGGCGGTAAAATCCGCTCCGCTCGCGGAGTTTGCAGATTTTTGGCAACTCCGTGTTCCGCGTAGAACGCGGAGTTACTGAAAACTCCACAATCTGCGGCGTAGCAGAGTTTTTCCCTTGTTCGCGCTTTCAAAATGCATTTTCGCGCGCGCGGTAGCGTCTTACCGGGATGCCTGCGTTCGCCGATGAGTTTTCCTATCCGTTCGCGTGCGCCACGAGATTTTGGTAGCCGGCCGCGTGATCCCGCGAGAGTGTGCGATCGCGAACACGTCATTCGGACGCGCCATCGTACATTCGAGTTCGCGAACAGGAAATACGCATCGCGAACGGGCGGGACAAGTGAAAAACAAGATGGCCGCGCCCATTGGCGACCGCATGGGCAAGTTCGCGAGATATTTCCCTCCGAGCACGCAAACAGCGTCCCGAACACGCAATACGCGTTCCCGAACAGGAAAAACGCATCACGAACGGGCGGAACAAACAACTCCGCGTGCTCGCGGAATTCTGCGTAGCTTGCAGAGTTTTTTTATCACTTCGCGGAACTCAGCACAGCGCGACTACGCGAACTCGGCCCAGGGTTATTCCCGATCTCCTTCCCCGCAGTACCCTCCTTAATTCCCTTCCCCTCATCTGGCCACTCTGAACCTCTGTAGTATTATGCTCGGAGTTTGAGCTGCCGGAAAGTGGGCTTCTTGGGGGTGCTACTTCTGAGGAACTGACAAACCCTGACACACCATTTCTGACTGCCCCTGTATTTTGACCTACACTTCTCTGGGGTGAATTCATACTTATTGACATGGGCCTCCTTTATGATGGGATACCTCAACTTCTTCCCGTTCTCTAGAGCCAGTAGGGTATCCGTTCCATCACCAGGAATGTGACTCCAAAAGCTAGCTCGCCAATCCTCCTCAGAGATTCTCTGTACCTCTAGAGCTACTTCTTATGCCTGAAACAATCTGTCTATATCACCGCGCTCCTTACAGTCAGGCACCAAGTCTTTGGGTATATGGACTATTTCTTCTACAAGGGACACAGTAGGTTTGCTCCCACCATTTTTGATAGACTCTGACAACTATTTGGCCTTCAAGACCACCTCCTTGACAGTCACTTAATGAGCCAATAAGACCCCTTACTCCTCCAAGGCTCTCTCAGCCTCAGCTTTTTTTTCCTCTGCAGCCACCTGGGCCAGCTGCAGCCTCAGGTCCCTCTCAGCCTGTCTGTCCTTGAGCTCTTCAGGGGACTGGGTTTGGGAGGAGACACTACTTCTTGCATCAAATTCAGTAGGGAACTCTTTCTCTGTGGGGGATCCCCTCTCTCCTCGGGAGCCTTTGCCAAGTCATTTCTCTACTCCTTTCCCTCCTTCTTAGAGCCAGTACCCTGAGTGGCCCTGATTCTAAGGCTTCTCCCTTCTCAATAGTGCTAAAGTAGTCCTCTTAAAACTCTTCCTCTGGTGCAGATTGCATTCTGCGGATGTCCTCCCAGTTTGTAAGGGCAAACTAGTACTCAAACTTGGACGTACAGGTGAGTAAATGGGTGTGTGAATGGTTTTATGGGTGTGTGAGTGAGTGTGGCAGTCACTGTCTGGCTATATGAGTGATGGGTATATAAGTGCTGTTGTGGGAGTGTAACTGGGTCTGTAAGTGCCTGCCTGAGTGTATGCAAATTGCATACTATTAAATTACATACTATAAGCAAGCACCCACATCTAATTTCAAAGACATTCATTTATATGGCCATAATAAAATTACTATTCATTCAGTATACCAATTCCTCTTTCTCCTTTCCATATCACTGTATTTTTAGTTAATGTACTCATCTAAGCACCCTATTATTTTCCCTTCTGGTATACTGTCTAGAAGCTACACATTTTTTTCAGCTTACATACACTCGCTATTTTTTTTCTAAATATACTTTTATATTCTACAACCTAATTAAAATACCTGTAAAAGTTCTTTGCTGTTCGCTTAGTTTCATTTCTGTGTATGGTAACATATGTTTTGATTTGAAATCTCCAGTCAGAACTCCTGCAAACCTCCTCCTCTCTCGGTAGAAAAGCAGGTAAAATGGCTACCCCTCGCTATGTGCTCTTACTTACTTATGCTGCTCTAGTTAAAAAATCACAGGCTTCCTTTCATCTTTTTTGGTCAATATTCCTTTAACCCTTTCCATGTTTTCTGCAAAGAAACCCAATTTTTTTTTTCCCCCCCACAAATCCTCCTCAACACTCACGAATCTATGCAGGAGTCAGTTAAACCATTTAACATTATACTACTATAAGTTTGCATCTACATTTAACTTTATAAGATAGTACTGTTTTAGAGACTAATTCCACCATAATAAGGAATGTGTCTAAATCACTTTACTTTTTATGTTTGAAAGTACTCTCTCTTCAGACTCCTTCCCCCACACACTGCTTTAGCTCAGTTTCCATAGCAACCATGAGAATCACAGTGGGTGTGGGAGTGTCTGTCTGTATGTGTCAGTGGGTGTGAGAATGTCTCCCTGGATGTCTGAGTGGGTGTGTGAGTGTCTATTTGTGTGAGTGGATGTGAGAGTGTCTGTATGGGTGTCAGAATGGGTGTGAGAGTGTCTGTGTGTGAGTGGGTTTGAGAGTGTATAGGCGTCACAGTGGGTGTGAGAGTGTCTGTGTGTGTGAGTGAGTGTGAGAAAGTCTGTGTGGGTGTCACAGTGTGTTAGACTTGGCATCTTTTGGCGTGTTTCCCCTGAGTTTTTGCTTTCTGACCTCCCGGTTTTGATTCTGTTTTTGCTGGCTTAATGTTTCTGCGCACTTTCTCACTGCTGTTCAGTGTTAAAGTGCAAGTGCTCCTGTTGTAAATTGTGTTATGGATTGGTGTGTCCATGATTGGCATATTTGATTTACTTTTCAGTCCCTAGTAAAGTGCACTGAGTGTGCCAGGGCCTGTAAATCAAATGCTGCTAGGGGGCTGCAGCACTGGATTGTGCCACCCACACAAGCAGCCTTTGAATGTAACTCTGGCCTGCCAGTGCAGAGCCTGTGTGCAGTCTGGGACTGCCATGTCGACTTGGCAAGTGTACCCACTTGCCAGGTCCTAACCTTCCCTTTTCTTACATGTCAGTCACCCCTAAGGTAGGCTCAAGGTACCCCTGTGGGCAGGGTGCAGTGTATGTGAAAGGTAGGACATGCCCTGGTGTGTGTGGCATGTCCTGATAGTGAATTACTGCCAATTTAATTTTTCACTATTGGAAGGCTACCTGTTCCCATAGGACAGACTGGGGAGTTTGTTTATAACATCTTATAAACATAACTGGCCCTGGGAACTAGGTAGGAAAATAAAGTTTAGTATGCCTGAACTCAGAATCTAAAGATGCATCTTTTAGAAAAGGTGATTTTTACATTCTGTGTTTGAAAATACCACTTTTAGAAAATAGGTATTTTCTTGCTCAGCCATCCAGCAGGCCTCTGCTGGGTTTGTGGATTGACTGTCTGGGTTTTCGATGACAGGGGCTGGGGAGCAGCAGTGGCTTCAGAAAGTCTAGGTGGGTTGGGAAAGGGCTGAATAGACCTGGGCTGCATTTAGAGTAGGGGAGGAGATTTCCTTTCACCTGAATGGGCCTGGTCTGCCTCTGACAATGCCGTCTCCATCTCCTGCCAGGAAGCCACACCAGAGAGGGCAGAGCTGGTTCTAACTGGGCACAGACACTCTCTGCCTGAGAGGACAAAGGATTTTGGGCTTAAAAAAGTGGGGCCCAAACCCCTGAACTTTAGAACTCTTTTGGACCAAGAAGACTGCCAAGAAGAAGAGCTGTAGAAGCTGTGAGGAGGAACTACCACTTTGCTGAGTGCTTTGCTGTGTTGGCCTGCAGTGGCTGCTTCTGTCTTGGGCAGTGAAAGGACTGGACTGAACTTTCTGTAATCTATTTTTGTGAGTTTCTCCAAGGGCTTGAGATAGAGCTTGCCCCCTGTTCAAGAAGTCTCAGGAACAGCAAAGACTTCAAGTTCTTCTGCCCGCAGCAATGGGAACTGTGTATTTTGTACTGCAGCAGAAGAAAAAGCAACCCGACGCCGTCTACGACGCCACCGCCGACTCCGTGTCCTGAAGGCACCGCAGAGGGCACCGCCACAACGCTGCACCGCAACCCTGGTCTCACCGACGACGCCTGCTGACACCACCACCGAGCCGCTGCTTGCACCGCGACCTGTGGGCACTGCACTCCGCACCGCCTCACTTCACGACGCCACCTTGGTATCCCCGATGACGCCGCTCCACGCCAAAATCAACGCTGCTACCTGCACCGTGGTTCGGAGGCACCGCTTGTAAAGCTACATGACGCACCGCCCTCATCCCACACCACAACCCTGGCCTACCGACGCCGGTGCCATCGACTCCAGTTCGTCAGCCGATGACAACGCTTCAGCAACAACGATGCCGCTGCTTGCACCGTGACCTGCCAGCACTGCGACGAATACTGCATCACTTCACACCATGACCCTGGTCTACCCGACGACGCCATCTACCGCCGCCACCAAGCCGCTTCTCGCACCGCGACCTGAGGGCATCGCACACCGCACCGCTGCACTTCGCATTGCAGCACCCGATGCCTGCCGACGCCAGCGCTCCTGTCTTCAATCGCGAGGAGTTTGATCTGCAACGCGTGTGACTTCGAGGGCCCGATGACTCCTGCACCGACCTCCGGGACCGACGCCTGTGGACGCCGTGCTTTCGGAAGCTCAACAAGAGGTCGGCGACGCCCTGCATTTCTAAAGGTACTGTTTTGCGGGTCTTCCCGACACCGTAGCTGGCCCGCGACGCCGCGGTCAGCCAGAACTGTTTGGATTTGTTGTTCATGACGCCGTGATAGCCCCAGACGGAGTTATCGACTTAAAGGAACTGTTTTTCAAGTTTATTTTGATAACTGAAGATTTTATAATACTGTATTGTGGATTTTTATCGTTTTTGGTCTTGTCTTAAGTATATAAAAATATTGGATCTTTTTCTAAACTGGTGTGGTGTCCTTTTCTAGTGCTTACACTGTATTACTGTTGGTTATGTGCAAATGCTTTACACACTGCCTCTAAGATAAGCCTGACTGCTCGTGCCAAGCTACCAAGGGGGTGAGCAGGGGTCATTTTAGGAGTGTAACTCCCTTATCCTGACTAGGAAGAAGGGTCCCTATTTGGACAAAGGTACCTACCTCTGCCAACTAGATACCCCCATTTCTAACACAGTGGGTGTGAGAGTGTCTGTGTGTCACTGTTTTGAGAGTGTTTGTATGGGCGTCAGAGTGGATGAGAGAGTGTCTGGGTGTCTGAGTGTATGAGTGGGTGTGAGAGTATCTGTATTAATGTCAGAGTGAAAGTGGGAGTGTCTGGGTGTCACAGTACATGTAAGAGCGTCTGTCTTGGTGTGTGACAGGGTTTGAGAGTGTCTGTTTGGGTGTCACAGTGTGTGTGTGTGAGTGTCTGTATGTGTGCCAGAATAGGTATGTGAGAATATACATATTTTTTTATTCACGGATCCATCATGGATTTACATGGGAACACACACACATGGGACCAGGAAAGCTCTAACCTGACCCCTTCGTTTAGTTTACATGCAACTTTTCAGCCCTGGGGACCATTTTCGAGGTATTTAAAATGGCGGCTGCAAATTTTCCGTCAAGTTGCAGCCAGCCAGTTAGGACCTTGCTTTGGCGCATGTAGACACAGAGCCGCCGCGGGTGGATCCGCCAAGGGTTCGCGTCCCTTGATATACAAATTTGGTTTTCTTTTAATATTTAAAAAACGACTAAACGGATTTACACCAAATAACAAAAACCACGCTTTCTGGACCAAAAGCTACATTTCTGTTAAATTTGGTGTAATTCCATCCAGCGGTTTGGGCTGTAGTCTTCTTCAAAATCCATATGGGAAATTGCATGGGGAAAACATGTTTTGGGCCCCCCCTTTTTCTCAGCCCCCACTTGACGAATCACCCCAAACCTTTCAAGATAGCAGCTGAAGTGAGTGGCATATTAATATTGATAATTTCGTGAAGATTCGTCAAACGGCGGCAAAGTTATTGGCAAAACAGAAAACACTTCTGTGGAAACTGGGTCCTAACTATAACTACGACTACAGCCCGAACCGCTGAACATAATTACACCAAATTTGGTAGAAAGGTAGCTCTTGGTCCAGAAAGCGACTTTCTGTGATTTAGTGTACATTTGTTCCGTAATTTTTGAGATATTAACTGAAATCCAAATTTGGCGCAGATCCTCCTTAGATTCGCACATTCACACGCCAACAGCAATGCAGTGGCTGGCCGCAACCTGAGAGGTAAGTTGTGGCCATCAGTTTGTTAATCAGGACTTGGTTCCCAGCGGGGAAAATAAAGTTAGAAAGTGATAGAAGAGGTCAGGTTAGAGGTACCCTGACCCCATGGGACAAACACACTCACAAACAGGCCATCAAAACTACTCACAAACCCACACAGCCACTCACACCGTACTCACATACCCACACAGTCACTCCCACACCCGCTCACAGACCCACACAGCCAGTCACCCATGCACTCACACTCCCACCACACACTCACACACCCACTTACACAACCACTCACACACCCACTCACACACCCAGGTTGCATGGATGTTATAATTAGGAAGTAGCATTAAAAAACCATAGACCTTCACTGAAAAAAACAAAGGATACAGGGACGTTATAGTTAGGAAATACAATAAGAAAAACTTTAGAAATTCACTGAAAAAACAAAGGTTACAGTTACGTTATAGTTAGGTTCAGATGTTATCTCAAGTAACTATAACTCATACCCTAAGGTAACTACAACTCACACTCTCGCCATGCACTGCTAATTACCCCACATATCACATCATTAATATAATCTTCTATCATTGATAATATCACTGCAACATTTGCAGTGAAATTATTGATGAGAAAACAGTGCATGGCAGGGGCTCGAGTTATAGTTGCCTTAGTGCACGAGTTATAGTTACTTGACATAACTATAACTGCTGAAATTCTATGTTTTTGTGTGTGTGACATCTGAACCTAACTATAACGTCCCTGTAACCTTTGTTTTTTTTTTGTGAATATGTATATATATCATGTTGGATAAAAAATATATACTTTATTTAACTGGTCTAGCACCACACATGATGGGAAGCCAACGTGTTTCATCTAATGCCTTCAACCAGGCCAACCTGTGTACGTCACATGCTACCTCTTATGCAGTCCTTTCTCCATTGTGTTAAAGCAACTAGACTGCTAACCTAATTCTCTATTCAGGTGTTCTACCTTCGCCATTACCTTGTCCCGATCATGCATCATGATCAGAACACAGTCATATTGTATTTGATACATAGCTTTTTCCAAGGGTTTTCTGTACATTTCAACTGTCATCTGCACACAGAATTACTCTTCATTACAAAGATTTATAACATGCTCAATACCTAAACACATATGATGTATTAGGAGCACATCCGTTTTGTAAACACTTACACTTAGTACCTGGACACAGGCTGTACAAAATGAGGTAGAAAAGTAATATGGTAGCTACCTCCACTATGTAAACTATAAAACAAACTAGCACACTCATTGGATGATGTCAACAGTGATGTCATCAATGATGTCATTTGAGATGTCATCAGTGATGTCACAAATTATGTCATAGAACATGTCATGAGTGATGTAATATGTGAGATCATAAGCAGTATATGGCAGGGGCCCAAGTTATATTAGCTCTGGTGAATGCTTGTGTTTTTTTAGTTCAAAACATTATGCTGTCACAGACATATTCACCTAAATATAATGTTACTTTAACCTTTGTTTTTTTCAGTGAATTTCTAAGGTTTAAAAAAAAAAAAAATCTTTTTATCACACATAACTATAACATTACTTTAACCTTTGTTTTTTTCAGTAAATTTCTAGGGTTTATGTTTAATGTAAAGTAACATTTTATTACCATGCACAGCATAAGGTTGGCGTTCAGGCCTTGGAGACCCATCCGGGCCAAATACAAAAAAAAGGGCAGGTGCCGTGCAGCACCCCTCCACAAGCCTTATTAGGCCCAGGGCGATACCAATAAAAAAGGGGAGGGGAGCTGTGTTGCCCCCTCCCCAAGCTTTCACCCCGCCTCCAAGGGCCTTATGCATTTTAAAGGGGAGGGGGAGCACATGGCCCCCTCGAGCCTCATTAGGCCCTGGGGACCCAATCCTTATGTATATTAATGGGGAGGGGACCATGTGGCCCCATCCCCGAGTCTTAATAAGCCCTGGCCACACCATCTCCCAGGGGCGCATTTTTTTTTTTAAAGAAGAGGGGGGCCGAGTGGCCCCACTCCCTGTGCCTTAAAAAGGCCCTGAGGACCCCATCTCCCAAGGCAGTATTTTTTTTAAAGGGGAGGGGTGCTGTGCATCTCCCGTCCCGAGCCTCTTTGGGCCATCTAGACCCCATCCCCCTGGGCACTATGTATTTTAAAGGGGATGGGGGCCACATGGCCCCTCTCCCTAACCCTCATTAGGCCTTGGGACCCCATCACCCAGGGCTGTTTTTTTTTTTAAGTGGAGGGGGGCCACCCTCCTCAAGCTTATTATCGCCCTGGGGCCCCATCCCCTAGAGCCATATATATTTTAAAGGGGAGGGGCCATGTGGCCCCCTCTCTGAGCCTCTTTAGTCCCCGTGGACCCCATCCCTCAGGGCCTTTTTTCTTTTTTAAAGGGGAGGGGGACCACATACCCCCATTCCCATCCACTTATGGGCCAGGGCCATATATATTTTAAAGGGGAGGGGGCTGCTTGCCTCCTCTCCCATCCCCCATGGCTTTTTTTTACTAAAGGGGAAAGGGGCCATGTGACCCTCCTCCTAAAGCCATATTAGGCCATGGGGCCCCCATCCCCCAGGACCGTTTTTTTATCAAGTTGACGCCGTGCAACCCCCTCTCTGAGGCTTTAAAAGGCCCTGGGAACCCCACCCCCACCACTTATCTTATAGTGGAAGGGCGCCACGCGGCCTCCCTCCCGGAGTAATTTTCAGCCCCAGGCACCCCATCTCCCCGGAAGCACATTAATTAAAGGTGGGTGCCCTGGTGCACACCCACCATACACTCGTTGGGAGCCGAGGGGGATCCCTAGGTCCCATGCGACCCTACATGTGCAGCTATTTATGCTGCTCCCTCCGGGCGGGAGCAATCTGTTGACCTGTGTCCCTCCCCGTATCAATGCGGAAATGGAAACAGATCAAGAGTCTGCTCCCAGCTGGTAGGTATATTTTTAAAGTACCCGTCTGCTGGGAGCAGACTTTGGATTTGCTCCACGTGATGGGAGATTCAAAATGCTCCCGCCAGGTGGGAGCAAACACAAGTTACTCTGTCCACGCCAGTGCGGACAGGGAAATGACTGTGTCCCAGGGTGGGCTCCCCGGGACACAGTATGGGAGCTGGCCCAGGGGGATGCGGTCCTAGGGGCACTAGAACGCTCAGGGAGGGGGCCACATGGCGCCCCTCCCTTTTAAAAAGTTTATCTGCCCAGGGGATGGGTCCCCGGGGCCTCTACTGGCTCGGGGAGGTGGACCACGTGGCCCCCTCCCCTTTTATTTAATTAATCGGCCCTGGGCTTTCAAACTTTGTGTTGGAACCGGGTTTACCGAGTCCGCCATGGTAGCATGGCGCGAAGCGGGAAAGCACGCGAAGGCAATGTGTAAGGCAGTTGTGCAGCACACTCTTACTTTGACTCAGAAATGCGAACGCAATAACATGACACCACACCAGGCTTTTGTATTTAAAATCAAGATCTTTTATAAATAAATTAAGTTGGCATCAGATGAGGCAGATTAATTCAGATCTACATTCACATTCATTGCATTACTCAATTGGTGCACATTTTAAATAAAGCATTATAGCTCATCAACATTTTAGGCCACTAAGAGGCCGCAGGAATTATCTCCTACACGTAGCACTTAATAATGATCTCAAGGTACGTTAATAAAACAGGGGCCTAGACATGCAGTTCACTTTAACATATTCAATTACTTAAAAGAAGGCTTTTCACTTTACATTTAAATAGGCCTGCATTAATCTAGGCGCGCCCACATTCAGTACAGTGGGCGTCGCAATTCCAGTACACCTGTAACATAAAACACTTCAACTCAATTCAATTAAATACTTTCCCCCTGTGGTAAAAGACTTCGCAGTTAAAAGCATGGCCTAGGCAGTAATTACAATAGGCATCTGCAATAAGTTATTAAATACTGTAGGGAACCCCTCGACATGTCCAGTATCCTGGGGCTTCTATGACCCTTAGGGGTTAACTTTAGGCTAGGCCCACTCCTCTCCGGGGCCTCGCCTCATGGGGAAAGTGTACCCAATTAATTATAGGGTTAATGGTGGCCCCCGGCCCCCAGTGGCGTTTTGTGGGCCCTAGGGGCCTCCTGGGCTCACCTGTCGCTGGTTTGTTGGTCGCGCTTCCTTTGCGACTGGCACTCCCCCAGGCCCGGCCCGTGTTCTGGAGGGCGGGGCCCGGTCGGGGTGCCTCGGCCTTCAGGCCGGACTGTCGGGACGTTGCGGGGGCCGGGATCACCTTCCTCCGGCCCCCGGGATCAAGGGGATGCAGCTGCGGCACGTTGCGGGGGCCGGGATCACCTTCCTCCGGCCCCCGGGTTCAGGTAAGGTCTTGTGCGCAGGCTCGGGGTCTTGGGGAAGGGAGCGGGAGCCGGCAGTCCTCTCCGGCCGGCTCCCCGTCTCCCTCTGCACTGCCGAGGCTCTTCCCGGGCTTCCGTCGGCGCTGGGGGCGTGACCGGGGCCGGCGCCCAGTCGTTGCGCGGCCTTCCTGGGGTCACGCCCGGCGACCCCGGTTGCCTGGAGACGGCGTCGGCGGGGCCTGGAGGCCTCGTAGATCGCGCTGGCGATTTCTTGGGCCGCGACGGCGGCGGGGGCAACTTCTTCGGCCGCGACGGCGGCGGGGACAATTTCTTCGGCCGCGACGGCGGCGATGAGGGCCCAGGGCCCAGTGGCAATTTCTTCTGCCGCGACGGCGGCGATGGGGGCAATCTGTGGAGGCTTCGGTGAGGGCGCGGACGGCGCACCTCACCACAGAGACTCGAGGGGCTTCCCTCACCTCAGCGCTCCCTTCGGTGAGGGCGCGACGGCGCACCTCACCTCACGGCACTTCTCCTCAGGCGGCGACGGCCGCGGCGGTGATCTTCTACACAAGGTCAGTGACCTGGGGGTGCCAGAAAGCAGGACGCACCAGCAGCCTGTGGGCAGGGCTGACTGGAAAAGTACTTGGGGGCAGCCCAGTAGTAGGCAGGAATAGTGAGGGGGTGAAGGTCTAGCGCTTCAGGGTACGGCGCTTTACCTGGTGATCCCCAGTTGGGCAGTTTAGGCTTCAGGCCTGGCTGGACGGTCAGGCCTCCTCAAATGAAGGCGTCTTGCGACTGCTCCAGCTTGGTTGCTTCTTAGGCGCTTCTGGTTAGGAGTTTCTTGTCAGAAGTTCCTTATTATAAGTTTCTTGTCAAAGTTTCTTGTCAGAAGTTTCTTGTCATGGGGGGGATGAGTTGGTGGTCTGGGAGTGCTTGATGTTCCTCCCCGCACGCTGAAGGTGGTTCCCTGGGTCCCCTCACACTGGGCAAGGTCAGTGGGTGGTGGGCGTTCCTCAGCTATCTTACTACAGCAGGGCCTCAGCCCTGTCAGCAGCAGTAGTGTAGGTCTCCCCCTAGGCCCTAAAGCCTATACTCCGGCGGAGGTTCTCCCAGGTTCAGTGGTGCCTCATCAACTGACTAGAAAGTTTTCCCTCCAAGCCTTTTATACTCCTAGGTCAGGTGACTCTCCCAAAGGCGGCAAAACATAACTCCTCCCACAGCCCGGAAGGTTCTGGAACCTTCTACATGCCTGGCTATGTGGCCCAGAGGCGGGGATGGAATGGATACTGTATCCCTATACCCCAGCCTGACCCTGGCTACTAGTGTGTATGCGTGTAAGGCCCCTCTGCAGTAGCAGGGGCCTGTGGCAGCCATCTTGAGTGAGAGAGAGCACCTGCACCTCAGCACTGGCTAGCAGTGGCAAGGTGCCCAGAGACCTAGGTCCAGTAAAAATATGGTGGCAAAAATAAGGCGCAAAAAGGGAAAAAAAACAGGAAAAGACCACCCTAGGGCTGACAGGTCTAACACGCGTCCCCCCAGCCGAAAGAGGGGAGAGCTTCCCAACCTCTAGGGAGTTCTCTTCGCTAAGGCGGAAAAACCGGGAGAGACCGTCAGCGTTGGCGTGGTCTACACCGGGTTGATGTTCCACCCGAAAGTCCATCCCCTGGAGGGAAATGGACCACCTCAACAATTTGGGGTTTTCGCCTCTCATCTGCATGAGCCAGCGAAGGGGTCTGTGGTCGGTCTGGATCAGGAAGTGACAACCAAAAAGGTATGGCCTCAACTTCTTGACAGCCCAAACCACAGCAAAGGCTTCTCGTTCGATGGTACTCCACCGCTGTTCCCGGGGGAGTAGTCTTCGGGAAATGAAGGCCACTGGCTGGTCTTGGCCATCGTCATTCAGCTGCGAGAGCACAGCTCCTATGCCATGCTCAGAAGCGTCTGTCTGCACGATAAATTCCCGTCCAAAGTCTGGAGTCCTGAGCACCGGTGCGGTGCACATTGCACGTTTGAGGGTCTCAAAGGCTTCCTGGCAGGCAGCCATCCAGATGACTCTGCGTGGCTGCTTCTTTGAAGTCAATTCCGTCAATGGGCCCACGATGGTTCCATATCCCTTGACGAACCGGCGGTAATACCCCGTGAGGCCGAGAAAAGCCCGGACCTCTGTTTGGGTCTTGGGGGGCTCCCAGGCCAAGATGGTCTCAATCTTGGCTTGGAGGGGTTGCACCTTACCTCCGCCCACCAGATGTCCCAGGTACACGACAGATCCCTGTCCAATCTGGCACTTGCTGGCCTTGATGGTTAAACCAGCCCGTTGCAAAGCCTGTAGCACCTCCTGGAGATGCTCCAGATGGTCCTCCCAGCTGCTACTGAAGACAGCTATGTCATCGAGGTAGGCAGCAGAGAAGGCCTCTAGGCCAGACAGCACCTGGTTCACCAACCGCTGGAAAGTGGCTGGAGCGTTTTTCAACCCGAAGGGCATCACCCGAAATTGAAAGTGGCCCTCGGGGGTGGAGAACGCAGGCTTCTCCCTTGCTCCTTCCGCCATGGCTATCTGCCAATAGCCTGACGTCAAATCAATGGTACTCAAATACCGGGCTGCTCCCAGCCGGTCAATGAGCTCATCCGCCCGAGGGATCGGGTGAGCGTCGGTCTTAGTGACTGAGTTGAGTCCACGGTAATCCACACAGAACCGAAGTTCTGGTGTGGTGCCCGGTGGGGCCGCTTTCGGCACCAACACCACCGGACTAGCCCAAGGGCTACTGGAAGGCTCAATCACTCCCAGTTCTAGCATCTTGGTAACCTCACCCTGGATACTAGCCTTGACTTTATCGGACAGCCGGTAAGACTTGGTTTTTACTGGCGGACTGTCCCCTGTGTCCACATCATGGGTACACAGGTGCGTGATTCCAGGCGTGAGGGAGAACAACGAGGCGTACTGCCTCAAGACCTGGCGGCAGTCCCTCTGTTGCTCTGGGGTCAAGGATGGGGCGAGGACCACTCCCTCTACCGAACCATCCTTCTCATGGGCCGCCAGAAGGTCTGGAAGAGGCTCACTCTCCTCCTCCTCACTTCCATCTGTTATCATTAGGAGAGTGAGTTCTGAACGCTCCTGGTGGGGCTTCAGGCGGTTGACGTGGAACACCCTGTGGGGTTGACGTGGGGTCTTCACATCAACGACATATGTGGTCTGGCCTCTCCTTTCCAAGATCTCAAACGGCCCAGTCCACCGGTCCTGGAGGGCGCTAAGCTCTCCTGGCTCCATGACCCACACCTTCTGTCCAGCGTCTAACTCTACCGTCCGCGCGTTCCGGTCATACCATTTCTTCATGACGGCCTGACTTGCCTCTAGATTGTCCGAGGCCTCCTTCCACAGCTTGGCCACTTGGCTGCGGAATGCCAGCATATAGCTGACCACATCACGGGGAAGCTTCGAGGAAGACTTCTCCCACCCCTCCTTGACAAGACTGAGGGGCCCCCGAACGGGGTGGCCATAGAGCAGCTCAAAGGGGCTGAAACCGACCCCCTTCTGCGGCACCTCTCGGTAGGAGAAGAGCAGACAGGGTAAGAGGACGTCCCACTTCCTTCTCAAGTCCTCGGGTAGGCTCCTGATCATCCCCTTCAAGGTTTTGTTAAAGCGCTCCACGAGTCCGTTCATCTGGGGGTGGTAAGGAGTGGAGAACCGGTAGGTCACTCCACACTCCTTCCACATGGCCTGCATGTAGGCCGACATGAAATTCGTGCCCCTATCTGACACCACGACCTTGGGGAATCCCACTCGGGTAAAAATCCCCATCAGGGCCCGCGCCACCACCGGTGCAGTGATGGTCCTCAGAGGGATTGCCTCCGGGTACCGGGTGGCGTGGTCTACCAGCACCAAAATGAACCTATGTCCTGCAGAAGTCGGCGGGTCCAATGGCCCGACAATGTCAATCCCTACCCGCTCAAAAGGGGTATCGACAACTGGGAGAGGTTCCAGAGGGACCTTCACTTTAGTCCCTGTCTTGCCGCTCGCTTGGCAAGTGGTGCAAGTCTTGCAAAAAGTGTCAGAAGTGACGCGCATCCTGGGCCAGTAAAAATGTGGGACCAGACGCGCAAACGTCTTGTCTTGACCCAGGTGTCCTGCTAGTGGTATTTCGTGTGCCAACTCTAGCAGAAAGGCTCGGTAGCATTGGGGGACCACCACGGCCCTTGAGGACCCATGCACCGGAGCCTTAGGCTCACTGTAGAGGAGACCATCCTCCCAGTAGACATGGTAGTTACCAGTCTCTGTTCCAACTGCTTGGGCTTCGGCCTGTTGCCGCATGCCTTCAAGCGTAGGGCACTCCTTCTGCGCCCGGCAAAATTCCTCCCGGGTAGGCCCTCCTTCCACCTGCCACTCTGCAGGGGTCGGCAGGTCCCCCACGGGAACACCAACCACCTCAGCGGACTCCGGGGTCACCTCCGCGGGCTCCCCATCCATCTCACCGGGTGTCTCCTCCTGGACATCTCCTCGTCCAGCAGTGGGCTGGGCCATTATTTCAGGCTCCAACCCCAGCTGAGTTCCTTGTCGGGCAGCCATGGACCGCGTGACGACGCAAGTCCATCCTGGTAATCCCAACATCTCAGCATGGGCATTGAACTCTACCTCCCTCCAGGCAGTATGTTCCAAGTCGTTGCCCAGCAGACAGTCAACTGGCATGGCAGGGCTCACCGCAACCTTCAACAGACCTGATACTCCTCCCCACTTAAAGGGAACTTGGGCCACGGGGTAATGACCCAGGCTATTATCAGCCATAACAACCGGGTGGAATTCCTCAGGAATCACCTGCTCTGGGGACACCAGCTGACGTCTCACCATCGTCATGCTGGCACCTGTGTCCCTCAGAGCCTCCACCTCCTCCCCGTTCACCAGGACCCTCTGCCGATACTTGGCAGTGTTCGCGGGTACCTGAACCCGTGGGATGATCTCTCTATCCCCCAGGGAAACTAAGGTCAAGCCTGTCCACTCACCTCCCCTACCTAGGGACAACTCCTCCCCAAGCGCTACACTGGCCACCCCGGGGCTCTTACCTCCTGTGGGGGCTGGGGTTCTCTTGCGGCACTGGGGATCCCCCTTGTAATGTCCAACCTCCCCGCACTCGTAGCACCGGACAGTTCTGGGCTGCTGACTCCTGTCAGGATAAGTGGGTTTCTGGGATCCAGATTGGGATGGGGAACCTACCCCTCTCCCAGGCGGTCTATTTTGGGGACCTTTAAAGAACTCCCTCTTTTTATCTCCCCCTTCTTTCTTCTGGGGGAGCCCCTGTCCACCTTTCGGGGGGTCCGCCCCGGCTCCCTTGTGGGACACCCGAGTGCTGACCCACGTGTCTGCCTCCTCTGCAAGCTCCCTAGGATTGGTCAGCTTGCGGTCCACCAAGTACTGGCGCAGCTCCGGAAAACATTTCTCTAGGAGGTGCTCTCTCAAGAATAGGTCGTACAGCCCTTTGTAATTGTCAACGTTGCTGCCACGCACCCAACCCTCCAATGCCTTCCGGGCATAGTCAAAAAAATCCACCCAGTTTTGTGTGTGAAGCTTGTGGCTGTTGCGGAACTTTTGGCGGTACTTCTCTGGGGTGAGGCCAAACTTCTTGAGCAGGGCCTCCTTCATGATAGGGTAGTTAGTCTGCTCCCCCTTATCCAAAGTTAAAAGTGTGTCCCTTACTAGTGGAGGTATGTACCTATAAAGACCTCCCCCCAGTAGCTCTCAGGAACTCTATGGGCCACCAGAGCCACCTCGTAGGCCGCCAACCACTTGTCGATGTCATCACCTACACTAAAACTGGCCATCACCTCTCTGGGTAAATAGAATTTGGGCTCCTGTGGAACCCCAGCAGGTACGCTGCCACCATTCATTTTGCCCTGCATCTCCATCTGCAAGGTCCTGAGCTCTAGTTCCTTCAGGCTAAGCTCATGTACAAGCTTCCTTTCCTCCATGGCTAGCCTTGCCTGTTCTCGCTCCCTTTCCATTCTAGCAAGTTCTAATGTTAATTGCCTTTGCTCCCTTCTGTCCTCAAATTCCTCTGGCGACAAACTTCCCCCTGACGCACTACTGCCTGCCCTGGAACGTCTTCCTGGCAACACATTCTCGCTAACATCAATGTGCAGTAGGTCCAGTTCTCCTGGGTTGTCTGCCTCCCCTGCTCCTCATCCCCTCTTCCCTCCGGGTGGGCCATTACCCATGCCCTCAAAGCTTTCTGAAGCACCTCCTTCCTGGCGCCTCGCTTGACGGCCACCCCCTCTCTAGGCAGAACTCCTTGAGCTGTGTCACCGTATACCGTTCTAGGTTGGCCAACTCAAACTCCATCCTCCTAGGTGGGGTCCCAGACAATTTAAGGAAGGGGTTCTAAACTGTAGGTAACAGGTCTAACGCAGGAATGTACACAATCGGCAATTACCAAAGAATTCCTAGCACTTTCATTACCATAGGTGTCTAATTGCGGCGCACACTGAGTCACTGTAGGGTGCTGCACAAGCACCAGTCCTTATCCAACCGCTGAACACCAATTTGTTGGAACCGGGTTTACCGAGTCCGCCATGGTAGCATGGCGCGAAGCGGGAAAGCACGCGAAGGCAATGTGTAAGGCAGTTGTGCAGCACACTCTTACTTTGACTCAGAAATGCGAACGCAATAACATGACACCACACCAGGCTTTTGTATTTAAAATCAAGATCTTTTATAAATAAATTAAGTTGGCATCAGATGAGGCAGATTAATTCAGATCTACATTCACATTCATTGCATTACTCAATTGGTGCACATTTTAAATAAAGCATCATAGCTCATCAACATTTTAGGCCACTAAGAGGCCGCAGGAATTATCTCCTACACGTAGCACTTAATAATGATCTCAAGGTACGTTAATAAAACAGGGGCCTAGACATGCAGTTCACTTTAACATATTCAATTACTTAAAAGAAGGCTTTTCACTTTACATTTAAATAGGCCTGCATTAATCTAGGCGCGCCCACATTCAGTACAGTGGGCGTCGCAATTCCAGTACACCTGTAACATAAAACACTTCAACTCAATTCAATTAAATACTTTCCCCCTGTGGTAAAAGACTTCGCAGTTAAAAGCATGGCCTAGGCAGTAATTACAATAGGCATCTGCAATAAGTTATTAAATACTGTAGGGAACCCCTCGACATGTCCAGTATCCTGGGGCTTCTATGACCCTTAGGGGTTAACTTTAGGCTAGGCCCACTCCTCTCCGGGGCCTCGCCTCATGGGGAAAGTGTACCCAATTAATTATAGGGTTAATGGTGGCCCCCGGCCCCCAGTGGCGTTTTGTGGGCCCTAGGGGCCTCCTGGGCTCACCTGTCGCTGGTTTGTTGGTCGCGCTTCCTTTGCGACTGGCACTCCCCCAGGCCCGGCCCGTGTTCTGGAGGGCGGGGCCCGGTCGGGGTGCCTCGGCCTTCAGGCCGGACTGTCGGGACGTTGCGGGGGCCGGGATCACCTTCCTCCGGCCCCCGGGATCAAGGGGATGCAGCTGCGGCACGTTGCGGGGGCCGGGATCACCTTCCTCCGGCCCCCGGGTTCAGGTAAGGTCTTGTGCGCAGGCTCGGGGTCTTGGGGAAGGGAGCGGGAGCCGGCAGTCCTCTCCGGCCGGCTCCCCGTCTCCCTCTGCACTGCCGGGGCTCTTCCCGGGCTTCCGTCGGCGCTGGGGGCGTGACCGGGGCCGGCGCCCAATCGTTGCGCGGCCTTCCTGGGGTCACGCCCGGCGACCCCGGTTGCCTGGAGACGGCGTCGGCGGGGCCTGGAGGCCTCGTAGATCGCGCTGGCGATTTCTTGGGCCGCAACGGCGGCGGGGGCAATTTCTTCGACGGCGGCGGGACAATTTCTTCGGCCGCGACGGCGGCGATGAGGGCCCAGTGGCAATTTCTTCGGCCGCGACGGCGGCGATGGGGGCAATCTGTGGAGGCTTCGGTGAGGGCGCGGACGGCGCACCTCACCACAGAGACTCGAGGGGCTTCCCTCACCTCAGCGCTCCCTTCGGTGAGGGCGCGACGGCGCACCTCACCTCACGGCACTTCTCCTCAGGCGGCGACGGCCGCGGCGGTGATCTTCTACACAAGGTCAGTGACCTGGGGGTGCCAGAAAGCAGGACGCACCAGCAGCCTGTGGGCAGGGCTGACTGGAAAAGTACTTGGGGGCAGCCCAGTAGTAGGCAGGAATAGTGAGGGGGTGAAGGTCTAGCGCTTCAGGGTACGGCGCTTTACCTGGTGATCCCCAGTTGGGCAGTTTAGGCTTCAGGCCTGGCTGGACGGTCAGGCCTCCTCAAATGAAGGCGTCTTGCGACTGCTCCAGCTTGGTTGCTTCTTAGGCGCATCTGGTTAGGAGTTTCTTGTCAGAAGTTCCTTATTATAAGTTTCTTGTCAAAGTTTCTTGTCAGAAGTTTCTTGTCATGAGGGGGGGATGAGTTGGTGGTCTGGGAGTGCTTGATGTTCCTCCCCGCACGCTGAAGGTGGTTCCCTGGGTCCCCTCACACTGGGCAAGGTCAGTGGGTGGTGGGCGTTCCTCAGCTATCTTACTACAGCAGGGCCTCAGCCCTGTCAGCAGCAGTAGTGTAGGTCTCCCCCTAGGCCCTAAAGCCTATACTCCGGCGGAGGTTCTCCCAGGTTCAGTGGTGCCTCATCAACTGACTAGAAAGTTTTCCCTCCAAGCCTTTTATACTCCTAGGTCAGGTGACTCTCCCAAAGGCGGCAAAACATAACTCCTCCCACAGCCCGGAAGGTTCTGGAACCTTCTACATGCCTGGCTATGTGGCCCAGAGGCGGGGATGGAATGGATACTGTATCCCTATACCCCAGCCTGACCCTGGCTACTAGTGTGTATGCGTGTAAGGCCCCTCTGCAGTAGCAGGGGCCTGTGGCAGCCATCTTGAGTGAGAGAGAGCACCTGCACCTCAGCACTGGCTAGCAGTGGCAAGGTGCCCAGAGACCTAGGTCCAGTAAAAATATGGTGGCCAAAATGAGGCGCAAAAAGGGAAAAAAAACAGGAAAAGACCACCCTAGGGCTGACAGGTCTAACACTTTGCTTATACATTTATCACTGCAAAACACAAAGTTGGCATCTCGATATCACAATATAAATATGATTGCTACATGATTACATGTTTAAAAAAGCTGTTCTTTAATGGATTCATAATACAAATTCAGTTGGTGAGTTATAGTAGTTTGACTGTATCAGTGTTGTATATATGTAATGTTCGAATATGGACCGTAATATCATTTGTATAAATCCATGTGTAAGAAAACAGGCCTTTCTGCAGCTGTCCCCCCATTTTTTGCCCCCATTTGGACTAGTAGATACTCGTTTTCGACTCTGACAGTGCACCAAAGCCTGCTAACCAGGCCCCAGTGCCAGTGCTCTCTCCCTAAAATGGATACGTGTGAATTGGAAACTCCAATTGGCAAGGACTTTAACCCCCTTATAAGTCCCTAGTATATGGTACCATAGGTGCCCAGGGCATGGGTGTTAAAGGGGTCACCAGGGCCTAAAGCACTGTTTGTGCCACCCTGAGTGACCCAGGTAAATGTCTGACAGCAGGCCTGCCACTGGGGACTGCAGGAGCAGTGCAAACTGCTCAAACTCAACTTTGCCCTCACCATATATGGCAAAGTCAATGCATTATTTTCAGTATATGCCAGTCACCTCTAAGGAAGGCTTCCTAAGCCGAGGAGGTAGGGTGCATTATATTAAAGGTGTGGACATGTAAGCTCAAGCATATAGGTCCCTATAGTGGCCTTTCCCATTAAATGCTGCTATAAGTGAGAGGCGTTCCATAGGATAACATGGGCAGGCACCCGGGCAAACCCGAGGTTGGCAGCTCCGTTATGGTATTGCAGAAATGTGTCATGTTTGGTATCAAACAATGTGCTGCATCATCCCTGACACAAATCTCATGTCGAGGACGATGTGGCATGCACATAGGTAGCTACCTTAGAGGTTGCCCACCTGGTTCCCCAGCCTTTCTTGTGCTTTGGCTGCCATCCCGCAACTTATGCCACCAAGACAGGAATCTGACCCCTTGCCAGGAGGTGTGAACTCTCCCAGGAGTCAGAAACAATGGCCTGGACAGGAAGGAGGTCACACCTCCCTCCCTGACAGGATGGCTAGTGAAGTGGCACATCAAGGCGGTGATATGCTTCACCGCATGTGATATGCATCCAGGCTGCCTCCCAAAGTAGGAAACAGCCTTCCCTCTGCCCCTAGACACATTTGCACCTGAGCTGGTGGGAAAATTAGGTATTCAGGAGGAGTACACCCCCAGAAGGCTAGCCACACCTCTAGGGTGGGCTACGTGCTCTGTACAGCTATTTAAGACTCCTGCCATTTATAAGAGAGGTAAAATAGATGGTTCTGGGTAGAAAAGGTGACACACACCCCCCGTATAAGGCTAATCTGCCCTCAGGGGCAGATTAGCCGCTGTGGCTAGTAGCCCATTGGCCACATGCACCCACACCCCTAACGCCCCTAAATACAGGATTTAAGGGCTACCCCTGACACCAGAACCTCAGTTCTAATCTGACTTGCAACAGAGGACAAACAGGCGACCCGTGTCTGGGACATTAGGGTCTGCACAAAGTAATGGCTCTGCACTCTGCACCTATAGCAACTTTCCTGCTGCATGACTATGACTCGTCCTGGACCAAAGCTCAGTACCCCAGACAGCGGGACCCCTTTGAGAGCCAAAGGTAACTCCAGACTCCCTTGGACTAACGGCACTAGTCCCCTGCACACCGCAGGTAAAAACAACATACTGGAGCCAAAGAATCGTTGGCCATTGGGCCCTCCAACAAATTGCCCAAAAGTAGATGGTCCAGTAGGAAATGTAGTCCCGATCTCCACAAGTTTCAGTTGGCTACCATTTTCCCCCCGGGCCTCCGGATGTTGAAATAACTTTCTGCTGACCTTACCGCTGCCAAGGCTTGTTGATCGCCAGTCCAGCAACCACCCCCTTTACTCAATGCTGCACCTCGAGGAAACTCCACAAAACCGTCATCTGATGTCAGCAGTAGCTTCGTTGTTGACATTTTGCACCCGTTTCCCCACCAGCACAGTGTAAGCTGTAAAATCAGCTCCCCCGCAGCTCCTGCTTCAGCACGAAGGACAGCCAGGACAAGTCTGCACCCAGGCTTCTCAAGCTAGGTAAAATCGAACTGACTGTTGTGGCTTGGTCCTGGAAGCTGCATCACCTTCACCCTCCTTGGGTTACACACAACTCGACCTGCAAGTGTCTGATTGTCACTAGTCCTTTTTACCATTGTTTGCAATGAAAATGTTTTCAATACTGTTTTGCACTGATTTAATATTGATACTAAAATCCATAACTCCGGTTATACTTATCAGATTGACTTCGTTTTGGTGTCTAAATTTATATAAAAATCTGTTTTATTTTTATAAATTGGTGTTTAGAGTCATGTCAATTACTTATTGTCCATGTTGGTACTCTGAAATGCTTAACACGTGTTCCTCTAGTAAAGCCTAACCGCTCTTTGCCAGGACTGAGCTAAGGATTTATTATTGTGAATCCAAGGACCATCTTTGGGGTATTGTGAGAGTATTGCATGGTGAAGCCTAACCAGTAAAACCACATAATACTCCACCTTCCTACAAAATGTATAAGCAAAGTTTGAAAAAATAAAACTATAACTATGATATTTCTAATATTTGTGTAGTTTAAACGTGTTGTGGTTGTAATGTAATAACCTCTAACTATAACTAGATTTTAACCTTTTTTTTTGTGTGAATTTGTTGGGTTCTTGGAAGTGTAAATTTTGTAAAGGTGTGTCTTTATGTAATGCAGTATATTTATTTTAATGGTAAAATTTTAATGTTATTCAGATTTAGTTTTTTTGGGGGTGGAATTGGGCTATAGTTTTGTAGCCCAAACAAATTTCAGTTTTGGTTTCAAACAAAAATGGTATAACTATAGTAATGTTAGAGTTTTCAGCTCAAAAGTAGTAGTAGTAAATAGGGTGCAGGTTGTTTACAGAAAATAGGCAGCATTATATGTTTGGTTTTTTTGAGAGTTTTGCTGGTACTGCGGTATTGTCTCAGGAGTACGGTGGTACTCTGCGATAGTAACAAAGATTCTAGTAGGCTGGAGACATTCTTTCCAGCCAATAAGAAGGATGATTTGTATTTTGACTCATTTATCCTGTGGTTTTGAGCTGATCAGAACTTACACTGGGCTGCTGCTGCCTCTGCTTTGTTGGTGGAGATTTTGCTGACATGGCTGAAGGAAATGAACCTGCTGCTGCTCAGCATGCATTAGAGGGGTAAGAAGAGGCTATTGCAATGGAGGACAGGAGTTGGAGCACCGGCAGAAGCTGAAGGAATCATTTGTGTGGTAATTCTTCTCTATTCCACCAGGGTAGAAAACAGTCAACACCCGGCAGGTGACTTGTTGCTTGTCCAAAAAAAAGTAATCTCGCTTGGAACAGGGCATCAGTACTCCCTAGAGACAATTGGTATGAAGAAGCACCTGAGCGCCTTGCACATCACTCATTCGGTGCGGGCAGAAAAGAGGCGACAGTTGGATTCAGCCCAACTGGAGGAGGGAACCTTTGCAACACCTGGGGATGTTCCACCTCCTGCTGTACCTTCCAGTTCCATTACATAATAATGGGGTAACCCACACAGCCGAAGGACCTGGGTACAATGTGATACATATAGCAAAATGGTCCATGGACAGCTGGGATAAACCAAATTACTAAAATGTATCCTGATTCCACTGCTGCGGCTGAGAGGGAGTCATTGATACTTTGTAACACTCTAGAACCGAATTACTGATTAATTTGTAAGGGGCTCTCTCACCCAGATTTATACAGATTTGTTCTGTTTTCCCGGCACAGAACATGATTGGAGTTTTTTTCATAAAGCCGCCTCTCCCTCTTTTACAACGTTCACATTTTTTGTGAAAGGAGGACGCTGCCCCACAAATGAAGAGCTGGTTGGCCTTCGCTGTTGCCATGATTCATCGTTCAGTTACCTCACCCGATGGTGCTTGACTCCAGGTTGCTCCCCCTTCCTTTTGTACACCCTGTCCTGATGAAGACCTGCTTTGAAGGTTCGAATTGGCCCCTTCTCCCAGCTTCGGGTTGAAAGGTCAACAATCTCAATTTTTACAGCTTGGATTCACTACATTATCCACAGAGAGGCAATATTGACTCAAGCAATTACCTCTATAATATGGATGAAAACGTAGCTGCTTGATATGACTACAGACAGGTTCAATACAATACTCTAGGATTACTGTTGGTTTGAATTGAATTGTTTCTACTATGATTCTCCCCCTTTTTCTTCTACCACTTATGCACAAGCTCTTTCTCTGAGCACTTTGTTGTACATAATGGAGCAACCATTTTATGTAAATAATGTATATATACTGTTGAATTTCAATACAATTTGAATTAGCTGCATTCAATTGTGTTTTTTGTGTGATGTAATTTCTGTATACTCTTCCCTTTTCAGAAATGATACTTACCACTTTCCTCTGGATTGGTAGTTTATGATTACTTGTGTGAAATCAGGATACATTAATTAATTTGGTTTATCCCACGTGTCTGTTAGGACCATTTTGTTTTATGTATCGTACTTTCCAGTTCTGGCGTGCCCCCTCCACCACGACCACAAGGAGGTACTTTAGCTCCACCCACCATTCCAGCACCTGGGTCACAAGCTGCTGTCAGCTGGCTCTGGCAGCAGTGCAATATTGTAGAGACTTACTGTCTTTACTGCCAAACAGTTATTGTCGCAGGGGAGAACAGCTTATATATCCATCACAAGCTAGTCACTGCTCACCGCTGTCCTCCCCAAAATCAGTAGTTTTCTTTTGTTTCTGAGCTGGTTTCTTCGTGCCCTGTGGGGTGCGTGTTTTTGTTTCTTTTATAGTTGGTCCCAATGACCTACAGTTTATGGACAAAAACAAAAAGAAGACCAAAAGGTCTTGTTAGAACTATTTTCAAAATCTATATAATAAAGAGGTGGTTATTATCGCTAACTTTTAACTTACGGGTACTGGTAGTAATACATACAACCAAACAGTAAAGGAGAAGGTAAGTGAACGGTAAGTCTCATAAAGTATGTTCGTATATTATGGTAATATTATTATTACAGTCTAATTAAGCAAAGTGTTGTTTTAAATAAAATTATAACAGTACAGTACCTCAAAATTATAATATACATGATTTACCATAGGTAGAAACAAACTTTTTTATTTAGTGTGGTTGAGACATTAGTCTCTGTTTCACAGCAGTTTTCTACCAACTACCAAATACATAACAAATAATTGGTGGATTGCCCTTGTCATACTATAGTCTATTGGTTTACATGGTCATATGGCCTTAAATTGTCATGAAATAGCTACAGCTACTCTATAGTGTGTTTAAAGTTTACAGTCTAGTCTTTTTAGGAATGATTGTGCTTCTCTAGTAGTGTTTGGGCTATGTTACCAGCCCAATCTCACATACAACCAATCAGATTGTTTGTTTCATAACTATCATATATTACATACAAGGTGATTGGCCAGTGTTGTGGCCCTGTACATTCATGTTTTACTTTGCTACATTCACTCAATTCAATTCAATCAAGCTTTATTCGGTATATAATATACAACCATAAAAGCATTCTCATCATAAAAATAGCTTCATTGTTAGACACTATAATTCTGTAAAAAACAATACAAAACATATTAAAGCTCCGTCTTCGATTATCTCTACTTGTAACCACACCATTATCACAGTAAATATATAAGCAATAACAAAAAAACAAATCAGTTCCTAATAATACTCAAACTAAAAGAGTATGAAAAAACATCTCTACTCAAACTAAAAAAGTATGAAAAAACATCTCTACCTTAAAATAGCAATAATTATGTAAACTTAAGCTCACGGTCACAATGCAAAGTGTAATATTTGATAATGCTTCATCTCGATTAATAGTCACAACAATCATGTAAACAGATTTCTAGAGGGGGAAAAGTGCGTCTGTACAGTGCAGAGGCTAATTTTTAACAAAATATTTGGAGCCTAAACAGGTAGTAGGAAACATACATGCTTTCATATGTTAGGGCTTCCAGATGGAAATAAGCCTTTCTTCTCCTAATTGGCATTTGTATAAAAGCTATAGCTGCATTGCAGACGTTTATCATTTTCCAAGCTACAGATATAGTTAAAAGCGGGTTTATAAAAATAAGATCTGTTAGCTAAAAATAAAGGTCTTAAAACAGTTTTCCTAATATTCCGATAAAAACTACAAAAAATATGAAATGCAATGTAGTCTGTGGGGACTTTCCATCACAGGGGCAGTTTGGGAGGCTATGGCTCCACTTTCCCATTCTAGGGTATACGATCTGATAATGTAAGGTGCCCAACCTCAACCTTGTTAGATAAAATCTTTGTTGCAAATTTCTTACCGAGATGAGATACCGTTGGATACCCATCAAGGGCAGGCCTTCGCAATATGATCTGGCGCACGGCCTTAAGCCTATTCCTGCATCTCTTACCAGTTCCCTGGAATTTGCTAGCCTCATCTTTAAATCGCCTTTACTGTAATCCTGGGTGGACTCTGGTTCATTAAAGTCGGAGTCCACCTTACATTCTTTCAAAAGGTTAAAAATATACTGTAACCAGGGGATTTTTTACTGTGATCAAGGGCTAAGCAATCCTTAATTATTTCCTTAGTGAACTTGGTCTCATCTTATTCCAAATCCCATGCCAGAGCGTGAGGGCTGCCATGCTAATAGAATCGCTAATATAAGGCACACATAGCTCCTTGTGGAATATATATGAGGCAGTTGAATTAGGAACAGCTAAAACCTTTTTAAAAATGTGTTTTCCTGAATTTGCAGCAAGGTTGTTTTCACTCTCCCCCATAGTGCAGCTCCATAGCACGTGCCTGTGATACACTTACTCCTATATAGTGAGAGGATTTCCCTCACTGGCTTATTGCCTATTTTTGTAGCGAATCTAAAAATACCCTTGCTCGCTCGTAAGAATTTTAACTTACATGGATCAATGTGTGCGCCCCAAGTACCATTCCCATTGAAAAGAATACCTAAATAAGAGAAAGATGTTATTCTTTCGATGTGGTTGCCTTCCAAGTGGTGTTGCCTACTCTTTAGTCTGCTTTTCCCACAGGTCATGACGAATGTTTTACTAAGGTTCAGTTTTAAGTCTTTTGCAGTCATGAATTGTGTGAAATTTTCTATTAAGCACTGGAGCCCATTTGCAGTCCTTGATAATAGGACTGCATCGTCTGCATATAAGAGTACTGGAGTTACACGTGTACCAACTCGAGGGGCGTCAGCACCTAGATTCTGCAGAGATAGATCAACATTGTTCATATAAAGGGAAAATAAGAGCGGCGCAAGGACACAACCTTGCCGTATCCCACGGGTTACTCTAAAATCAGAGGTACATTCGCCTTTTGGGCCGAAACGAACTCTTGAGGTTAAGAAGGAGTATATTTGTGATAAAATGGTTATAATGTCATGTGGTGCACCCATCCCTCGCAACGTTTGCCATAATTTAGCATGGTTAACTAGATCGAAAGCACTAGTGAGGTCAATGAAACAGAGGTGCAGGTGACCTTCTTTGGCAAGTGTGTATTTCCCTATCAATAACTCCAGGTTTACACACTGCTCTACCGTCCCTATACCCCTTCTAAATCCATGCTGGGCATCAGTTAAGATGTTATTCTCATTTGCCCAGCTTTCCAATCTTTCTAGCATGATTCTGCCCATCAACTTAGATGTTGAATCTAGAACGGATATGGGTCGGTAGCATTTTGCGTTCCCTCTATCACCTTTTTTAAAAATAGGGACAATAATGCTTTCCACCCAGGTTGCAGGTAATACACCTCCTATTGTAGCATTAAAAACACTTAATAAAATTGGTGACCAAAAGTCTATATTAGATTTAAAACTATCAATAGGTACCCCGTCTGGACCTGCAGCTTTGCCATTTGCACTTTTGTTTTGGGCAGTTTTAATTTCATCTAAGGTAATGGGTGCTGCCTTAACAATATCAACTAAGATGAAATTACTATTACCATTTCTCACAAGGGTCTCGTGTTTAGTATTAAAAATGTGCTCGAAGTGCATCAACCATTCATCAGGAGTTACTAAGGTTTCTATCTTTGCCGCTGCTATATATTTGAAAAAAGGATGGTCTATTGTTTTCCAGAACAGAATTGAGTCACGTGTCTCAGCTGCTTGAATCAGTTTTTCTCATGCCCTCTCCCGGATTTCTATTTTCCTTGTTTTTAACGTTTGTTTATAGTTTTTCCGTAGTATGCGGATCCTCTCTCTATCTCTAGGTCTTGCTTTTAGCACTTCCTTTAATTCCTTATTTAATTTTGAACACTGCTGGTCAAACCATCTAGGATTAGGATCGTTATTCTTTTTGTTTTTTATTTTCAGTTCTCCAGAGATAGCAGCTGTAATGTTGTAAAATGCACTTACAATATCTATATTTGGGGAAGATCTGTCCAGGCAGATATTATAATATTCTGGTTCTTTTTAAGTATATTTTCCAGAAATATAATAGGATTAACACCTGACCATTTAATAAAAATTCAATTTTCTCCTTGTGTTTTAATATCAACAGCAGTTTGTCGCACCTTTTCTTGTTGGGGCAAACTTAATTTCAAAACTAAGAATAATGGATGGTGGTCACTAAACGGGCTTGCCTGAATGTAAAATGTATCCACTAGTCCCTTGCAATTCCCTGATACTAGGGAATGATCAATGTTTGACGAGGATCTCGCTCCTTCATATGTTTGGATAATGGTTTCTCCCTCTTGTTCACCTAATTCCATAATTTGTAAGTTATATTTATATATGACAGTATTGATTGCTTCTCCATATGGATTATGGGGGAAATGAGGACTTGGCTCGCCATATTTATCGCTGTGACCTCATTGTTCCCCAATTGGGATTTTGCGCTTTTCACAATTAAAATCACTGGTCCAAATTAGCAAGTAATCTCCCCCCACCAACTCCTTTAAAAAATCGTCTAGCTCTTCTTCCAGCGACATGATTACTCTATGTCTTGCACTATCGAAGACATTATTATAAAAATTAATTACTACAATACACTGTTTCCCTTTTGTGCAAAAACATAAAAACTGGAAAAACTGTGATTTAATGTTAACTTTCCGTAAAATTAATGGTGAAGTTACTGAGATTAAAGCCGCTAAACCTCCCTTTCCCCTCCCCGCCTTTGAAGGAATCGCTTGTGTGGAGATCGTTTTAAAACCATTAATAAAGAAGGATTCTGTATGCCACGTTTCTTGTAACAAAATTAAGGCACAATCCTGTATCGTTTTGAGCCATTTTCTATTGTTTATCTTATTTTTTACCCCTGCAACATTCCATGACGTAATAGTTAAAAACACATGTGATAATTGACCACTTGGGTTATTTGCAGTACTAATGGAAATACAGTCATGGTTACTGTCTGGTTTCGCTACAGCCTCTTAAAGGAGCAAACCTGTTGAACGTGGGAGGTATCACAAAAGGATAAATATAATGGTGTATATTGCTAATGTGTTGTGTACGCTCGTTTCTAGGTTTGTAAAAGTAGCCAAGTGGAACAGCAGTAATAGTATTGTCCCGATGGTTAAGAGACACCACATATTTGTCTGAGAGTTCTTCCAGCAGGGACCCCACAACCTCCGAACTTCGAAAATTCGCGACTACACTGTCTCCCTGACACAATTTCCATGTACTGCCCACCCAGCTAACTCTTCTTAGCATTATTATATTCTGATAGAGTATATTGGTGCTACAATTAGTATTCGAAGCAAACCAATGAACAACCCGATTTTTAAAGTACCCCATGTCTCAGTGATGTGATCTACCAATTTCGGAATTTATTTCAAAACAATTACATAGGGGGTTGCCTGAGGTGGTAGATGGAGTGAAACCTCCCCAGGCTTCACTGGCCAACAGTTCCCAATGAGTTTATTCTCGTAATTAGTGCCTTCAGTTCCTGTGTGATTTTTATTTTACAACAGAAAAAGATTCCTTTGTTTGTAATGGCGTCGTCAAGTTGTTTTTTTTTATTACGGCTGGAAAACTTTCCCCTACTTTTGCCCTCTCATCCAGTTCTCTAGCAGGTATTGCCATGTGGGAAATATTCAGGGGCAATAAGTTTGTAATCAAGTCAGTAAGGTGGGTAACATCTTTTTGCACTGACTGCATTTCCAGCATCAATCATCTCTCAATGTTATACATTTTTCTGTGCAATTTTTTGAAAAGGGTTTCAAGACTTTGCTTATGGTTTGATAGTTCGCCAGCCCCTGTACCTTTGGCCTCCCCTTGTTGTTTTTTTCCTTTCTTTGGCTTGATTTTCAAGTTTGTTGACTGGTATGGAGGTGATACTTTAAATTTTAATGTTTGTTGTTTGCTCTTTTTAGCTGGCAGGAAACCAAGTCAGAGTTGTTTGTTAATATAGAAATCTCTAGTGGGAGCATTGATATACAGGGATCCTTTATTATATTATCCATATTCAGTACATTATCCTCTTTGTTTATACTATCTCCATGAACCTCCAAAGCAAGTTCTGTTTCAGGTTCTGATTCCACAGGGTCTATCAGTTCTGGCCTGGTCTCTTTTAAAGCTGCATTTAGTGCCGTTTTTGTAGCAGCCAGGCGCTCTTCTACTTGAACGATCTCATTATTGATTAGCCCCATGGCACTTTTCAAGTAGTTAGTAATTGGCACATTCTTACCTGCTTGCTTCCTATTGGTTAATGGTAATTTTCTTTTACCCATTATATATTATCCCGCACTAACATATATGGCTGAATTGTGATAATGTAAAGTTTTCTTACCCGATCTTTACGCCTTCCGTTGAGCCAAGGGAGGTGGCCCAGCCCAGCCTTGTCCTGCCGCGGAGGGGCGCAGATGGGCCTGCCCTTGGCCCGGGGAGCCCACGCTGAGTTTTAAAGCGCCTCCTGGTGCTGGAAGTGACGTTGGTGGCAGCAAGGCGCAGTGCAGCCTGGATCTAGTTGTCCTGTGGGCAGGCAGGCAGTGAGGCAAAAACGGCAATAACGGGCATCCCGCGCTGCGGGAGCCCGCGCTGAGTTTTAAAGCACCTCCTGGTGCTGGAAGTGACGTTGGCGGCAGCAAGCCGCAGTGCAGCCTGGATCTAGTTGTCCTGTGGACAGGCAGGCAGTGAGGCAAAAACCGGCAATAACGGGCGTCCCGCGCTGCAGGAGCCCGTGCTGAGTTTTAAAGCGCCTCCTGGCGCTGGAAGTGACGTTGGCGGCAGCAAGCCGCAGTGCAGCCTGGATCTAGTTGTCCTGTGGGCAGGCAGGCAGTGAGGCAAAAACCGGCAATAACTACGTTTACTCACTGTTTCATGAAGGTGTTTGGTAGTGTAGAAAGAGCATGGTTCATGTGTGGATTATTGGACACAGCTATATCTTTTGGGCTAGAGAGTATGCAAAGAAGAGAGGAATTGAGCATAATTTAGATATGGCAAATGTTGAGATCACATGAATGGCTGAAAGAGGTTTTAGGTAGAATAACATCCTACCTCTTATTTCATCTCTTATTAATTGTGAGCCTCCCCATTTTATAATTATTGGGGAGGCAATGATATCGATCACCTTACTGGTGTACAAACTGAAAATATAGATGAAGGCTACTTTCAAATCTTTAATAAGTTTATTTCCTCACACCCATTTTGTATATTCTAATATTTGCCAAAGGAAAAAAGCTGCAGATATATCAACAAAACAATGTCTGCCTTTCTACGACATCACACTATGCCTTTCATATATCTCCTGAACATTGTTTTCCACTCCTTGCCTTTATCATGCAGATGGTGTACATTTTACCCCAACTGGCAATAACATCTTCATTAATAACATCCACCAACTCCTACTAAAGCATATGTAAATCCAAAATATACACTTGCAATAAAAGGTTCTTTTAAGAGGCAACGTAACAGGAGCAGAGCTAAATATGTATATATGATTTGGCTTTTTCAAAATGCATTTATGGTCCGGCAGTACTCTCTAGAGACCAACGCGAATACACAGCGGCACTCCATAATTTAAAAAAAAGACATTTATCACTTTCCAAACATTATTGACTACATATACTTACAATACTGACCATAGCACAGTTACAATTACAAACCTGAAACACATTTTTCAGGTGTAATGCAAAACACAGCGAAAGTGCTCTGTAAAAGAACATGGCTGCCATCAGGCTTTGGAAACGTACACATTAGCTAATCAGATAGTTCCTTGTCATCGCTATGTACTGGGGTTGTACCGTGGTACTACAGCGGCTACAAACACAGCTAAAAAAAATCCTTATTCGATAACTTCTTCGTACTGTACTTGCCTGCACTACACCACAGAATCATCTACACCCCCTACTATATAATACTGCCAAATTGCAGACAAATCCAGCTGACGTTTTTTGCGCTACACGAAATACAAAAGCCTATAGAAAATGCAATGATTTTCAACCCATTTTTGAGACCTCCGCTTTTTTATTTGCACCCCCTTGAGAAATGGCCACAAAACTTTCTGGACTCCAAGAATGAAACAGGGGCAGCAGGTCTGCAAAGTTTCACGGATATTCGTTAAACGGGTGCAAAGTTATTAAATGGTAAAAATCCCCAAAATCCCTATCTCTGGTTCTCTGTTCATCCTAGCAAACACAAGGAGATGATGGACGGAGCGCTGAAACGTTTCAGACACTCACCCCCTGTCATAAATCTGGGTTGAATCCATCATCATTCTTTAGCTCACTTCGCCACCCCAGTTCAGACACAGCTATATGCAAATCAGTCTTGACCCTGTGCCTCATGGGAACAGTCCAGCCCGAACTGCCAAGCCATGTCTTCCCTGGACCGGAAACAAGCATCCTAGGACCGGTTTCGAGCTAACAGCCCTCATCAGCCAGGCTAGCTTGAATCCAGTGGCAAAGTGAGCAAGGGACCCACGTCTGGGCATACCCTGCCAACTAAGGGCGAACAAAGCAAACACAAGGAGATGATGGACGGAGCACTGAAACTTTTCAGACACTCACCCCCAGTCACAGATCTGGGTTGAATCCATCATCATTCTTTAGCTCACTTCGCCACCCCAGTTCAGACACAGCTATATGCAAATCAGTCTTGACCCTGTGCCTCATGGGAACAGTCCAGCCCGAACTGCCAAGCCATGTCTTCCCTGGACTGGAAACAAGCATCCTGGGACCGGTTTCGGGCTAACAGCCCTCATCAGCCAGGGTAGCTTGAATCCAGTGGCAAAGTGAGCAAGGAACCAACATCTGGGCATACCCAGCCAACTTAGTACGAACAAAGCAAACACAAGGAGATGATGGACGGAGCGCTGAAACTTTTCAGACACTCACCCCCAGTCACAGATCTGGGTTGAATCCATCATCATTCTTTAGGTCACTTCGCCACCCCAGTTCAGACACAGCTATATGCGAATCAGTCTTGACCTTGTGCCTCATGGGAACAGTCCAGCCCGAACTGCCAAGCCATGTCTTCCCTGGACCGGAAACAAGCATCCTGGGACCGGTTTTGGGCTAACAGCCCTCATCAGCCAGGCTACCTTGAATCCAGTGGCAAAGTGAGCAAGGGACCCACGTCTGGGCATACCCTGCCAACTTAGGGCGAACAAAGCAAACACAAGGAGATGATGGACGGAGTGCTGAAACTTTTCAAACACTCACCCCCAATCACAGATCTGGGTTGAATCCATCATCATTCTTTAGCTCACTTTGCCACCCCAGTTCAGACACAGCTATATGCAAATCAGTCTTGACCCTGTGCCTCATGGGAACAGTCCAGCCCGAACTGCCAAGGTTGTCTTCCCTGGACCGGAAACAAGCATCCTGGGACCGGTTTCGGGCTAACAGCCCTCATCAGCCAGGCTAGCTTGAATCCAGTGGCAAAGTGAGCAAGGGACCCACGTCTGGGCATACCCTGCCAACTTAGGGGGAACAAAGCAAACACAAGGAGATGATGGACGGAGCGCTGAAACTTTTCAGACACTCACCCCCAGTCACAGATCTGGGT